>OY757027.1:33992683-34369002 GCA_963580285.1 Lucinisca nassula | reverse complement strand
CCGTAAAAAAGATAGAGAATATACACAGAAATCTAAGCAGAGTGCCAGACAATCTGAAGAGTACCGTAAAAAAGATAGAGAATATACACAGAAATCTATGCAGACTGCTAGACAATCTGAAGTGTACCGTAAAAAAGATAGAGAATATACACAGAAATCTATGCAGAGTGCTAGACAGACTGAAGAGTACCGTAAAAAAGATAGAGAATATACACAGAAATCTATGCAGAGTGCTAGACAGACTGAAGAGTACCGTAAAAAAGATAGAGAATATACACAGAAATCTATGCAGAGTGCTAGACAATCTGAAGACTGCCGGAAAAAAGACAGAGATATGACAAAGGCATGCATGAGAAGAGCCAGATTGATAGATGAATACAAAAAATGGGAAAGTAAAAAGAAACAAGAATCTCGAAAATGCCATGAATTCAAACAAAAAGATATAGCAATACAAAATCGGTCAAGGAGGAAGGCAAGGTCAGATCCATACATATTAGAACAAGAAAGGGTTGCAAAACAACAATGGAGATTAAATGAAAGAAACAGGAAAATTGAAAACATTATAGACTGTAGAAGAAAGGCTACAAAGCGTAAAGAACCATCCTTTTCACAAATTGAAAAGTTAACTGCAAAGCGCAGAAAATGTGGCAGTGATATTGATGTTTGTATTGAAAGGTTTCACAAGAATATATCAGTTGGACCTCTCTATGTGTGTAGTTGTTGTCACCAGACATGGTTTGAAGAGACTGTATCAAAAGCTAGAACATTTGTTTGTAAAGACAAGGAAAAGTACTTAACAGGTGTGAAATCAGTCAATGAAGAAGAATGGATATGTTGCACATGCAAAGACAATATTAAATGTGGTAAAGTCCCAAAATTGTCTGTTTTAAATGGAATGAAGTGGCCACCAAAGCCCAAAGAACTGGAGCTGTTTCCCCTTGAAGAACGCCTTATTGCTTTACGTATACCGTTCATGCAGATGCGAGAACTACCCAGAGGTCGCCAGTTATCAGTAAAAGGAAATGTTGTTAATGTACCTGTTGATATTCAACCAGTTGTAAATGCTTTGCCAAGACCGTTTGACGAAAATGTAACAGTTGCAGTGAAATTGAAGAAGAAGATGTCATTTAAGTCGTATGTTTTCTCAGAAAATGTCCGACCATTCCATGTATTGTGTGCTTTGCACTGGCTATTGAGTGGTAGTGAATTGTACAAACATGCAAATGTTGAAATTGATCAGCAATGGATAAAGAAAATCACAGAAGAAAGCAATGAAACCCTTCATGCATTTTTGGAGTCACACAAAACAGCTTGTTCAGAAACAAATAATGTTGGTTTTGATGAATTTACTCATGATAAGAATCAAGCTGAGATTATACATAATTTTTTCGACTGGTGTACACAGGAAGGTTCAAAATATGATATTGTTGATTTTGATGATGTTGTTAGTGAAATGTGTGACATTTGTTCAAATGATCAGATTGGTAATATTTCAAATGATAATATTTCTCATGTGGAAGAACTTTATGATTCAGATGCAGAAGAAATCACACAGGAAAATGTGGGAAATATTGACACCCTTTTGGATGATGCAGAGCTTGAAAATAGAAACTCTACTTTCACATTTGCTCCTGGAGAAGGTCAGCGACCACTCAGTATATTTCAAGATAAAGATTCAGAATATCTTTGTTTTCCAACCATATTTTGTGGGCAGAGGCGAATAGCTAATGATGACAGACAAGTGCCTGTACATTATAGTGATATTGCAAAGTGGGAATTGAGAAGTCAAGATAGGCGGGCTGCTAACAGTGTACCCAATATATTTTTTAAACTGAAAAAAATACAAATGAAGCAATTGAATGATAAAGCAAACCTTGCTGTTAGAAGGTGTCAGACTGGAACAAATAAGATTACTGCTGTACAAGCAAGAAACTCAGAATGCATTGACAGTATTGTAAAAAATGATGAAGGTTACTATTTGTTTAAGCAACTAAGAAATTCTCCTGCATATTTAGAATCTAGAAAAAAAGATGTTTATGCTATGATTCGACAGTTGGGTTTGCCAACTTGGTTTATGTCATTGTCCTCGGCTGATACAAGATGGATTGACCTTTTGAAAATGTTAGCTATCTTAAATAAAAATTTGAAATACACTGATGATCAAATTGAAAACTTGGCTTGGGAACAAAAGATAAAACTCATTCAATCAGATCCAGTCACTTGTTCCAGATATTTCGAGCACAGAGTTAAAGAATTCATCAACACAGTTCTAAAGAGTGAACACGAGCCTCTTGGAAAAGTTGTTGATTACTTTTTTAGAGTGGAATTTCAGCAACGTGGATCGCCACACATTCACATGATTGTATGGGTACAAAATGCACCAAAATTCAATGTGGATTCAGATGCAGAGTTGGCTGCTTATGTGGATCAGTATCTAAAATGTTCTGTAGACAATCCGAACCTTGGTCGTTTAATAGAACTTCAAATTCACAAACATTCAAGAACGTGTAGAAAACGAGAAGATAAAATATGTCGATTTGGTTATCCTTTACCACCTCTTTCCAAAACTTTGGTCTTGCAGCCTCTGGAAACCGAAAAAGACAAGTATTATAAACTCTACCAAAACATACAGAAAACAATGAACAATCAGAAAGATGGATATGATATGTCTTATGAAGAGTTTCTGACAGACGTTGTCCAAATGAGTGAGCAAGAATACATTAAATGCATTAGAAGTTCCTTAAACTCTTCAAAAGTGTTTTTGAAAAGAAATCCGGGTGAGATCCGTGTAAATTTGTACAATGATAGTGTGTTAAAAGCATGGAAGGCAAACATTGACATTCAATTTGTGTTAGATCCATATGCTTGTGCTATGTATATAGTTTCATATATTAGTAAATCTCAAAGAGGGATGAGTAATTTGTTGCATGCAGCTGCAAAAGAAGCTAGGAATGGCAATATGGATCTCAAAAGACAAGTTAGACATATTGGAAATGTATTTTCAAACAGTGTTGAAGTAAGTGCACAAGAGGCAGTTTATCTGGTACTGCAAATGCCATTGACTAAAAGTTCAAGGAGTGTTGTCTTTATAAATACTTCACTTCCAAACCAGAGAGTACAGCTATTGAAACCAAAATCAGTGCTTGATGAATTGCCTGCAGACTCAACAGATGTAATGTCAGACAATAAAATTAAAAGATACTCAAAGCGCCCCAAACCTTTGGAAACTTATTGCTTAGCCGATTATGTGTCAGAGTTGGAAGTAATTTACCCGGATGGCCAGAATGACAATAAATATGAGGAAGAGCAAGATTATGAGAAAGATGCAGAAATATCAGATGAAGAAAGCTTTGGTGATGGTGAAACTATTTTAACTTTAAAGAATGGCATAAAAATCAAACGATGTCGTAATTCTAAAATAATTAGGTATGTGAGATTCAATCGCAAAACAGATGAAGAGAACTACTATAGAGAGAAACTTTTACTTTTTCACCCATGGAGAAAGGAAGAGACTGACTTACTTGGAACTTTTAGAACATATAAAGAACACTATGAGTCTATCAAGCATGTGATAGATCATAAATGCTCAGCTTATGAACATCATGCTGAAGAGTTGGAATTAGCAAGAGACTTGGCAGAAATGGAATATGATGCATTTGATGAAACTGCACCAAGTACACAACAAGTTGAAGGTGATGATGCTGAAATGGAACCAATTCAGTCAAAAGAGTTTATATATTTTAATCCTGATAGACCTGAACATAGAGATTATGATATAGGGACTGAAATTGGATGTTATGTTTCTGCACCTCAAATTGATGTAAATGAAAATATCCTGTCAGATATTGATTATAGAAAGCTCCTGCAGTGTTTAAATAGTAAACAAAAGCAGTTTTACTATCATGTGATTCACTGGATTAAAACAAAGGATGCCCCTTTATATGCATTTCTTTCTGGTGGAGCTGGTGTTGGGAAAAGTCTAGTTATTCGAGCATTGTATCAGACTTTGTTTAGAATATTAAATTTGAAAGAAGGAGAAGATGTGGATCATACAAGGGTTCTTCTATGTGCATTTACAGGAAAGGCAGCATTTAATATTAATGGTTCTACCATCTCATCTGCATTTAAACAAAAGTATAAGCAGTCGGATCAAACATTAACTTGTGACAGTCTGAATACCTTTAGATCAAAGTACCGTGATTTGTCAGTTGTGATTATTGATGAAATTTCAATGGTTAGTAATTCCATGTTGAATTTTATTGATCAGAGACTTCAAGCATTGAAAGGAACAAGAACACCTTTTGGTGGTGTTAGCATTATTGCTGTTGGTGATCTTTACCAGTTAAAACCTGTGAGTGGTGATTGGATATTTAATGACATGAAACATGATGCGGCTGCTTTGTCACAAAATCTGTGGAAAGAATTATTTACTATGTTTGAATTAACAGAAATTATGAGACAGAAAGATGACCTTCAATTTTCAGAATTGTTAAATAGATTAAGGACCAATTCCTTGACTGCTGAAGACAAGACTAGATTTAAGCAGTGTGAAATTACTACAAATGATGTTGAGTATCAGAAAAATGCACCTCACCTCTTTGCAGAAAACTATTTCATGCATGTTTTTAATAATGAAATTATAAGAAGTATGTCAACAGAAAAGGTTGAAATACCATGCATGGATACATACGTTTCACCTAAGCTATCAAAAGAAAAGATAGACTGTGCCCTTAAGAACCTCAAGAATGTAACAGATTCAAACCAAACAGCAAATTTACATTGCTCTTTAACAGTTGTTGTTGACATGCTTTATGACTTAACAATAAACATAAAAACAGAAGATGGACTAGCTAACGGAGCTTCATGTGTAGTTAAGTTTATTGAGTATAAGCTACAAACCACACGACGCCCTAGCATAATTTGGGTTCAGTTTGATGACAAGAAAGCAGGAATGGAAACAAGAATCAAATACAGAAACAGGGGATTTTATCATAATAGTATCGATGAAAATTGGACACCAATTTTTGATGTTAACAGGTCATTTACATACAACAGAAAGACATTTCAGAGAATTCAGTTCCCTTTGCAACCTTCTGCAGGGCGTTCTGTACATAGAGCCCAAGGTAGTACCCTTGAAAGAGTGGTCATAGACTTATCACAGCGTAAAACCCGCAAAGTTCCACATTTACACTACGTTGCACTTAGCAGAGTTAGGTCAATTGAAAAGCTTCAGATCCTTAACTTTAATGAAAAAGCATTACAAGTTGATGATCAAGTTAAGGCCGAAATGCAGCGACTGCATGAAACAGCAATGCTTCAACTCTGCGATACTTCTTTAGAATTGATAGATCCATTTTCACATTTCAAAGTTGCTTTCAATAATTGTAGATCCTTGAATCTTCATTTTGATGATATAAGACATGACAAAAATTTGTTGTCAACCCACGTATTTGGATTAGCAGAAACACGACTACACCAGCCAGATAATGATAGTGATTATGCAATAGAAGGCTATTGTTTGATAAGAAATGACCAAATTGGATACAATTCTTCCAAAAGACCTCCTCATGGATTAGCAGTTTATGCTAAAGATGATACCATTATAACACAGGATAGAAAGTATACTTCTGATACATTGGAATTCATTATGATAACTGCCAGGCATGTCTCAGTTGAATGTCAGATTGTATTTTTGTATAAGTCACCTCAAATGTCTGACAGTAATCTTCTTTCTTGTCTGAACAAAGAACTCATTCCATATTTTACCCCATCAAAGCCATTGGTGATAATTGGAGATTTCAATATTGACATTTTGCTAAAGCCTAACATTGTTAAGAAATTAAGTGAAATGTTTTCAAGCAAAATGCTAATAAATGAATGTACCACAGATCATATGACAATGCTTGATTTGATATTTTCGAATTTTGATTTATCAGATGTTGATGGTGCAGTTGGGACATGTGAGACATACTGGTCAGATCACAAAATAGTTTTTCTACACATAAAATCCACATAATTCAACACATGTCACCCACTCAGTTTTAAATGTATAATACCAGCTTTTCGAATAAAGGTTGTTTTTTACTCATTGTCTTGGTGAAATTGAAACGGAAAAATCTATAGTGTACTTCATGTCTCCCTTTACAGCTTGGAGATTGTATCATGTGATTGTCTTTGCTACTTTAAAGTGCACTCACCCGCCACATAAAATGCAGTACCTGCCCCTTAAAGGTAGGTATTGCTGGTGGTTTGTACAAGATAAGGGTGGCCACCATTAATTGACATCAGGAAATGAAGAGCCTTGTAAAACACCACTTTATATAGAGAAAAGTGGAGTTTACAGGGTTTTTTTCCATTTCCTCACTCAAAACATAGACTTTGGGTACTTCTAAGAAGTGCCTCAATGAGGCATTTCTGATTATATATATATATATTACATGTATGCTGTTGATGCTTTGTTTGTATTGGAGTTTAAAGGCCCAGTCAACACTACTTAGGTCATTTTTGAGCCGGTCAGTTTACCTATCCACCCTTTGCCTGGGCAGGCTTATCCGTAAGCTGTTAACCAGTACAGTGCTCATTCTTTCGCCCGAAACTGACAACTCTCGAATCAGCGGAAGGGAGAAAATGACCGTAAAAAAGATTTCATGATCAATCTCCACGAAGGAATGTTGCTGACCTCAGCAGGCATTAAACTCCCGTCCTGATTACCAGTCAGACACACATCTGACAGAGCTACTGAGGCTGGCATGTTGTTGATGCATGTTTTGGTTGGGTTATATTAACCCATATACGCCTAGCCAACCTTTTATGGGACACGGGTAAATATTTACTGCCCAGATCAGCGCCACAGAGTGCGGCATCTGATCTGGGTGTACAGTTTTTGCTCAAAGTACATGCATTGTTGACAACTTACCTCCAAACAAACCTTACACCCCTATAATTGGAAATGGACCACTCCAAACTAATTTGGTGGGGAACTCCATTGTGGTATATGGGTTAATGGTAATTACTACTGGATTCAGTTAGGTGTATTGCAAAATAATTGAAAAGGGTATTAACCCTTATACGCTGTTCACAACAATTCATAACTTTGCAAACAATATAGATACAGATAAAGAAGCCATCTGATCTGGATCTACACAGTTTGTCATTTAGTTTCGTAATTTGAATGCAAACATTATATCATGTAATCTAATTGGCTGATAGTAAGAAATGGGCGTGACTAATGTAAATATTCAGCAGGATAAGGGTTAATTTCTTTCCTTATACACAAACTTTTGTTGCTTTCATATTAAACCTCTCACAAGACACTTTTTAAGGGAATTTAGACTTATAATGTACATTCTGTAGATTTGTCACAATATGTTTAATTCTGTCAAAAACATACTGTATTGAATTCTTATTTACGGCAGCATTTTGTTATGTGAATCTGTTGTTCCTTATATGGAGAAAAGGTTACCCCAGTATTTGAATTCTGTCAAATAATATATTTTATTGTTTGCTTAATTGCAACAATATTTTGAAATGGAAATCCATTGTTACATGTAAAGGCTGAAATTGTATTTTCCTCAAAATGTTTCAAGTTACCATTTTCTAGATTATTGCAAGATCAGGAAAAGTTTTGTTGAAATTCAAGAGAATTAGTTGATGCATCTGTATTCTGTGGAAAGACTCAGATTTTTTTTACCTGTTCTTTATATCAGATTTTATGCTCCTTAAGTTTCTATTTGGCATATATTGCCTCATAGATTCCACACATCTTAATCTGTCTTATTTTATTCCTTATTCTCATATTTATGCCCACTGTATCAGAATTAATTCTTTGTGGCTTTTAGATAGATGAAAGAACCAAAACGTTTATGGCAGAAAGGTAACTTAATCTATACAAGCCTTATAGATCAGTGTCAAAGATTCAGGCCGGACAAAACTTAGGAAACTTCAATGTCTCACTTTTTATATGTAAACAGCTATATTTCAGGTCAGCTGTGTTTCTTATGTAAATTTTGTTATACTTTGCAATACTATTGTTAACCACTGTGTCAAATTATGACTTCATCATGAACATGAAAATAGAATTTCAGCATAGATTCAAGAAGTCTTGTGCACACAACATGCCCTTCAAGATTTCATCCTGAAGAGTTCACCTGGTTCAACCAATGTACAACTATATTGACAACCCTGGATCTATGAAGATATTTATATCACTCAGGTAAACAACCATGTCTTGCTTTTCATCACAGTTTGCCTTTCTTCAGTTTTTTTTTTTATTTCTTTCTAAACATCAGTAATGCTTTTCTGGTACACAGATGAGGGACACAGGGCCATCTTCATAGGAATATTACATAGTTGACTCCCTACCAAAATAGCTAAAATCATTCTGCTCTGACGAACAAGATGGCTGCCATAGCTAAAAAATAGAAAATCATCTTCAAACGCCAACTCCTCTATACCCTTCGGCCAATTTCATTCAAAATTCATAGGCATTTTGCTTTGATGACCGTCTACCAAAATAGCTAAATCGATTCTGCTCTGGTGAGCAAAATGGACACCATAGCTAAAAATAGAAAAACATTGTAAATTTGTTTCAAACATGGACTCCTCCTATCCTCCTAAACCCTTGAGCCAGTTTCATTCAAACTTCACAGGAATGTTACGCAGGTGACTCTATACCAAAATAGCTATAATCATTTGACTGATGAACAAGATGGCCCCCAGAGCTAAAAAAAGAAAAATATTCAAGCGACAACTCCTTTACCCTTGGGCCAATTCCATTCAAACTTCATAGGAGTGAGTGGCTGAGTTTAAGTCTTACCAACAGCTAAGGTCATACAGTGACGGGACCTCAGTTTAAAGACTTAGAATTTAAATTTAAAGTCTGGAGAAGTCCGGGATCGATCCTGCTACCCCTTGTTTACAAGGCAAGTCGCATGACCACTTCATCATGAAGGCTTGCTTCTAAACTTCATTGGAATGTTGTTTAGATGAGCCTCTAGGAATATAGCATAAACGATAAACAAATGGCCACAAGAGCTAAAAACAGAAAAACATTGTAAATTTGCTTCAAATGCGAACTCCTTCTAAACCCTAGGGCCAATTGGATGCAAACTTTACAGGAATGTTGCCTAGGTGACTCCCTACCAAAATAGTTAAAACTCATTCTACTCCGATGAACAAGATGGCAACCAGAGCTAAAAATAAAAAAATCTTCAAACGACAATTCCTCCAGTACCCTTGGACCAATTTCATTCAAACTTCCAAGTAATGTTGCTTAGATGACCCTCTACCAAAAAGACTAAAATGATCCTGCTCAAATGAACAAAATGGCCACCAAAGCTAAAAATAGAAAAATATTGTAAATTTGATTCAAACGTGAACTCCTCCTAAAACCTTAGGCCAATTTGATTCAAACTTCACAGGAATGTTGCCTAGGTTACTCCCTACCATATAAGCTTAAATCACTCTGCTGATGAACAAGATGGCCACCAGAGCTAAAAGTAGATTGTACTCAAGGCAGTGATACTCAGGTGAGCGAACCAGGGCCCTCTGGGCCCTCTTGTTATAATTTTTGGTACACTGATGTTACATCATAAAATACAGGTCAAGTTCGATTTCCACTACAATTCGTCAATTTTCGACGTAGTTATGGCCCCTTTCAAGTGAAAAAATTGCAAAATGGCGCTGATGTACTATCAAGGCAGTTTTTGTGGGGGTATTCATCACCTTTAGTGATAGCTCTAGTTAAGAGACAGGTTGATACATACATATCCAGGTGTTCCACTATGCGTATTTTTTATATCTGATCATATACCTGAAAAGAAACAATACATATATATATAAAGATGCAGCATACGATATGGATTACATCTTAGATGATATATCATCAGATATAAAAAAAACCTACAGATACAACAACAAGGTTTCGATACACCTATGCAAATTAGTGCAAAAATAGCAGAAATAGAAGGAAGATTAAAACAAATGGCCGATATTGACAGAGATGTAGATATACCACAAATTCATATCGCCCTAGAACAAGCAGGAAGCAATTTCTGGGGCTCATTAATCGGTGGTGTAGCCGGTGGTGTCTTAGGTGGTTTAGGCATGGCTCTAGGTAATGCTTTAGGACAAGTTGGTAATACATTAAGAGGAACTGTAGCAGACGTATGCAAAGAAGTAGCTGGTGAAGTTGTAAGTGAGGCTGTAGGGGCAGTTGTAGACAATGCAGTCAATACAGCTGTCGATTCAGCCACAAGTACAATAAAAAACAATGCTAAAAAAGGTCTAAAAGGACTAAAAATTGCATTAGATGTCTATGACAAATATACAAAGTTCCAACAATCTCAAGGTAATACCAACTAGTTCATACAATCACAATTAGCATAATTAGAACAATATGTAACAGATAATAATGAAGAAATTGAACAGCTTAGAAACATGGCCATAAGTGATGCACAAAGACTTCAAACACTAGAAAACCCGTTGAGATTAGTACATAACAGGTTACTAGGTAGACCAACAGACGACGATGACGATGAACAAGATGAACAGGTAAGTCATCAACAAATGGAGGGGTTACAAGACCAAATCACAGAACTGAATGCAGCATTTAACATCATGCAAGCCAAAGTCGACCTATCTATATCAGGAAACACACTTGGAGGACTACGAGCGTCATTTACAACAGGTAAGAGACCGTTTTCAGCCGAAATGGACTTACCATAACACGGCTTTAAACTATCTTTCCAGATCTGAGAATCTACAAATCCCTAGATATCCACTGAAGAAGAAACCAATTGAAATCTACGACGAGATTGTAGACCTAAACAACACCTATAGTATTGTCATAAGTGATTTAGACGGCAAAATATCAACAGACGACATATTAAACAAAGTGTATCAAACAGACGAGAATGGCAGATTCAAGAGATCGCAAGCTGGATCGTATCTATCCAAATATGCAGATGATGAAGATTTCAACGGAGGAATACATAACAAAGCCACTCACAACTTCTGCACACCTCTTGATAGATACAATGCAATGGAGATTTATCAAAAAGAAATTGTGGACGCTATTAAAGCTCTATCTAACTCATATCCTACAGCCTTCTTTTGACACAACGGTATTGCCGACGACAAATGCACGTTCCATGGACTTCATAGACATATGATTGTATATTCTGACAAGAAATTACAAGACACCTGGAGGTTCAAGCACACCTCAACCGGATTAAGACAGCACTACGTTCAGATGAAGTCGCAAAAGATACGCTATTTCGACAACTTGACAAAACGCCTACTCACTGAACCACGAATCCTCCTAGGTGTCAATAACATGGCTTTACAAGTGCATATTACAGCACTTACCAACTCTGCATCATCAAGTAATGAACAGCTTCGACTATATTTCAACCAAGATGACAAGGCTATAGAAGATAACAACATGCAGAGAGTACCTGGTATGGACTGGATGAGAAATAAGCTAAAAGTAAACGGAAAAGATGACCAATTCCAGAAGCAGCAAAACGTAAAGGTTCCAGCTCCAGGCACTTATATTGCAGAAAACGAAACAATCAACAGAGCCAGTGTAAACCAAATGAGGCAAACTATGAATGCCATGGAGATCAACAATGCGATGCACAAGTTGCCACCAAAAAAACGGCGGGAAAAGTAGATATCATCAAGTCCCTCATCGACAAATACCAGAAGAAGTCTGTTACTGACTTACTTATTGCAATAATGGATGGTGGTGACAGGGCAGAATTGGACCTATTTCGTACGTTAAAGTTTGGTTACGCCTTCCAACAGGTCTTTCAGCAAGCCTTGATGGAAATAGATATTGAAAAGAAGCAGAAGGGCTTTACCTTTATTGATACCTTCTTACAGAACTGCCCAGTAATAGATGATAGTATGTCTTGCTACGACACTGCAGTATATTTCCATGAGTGGTGTAAGGAGCAGAGGATCATTCCAGGAGACTTCTTATTGAAATTATACTGTATTCTAGACAAAAGGTTTCCAAAAGTCAACTGTTTCACCATGCAGGGAGCCAGCAATGCCGGAAAGACGTTCTGGACAGCGCCATGTATTTTGCACGATGTAATGGGCCAGACCATACAATCACACGACTTCGCTTATATGAATTGTGTGGATAGAGAGGTGATATGAATACCTGAGATGCTGCTCACAAAACCAGAACAGATTGAAGAGGCTAAAAAGATATTCGAGGGCATTCCTACCATGGTGAACGTCAAAAACAAAGAACCTGCTAGACTAAAGCGCACTCCAGTGATATTGACGTGCAACCAGATTCCATGGGTCAACTTTTCTTACGAGGCCCCAACACTACAGAATAGGATGTTTCTATTCAGAAACCTTGCAGAGAGTGACGTTTTGAAGAACATTCCAGATGGGAAATCACCCGATCCCAGATTCTTTCACCAATGTTCACCTATATCAGAAATATATTTGACACAGCAACAGAGGAAAACCCAGAAACTCCTAATGATCCTATGAGGGATTACCTCACAGACAAGATTTCAGAGGAATTGTACAGAGCCATTGAAAACAAAGGATTCACTCTCAATAAATTAATAACAAAGGAGGAACAGAGCAAAACCTAATGGACAAGATATACAACAGCCGGTTCAAGCCACCAGCTACTACTGGCAGGATCCAAGATATCTTTTCTTTAATTTTTTGACAAATTAACCAAACGGAGTAACACACGTTAGTGTGAAACAGAGGTTGGTGCATTTTTTTAGCTCACCAGAGCCGAAGGCTCCGGGGGAGCTTTTAGGATAGGCAGTTGTCCGTCGTCGTCTGCGTCGTCGTCGTCGTCGTCGTCTGCGTCTGCGTCGTCAACACTTTCAAACGACATCTCCTCTGAAGCCACTGGGCCGATTGAGTCCAAATTTCATCTGTAGCATCCTTGGGTTGGGGGATTGAAAGTTTGTGTTTTTTATGAAATTCGGCTCATTGGTTTGGTTGCTATGGCAACTTAGAGTTTCCATAGACTTATAATGGGGAAAATTGAAAAATGGCATTTACTGCCAAGCCACTGCAGATATTTTGACAAAACTTTCATAGAAATATTCCTTAGGCAATCTACTATCTGCCATATGATTTTAGGCCTACTGCTCATTTGTATTGGTTGCCATGGAAACCAAAATGAAAAAATAGAAAAAAAAATACTTAAAAAATCATCTCCTCAGAAACCGTATGCTCTATGAGGCTGAAAGTTTATGGAAATATTCACCATATTTGCCTTTACAGGTTTTGTGTTTTTTATGAAATTCGGCTCATTAGTTTGGTTGCTATGGCAACTTAGATTTTCCATAGACTTATAATGGGGAAAATTGAAAAATGGCATTAACTACAAAGCCTTTGCAGATATTTTGACAAAACTTTCATAGAAATGTTCCTTTAGTAAACTTCTCTCAGCCATATGCTTTTATGTCAACCTGGGGGTCCAGTAGGTTGTGCCGGGGCCATACCCCGCCCCCAGTACTTCATAAAATGACTTATATCTCAGAAACCTTACAGATCCCCACCCCTAAACCATATATATTCTTGTTCCTATTGATAAGACGCATTCAGTGACCCCAACCTGGAGGTCCTCCGGGATGTGCCGAGGCCATGCCCCACCCCCTCCACTTCATAAAAGGCCCAATATCTCGGAAACCATTCAGATCCCCACCCGTGAACCCTATATACTCTTGTTCCTATTGATAAGACGCATTCAGTGACATCAAACTGGGGGTCCCCCGGGATGCGCCGGGGCCATGTCCCGCCCCTCCATTTCATAAAAGGCCCAATATCTCGGAAACCTTACAGATCCCCACCCCTAAACCATATATATTCTTGCTCCTTATGATAAGACGCATTCATTGACCCCAAATTGGGGGTCTTCCGGGGTGCGCCGGAGCCATGCCCCACCCCTTCACTTCACAAAAGGCCATATATCTCAGAAACTGTTCAGATCCCCACCCCTAAACCATATATGTTCTTGTTCATTATGATGAGACACATTCAGTGACACCAACCTGGGGGTCCCCAGGGATGTGCTGGGGCCATGCCCCACCCCCTCCATTTCATAATATCACAATATCTCGGAAACCTTACAGATCCCCACCCCTAAACCATATATATTCTTGTACCTTATGATAAGACACTTTCATTGACACCAACCTGGGGGTCTCCCTGGGCCTTGCCCCACCCCTGCACTTCACAATAGGCCTTATATCTCAGAAACTGTTCAGAGCCCCACCCCTAAACCACATATATTCATCTTCCTTATGATAAGGCACATTCATTGACACCAGCTTGTGAGTCCCCGGGGCATGCCCGGGCCTTGCTCCACCGCTTGACTTCATTAAAAGCCACATATCTCAGAAATAGTTCAGATCCCCACCCCTAAACCATATATATTCTTGTTCCTTATGATAAGACTCATTCAGTCACACCAACTTGGGGGTCTCTTTGTGCTGAGGCAATGTGCCCCGCCCTTCCACTTCATAAAAGGCCATATATTTCAGAAACCATTCAAATCCCCACCCCATATTCATATATGTTCTTGTTCCTTATTATTAGCACACCTACTGTAGGGGTGTCCGCAGGGGCCAGTCCTCTCCTTTCCACTTCATGAAAGGATATCTTGGAAACCGTTCAGATTCCCACCCCTAAACCATATATATACTTGGTCCTTATGATGAGACACATTTAGGGACAACAATCTTGGGCTTTCCTGGGAACGACAGGGCATGCTCCAACCCCTCCACTTATATCTCCAGCCATGCAGATCCCCACTGCTAAACCATATATATTCTTGTTCTTTGTGATAAGACACATTTAGTGATACCAACCAGGGCTCCATTGGGTCCATGCCCCACCCCCTCTACTTCATAAAAGGCCTAATGTTTCATATACTGAGTCCACATTGATGCTCATTTGGATATGGGGGTTCATTTGGCAGATTAAAATGATATCATGTTAAAATACATGGCTGCAATTTGGCAGTGACCACCTGAGCTCTGGTGAGCATAGTGGCCCATGGGCCTCTTGTTTTTATTTTGCAAACATATATGGTTATATACATGTTTCAGTCTTTATTGATTACAAATCACAACAAGTTTATATTAATAGTGTTATTCAACATTGTATATACAGTGTTTATGAGATTGTCTACTGACAGTCTTCATTAACAGTATTAATTATAACATATTAACAATGAACAATAATTATTCTTCTATTACTATTGGGTTATCTGCATTGTGTCCTGGTTCTAAGGTTGCATTGACGGCATCTCCTTGTGCGGTCATCCATCCATTAACTCTCTGAGTTACGTCTAACAGTGAAGGGGATGGCTGAGCCAATAGGGTTTCCTCATGAATTGATTCTAGTCCGGATTCTAACGACATTGATTGGTCACTTGGTGGTGTAGGTGGAGGGGTTGGCTCATGTGGTATTAGTCTTAATAGATCGGGAATGCTGATTCCAGTAGTTCGCTCCACTTCATGGTAGCACTCTTGATTACCACTAAATGCAAATTCAATTAAGTCCTTGAATTTCTGAGGTCATAGACCTTGCTCGTTAGCCTTCTTCTTGAGGTCATCTAACTCTTCCTCTTCAGTTCTCCTTCTTTTTGGTTCCCATTGTATTGATTCATCTAGATCTTTAGCATCTAATGACTCTTCTAGTCTCTCTAAGTCTGTTTGTTCTGGAGTTGTCTGTGTAATAACTCTTTTTCTTTTGAGGTCAATTTTCATCTTGGGCACTCTAGGCTCGAATTTTAGGGTTCTTTTGACTGGTAGAGGTTCTTTGGTTTGTTGTATGGGCTGTTTGGGCGTCTTCAACTCAAATTTAGGTGTAGAGGTGTCATATATACCTGCTGCGAACCCTAGTTGTTGGTCAATATCTTGTGGGTCGTCCAATCCGAATGATGTATCCCAATACTTGCATCTGCGGAGAATGAACAATAGGGTTTTGCTCATTGTTTGTAGACAAGTGGTTATCATCATCATCCGTTGTGCTGCTTTACTTTGCCCCATAGATATTTTCGTGTCCCATGGCTTTATTCTAAGTAGGAGACGTTGAATAATACCGTAGCCAGCTTTGAATGTTCTGTAATCTCCGGTATCTATGTCATTGTCTGCATCATATTCATTCTTTGTCATCGCAGATATTAGCCTCGGCTGTCTATAGTTATAAAAGTCCCAGTAATAATCCTGGGCGTCTGGTCTGCTTATTAGATGCATCCATGCTATGATTTTTTTTCAAGTCCTCGTCCTGTGTGTTGTATTGGAACAGTGCGTAGGGCTGTATATTGATATCTTCACCAGTCCTCTCAAGAACTGGTGCTAACATTTTAGTGGATAGTGTCGAAAATATCCAGTGTTTGATTACACAGTTGTAGTGCTGAATATACCAGAAAAGGCGCCTGAAAGAATAATTTCAGACAATTGCACAAAAATGCCTGACAGTTCATATTAAAATGAGTACTGTTATTGTGGTCCTGAATCATGCACACAACAATCATATGAATCTGTCTATAGGTAATAAAGGGGTCAAAGGTGCAAACTACTGGAAAACAGACAATCTCATGCATTTATTTCGAAGGTTAATAGCAGTAAAAGTTTAAAATTAAGTGTTCAGTCAAACAGTAGGCACATTTCTGACAAAAATTAGTTTAGCAAGCACTTGTTCTGTCTTTGTTTGATTGTTTGATTTGAGATTTAACGTCCCCGTCAACACTGTAAAGGTCATTTTGGAGACGTTGCTTCCAATTTTGTGGGACTTTTACCCGACATTGAGATGAAATGACATCGCAAGCCCTGTCGCCCAATCAAACCAATAGGGTTTATTAGCATGGACGGTCCGCCTCGCACCGCGGTTCCTGGACAGGCTTAGATCCTCTAAGCGGTTTACCAGTACTAGTGTGCGGGCCGGATTCAGCTCTGCGTGGAAGCATCATGCAGCCCATATATTTCTTCAAGCCCCTATGGGCGGGGGCTTTCTTGTTCTGTCAATAAATAATGCTAGCAACAACTTGTTCCGTCAAGTATTATGTCAGCAACAATTTGTTCCGTCAATAAATGTTGTTAGCAACAATTTGTTCCGTCAATAAATGATGTTAGCAACAATTTGTTCCGTCAAAAATAGTTGTTAGCAACAGTTTGTTCCGTCAAAAAATGACATTCTCAACATATTGAAAGTTAAATAAATCAGTATCTGACATGTCTTCTGCAGAGATAGTACTTCCTTTACATTAAGTTTTCAATCTTTTGTCACTTTGAAAAATTGTTGCAAACTGTAATACAGCTAACACTTATTTTTTTTAACTTTTTAAAGTTGTTAACATAAAAATGTCCGTCAAATATTCTGTCAAAAATATGACATTAGCAACACAAAAATTAAAATGCGATTTTTAGGCAAAATAATTTGGTTATAATTTTTATTTTGGTGATTTTGACATAATGTAACAATAATCTTGCCATCAACACTGAAAAAACAGCAGATTTTTTATACAACCCAAAAAAAATAATTAGGGAGTTAGTTTGACGGAAATTTTATGTTCTTAAATGGAACCTGTCATATGGCCATTGCCACGTCTGACATTATTGTAAGTGCACTTAGCAGCCATCCTGTGATGACAGATGAAGATACAACCCTAGTTTTGAATTTAGGAGTACCGATACTCTCAAAGAATCACAGGATACGCCTATAATCTTTGATTGAAGGAGTAACAGTAATCCTCGGGCAAAAGCTTATCAATAGCACTGTTAACCTGTATTGTGGGAAAAGTCGGTGAGGCAGTACAACAAAGGTTTTTATGGAGAATTGACATCCTTCAGTTATCCTTCAATTATCACAAAAATACGTAGCTTATCTGTTGCTATGCTGCTTCGTTGAAAGGTGCATGGTTTATACAGAAAGAGTGGTGGATGCCTTCTTTATTAGGGCCCTGTGTACAAGAAATAAAATGACATGTTATGCAACAGAATACTATGAACTTCTTAAATAAGAATGGGTTTTTGACTGCAGGCATAGCCCCAGACAAGAGGAGGTATCCACATATTTTATTCCTGCACGGAAATGCAAGTTGTGAGTACTCCTTAGAAGCACCTCATTAGAGTACCCACAATACATGTTTTTGTGCAGAAATAAGTAAAATACCATTTTTTAGCTCACCTGACCAAAAGACTTGAGATGTCCAGCTTTGTCTAGCGTCGTCTGTAGTGTGTGCATAAATAAAGATTCTCTATACCAATAATTTATTAAACTCTTTGAAGAAAAGGGATAAAATGCTTGGCAAAGCCTCGCATTTTATCCCTTTTCCTCAACTCGTTTAATAAATTCAATAATACATGAACACTCATGTAAGATTCTCTATACCAATAATTTATTAAACTCATTGAAGAAAAGGATAAAATGCTCGCCACAGCCTCGCATTTTATCCCTTTTCCTCAACTCGTTTAATAAATTCAATAATACATGAACACTCATGTAAGATCCTCTATGTCATGTTTCAGTGAAGAAAGGAGACAGAATAGCCCAGCTGATCTGTGAAAGGATTTACATTCCAGAGCTACAGGAGGAAACGGTAATTCATATTTGGGCCAGCGCACGACAAAACCTACAATAAGACGTGCATCCACGGAAGACTCAGATCAGCCTGCGCATCCATATAGTCTAACCAGAGACTTCTCTTGCTGCATGAAGGAGCATTGAGCCCTTAGCTATCCTTGGCGCACAGAACGAAGACTCTGATCAGACTGCGCGGATGCACAGGCTGATCTGAGTCTTTGTTGGGTGCACATGTTCAATTATAGGTTTTGTCATGCGCTGGCTCATTTGTTTGTTATCCCCCGGCCGAAGGCGGAGGGATATAGTTTTGGCGTTGTCCGTCCATCCTTCCGTCCGTCCATCCTTCCGTCTGTCCGTCACACTTTGTCCGGAAACGTTTCTCAGCAACTATTGCATGGAATTAAATGAAACTTGAAATAAATATGTTTTATTATGCTGTGGTGATGCACGCGCAATTTTTTTCGGATTGACTTGTTACATCCAGAGTTATGGCCCCTTGAATGATTGAAATTCTGGATTTTTCGTCGTCTCACTTTGACCGGAACCGTTTCTCAGCAACTATTGCATGGAATTAAATGAAAATTGAAATAAATATGAATTATTATGCTGCAGTGATGCACGCGCAATTTTTTTTCGGATTGACTTTTTACATCCAGAGTTATGGCCCCTTAAATGATTGAAATTCTGGATTTTTTCGTCATCTCACTTTGTCCGGAACTGTTTCTCAGCAACTATTGCATGGAATTAAATGAAACGTGAAATAAATATGTATTATTATGCAGGGTGATGCACAAGCAATTTTTTTCTGGATTGACTTTTTACATCCAGAGTTATGGCCCCTTAAATGATCGAAATTCTGGATTTTTCGTCGTCTCACTTTGTCCGGAACCGTTTCTCAGCAACTATTGCATGGAATTAAATGAAAATTGAAATAAATATGTATTATTATGCTGTGGTGATGCCGCACAAATTTTTTTCGGATCGACTTTTTACACCCAGAGTTATGGCCCCTTAAATGATTAAAATTCTGGATTTTTCGTCGTCTCACTTTGTCTGGAACCGCTTCTCAGCAACTATTGCATGGAATAAAATGAAACTTGAAATAAATATGTATTATTATGCTGCCGTGATGCACGCGCAATTTTTTTTTTTCTCAATTTTGGCCAGATATATTTTCTTGCCATTCTACACGAAAAACCCATTCGGCGGGGGATATCAATTCAACGAATTTGCTTGTTTGATTTGAGGTTTAACATCCCCGTCAACACTGGGTAATTCATATAACCTCATCAGTTTAAACACAGCATATCATCAGCTTTTATCAAGTGATTTGGCCCCCGCCCATCGAGGCTTGAAGAAATAGATTGGGCTGCATGATGCTTCCACGCAGAGCTGAAACCGACCACACATGAGTACAGGTAAACCACTTTATAATAGAAGGTTTAAGCCTGCCCATGCTAAGTGGTACGAGTGGGGGCCATCCATGCATGCGTATAAACCGTACTGGTTTATTGGGCGGCTGGGATTGAGATGTCATTTCATCAAAGTCCCACAAAATTGGAGGCAATGTTTCCAAAATGACCTAAATAGTGTTGACAGGGACGTTAAACCTGAAATGAAACAAAGAAATCAATCAAGTGATTGATGAGCTGAAAAAAAAATTATTAACTGTATCAGAAGGTGGTTACACATCAGATCTAAAAAAAAAAAAAAATATACATGTAAACTGATAAAAGAAAATACCAAGTGTTGTATAGTAAGTGGTCACATTAAAGACCACTTTTGAATGATCCCAAAAGGTGGTCTTACATTAATGATTGTAAGTATTGGGACAGGTAGGCCTTAGCAAACAGTGAAGACCCAGATCAGACCGTTCCTTTGCTGAATCCCAGATCAGACTACTGCTAAAGGAGGGTCTTCACTCTTTGCTATTCCATCTGCACCTTTTGGACTCATTGCTGGATCTTGCAACAAATTTGTTAAAAATTTTAGGGGAATTACAGCAAGTCCTTACAATAAGGCGTCCAAATTTTTATTTTTAACACTGTCGGGAAACAATCTCCGTGGTAGCTATCATTTGTGCTTACGTCACACGTTAGGAAGTTTGTTCGGGTGAGATTTGTGTTCGGAAAACAGGTATTTTCATTTCTTTCTTCAAAATCTTCCATTGGAGAAATTTGACACGTAGCGCAGTAGGTGACGCATAAATTTCCATTTCTTTGGCTACTTTCATTATATTTGTGCTTACCATGGTTACCGAGATCACTTGGGACAAAACACCGAAAAACTGACTGTTAGCGAACACGGACGGTTCAAGAAAATCCTTTTTTTTCATAGCCCACAGAAGAAAAGTTCTGATAACAGGTTCGCTTTGAAGCACCGTGGTCACTCACCTACACCCACCCCTTTTACAGCAGCAGAAAATCCCTCGTCAAAGTGTTGGAAGAGAAAAAAATAATAGAATGATAGCGTGCACGGACATCGGCCAGGAGCAAATTGAGATAGCTTCCACGGACGATTTTTCAAACACGCTTGATAAGCATATCTTCTCTCTTTTTAGCTACATGGAGTTCGTTTTCTCAATGGGATAAACTTGTTTATATATATATTCAAAATTAGAGTAAATTGTTTAACAAAAACAAGGTTTCATTTTTTTTTCTCTAAACGAAGATTTCTATCGTGTCAGTTGCTTTCTAGTTCAATGAGCAAAGCGACTCGCCAGTTGTTCAGTGTGGTTCAGCGATGTTCCATTTGACTCTACGAAGTGTGACTTCCGAAAATTGAAGGGGGTCAGTATTTAAATCTACAACAGGTCTACAATAAAAGCGAGTGTTTTCAATCTGTCGACGTATTTTCGTTTGGTTTACTTAGAGTTGTATATCCCAGTCACCAGTATATCGAGCAGGACAGTTTACGTAACCACATTTTTATCTTCACTGTAGCTGTTGTTGTGCCATGTGGCAGCCGTAAAAAGTCGTCCCGTACATCATCATAGTGCAGATTGATCTTCTGTTCCTTTGGGATAATTGAGTTCATTTAGAGAGCTTATTTATCTATACTGCAGCTGCTGTTATGCCGTGTGTCGGCCGTACAAAGTCTCCCCGAACATCATCATAGTGCAGATTATATTTTCTGGTCCTTTGGGAACATTGAATTCATTTAGAATATTTTTTTAAAATAGAGTTCTCCTTAAGTCTGTGCTAGAGGGCGTGGCTGTTGTTGCACATTTCAGTACTGGTCATGAACAGACTCAATAAAACCAGTCTGCTATTTTCGTTTATTTGGTGTATTCTTTGCATCCAAAGGATGTAACTATCCAGAACTTCTTTTTTCATAGGTAGTCAACCAGAACTGTGGAAATTATTTTGCCAGAGGCTGACACCTGCCTACCTGCCTTTCTTTCTTTCTGTCTTTTTCTTTCTTTTTCTTTCTTTCTTTCTTTCTTTCTACTGCGATCGTTCACATTTGGCCATTACTCGCAGGTGTATACTACATACACTCCAGGTTTTGCAGGATGAAAGCCTTCACTGTAACCATGTAATTAGGGTAGGGTTCTTTAACCTGCACATGGGGATGCTTCTCCCTGCACAGGGGGCCTCCAGTTAACATCCAGATCTGAAGGACGTTGCACTTTACGATATTCATCCCTGCAAATGACACCGAAATTTTATCGCGGCTGCCGGGGAACGGGACCCGGGACCTCTAGCATCAGAGACAAGTGCACTAATCACTGAGCTATCAAGCCCCACTTGAATCAGTAGAAGAGGAAGAATTACCCTTGAATAGATTTCAATGTTGCCATACAGGCGGGGGTCGAATCCGCCACCCTCTGATCATCATGCTGACACGTTTTCGATATTTTTCTTAAAAAAAAAAAAAACAAAACGGTAGTCCTTGGGAAGCATAGACTACAGCACAGAACTGAAAACTTTGGAGCGTGCAAGATTTTTCCGGGCCCGACTAGCTTGTTTCGGCCAATCAGGCCTCATTAGTGACCCTCAACAGTTCCCTATCAAATCTTGCAGTCCAATAAATGATTCCAAAGGACTAAAATATAACCCACCGATACCATTAACTTAGCGACAATATAAAAGCCCGGTCTATGTGCAAAATATGTAAAGACGTCTGTATGTGCTAAAATTCATATCAGGAAAAAAGAGCTGATAAAAAAAAAAAAAAAAACGATTTATTCGTAATGCTTTTCCAAAAAAGGTTTCGCTTTTCTCTCTTGCTACTTGTACAATGTCAAGTTTTAAAGACCCTTGCAAATTGTCAACAGACATTAATGTACTCTTAAGAAATAAACATGGAAGGCATCAAAAACGGCTGCAGCTATGATTAAAATACTGAATTATATCACTGTACATAGGTCTAACGGAACACCGATGGGACTATTCCATCCCAGTGGCTTCATGAGCCCTTCTTATTGTTTGATTTGAGGTTTAACGTACCCGTCAACACTGTATAGGCCATTTTGGAGACGTTGCTTCAAATTATGTGGGAGTTTTACCCGACATTGAGATGAAAAGACATACCAAGGCGTGCCACAAAATGAAACCAATAGGGTTCATATGCATGGATGGACGGCACCATTTTCCTGGGCAAGCTCAGGATCTCTAAGCGGTTTACCGGCACTCGTGTGCGGTCGGTTTCAGCTCTGCGTAGAAGCATCATGCAACCCAAACTATTTCTTCTAGCCCCTATTGGCGGGACCGGAGCAACTTCTTATAACTTACCATAATACATGTACATGGGTGTCAGCTATTGATCAAAATTTAATTGCAGAATATGGTAAACCCCTATAAGGGGTAACAGCTATAAATGCCAACTCACTACAGAAGTGGTATAATTCCACCTCCTTGTTTACATAATTTGATAATCAAACTTGTAGAATAGTTCGACCTGTTTCATTGTATCCTGTAGGCAAACCCCAACCCGCCCATCAGGGCTTGAAGAAATATATGGGCTGCATGATGCTTCCACGAAGATCGGAAATCAACCGCACACGAGTACGGGTAGACCGTTTAGAGAATCTAAGCCTTCCCAGGTAAAGCGGTGCGAGTCAAACCTCCATGCTTATAAACCATATTGGTTTCACTGGGCAATAGGGACTCAGATGTCATTTCATGTCAGTGTCGGGTAAAAGTCCCACACATTTGGAAGCAACGTCTCCAAAATGACCTTAACAGTGTTGACTGGGACGTTAATCCTCAAATGAATTGTCACCCCTGGGGAGGGGTCAATTTGTGTCGTCTCCAAGAGAAAGGCAGAAAAGAGACAACATATATTGTAGAGGTGATAAAAATGAGGGAAAAATGGAGAAAGAGGAACATCAAAGAAAGCACAGAAACAGAAGAAATACAAACATTTCCATCTACTCTTACCTGCCACCCACGCCTATCGGGGCTGGAAGAAAGATGTGCTGCATGATGCTTCCACGCAGAGCTGAATCAGACCACATCACATGAGTCGGACCATCCTTGCTTATAAACCAATTGGTTAAAGTGGGCAACATGGCTTGAGATGTCTTTTCATCTCAATGTCGGGTAAAAGTCCCACAAAATTGGAAGTACCGTCTCCAAAATGACCTATACAGTGTTAACTGGGACGATCGAACTGTAAAACCAATATTAGCGGGACGACCAGGTGACAAAGGACGCCTCACCCAATTACCCGCCAAAAATACGACAGAATATCCTTTGTAAGTTTGACTAGAAGAAGGCTTTGCCTCAACCTTACAGTCAGATAAGGAGCTAAATTCTTCTCTTCGCCATGCACAAACACACATGTACATAGGGAGAGCCTCTTTCCTACGCACAGATGCACACGTAGAGAGAGAGAGTGTAATGTGAATTGATATATACAAGTACTAATTATACTTCTTTTGACATCCTTTTTTGCCCCCGCCCGTCGGGGCTTGATGACATAGAAAAGGCTGCATGGTGCTTCCACGCAGAGTTGTAAACCGCTTAGCAGGACGTTAAGCATCAATTCAAACAAACAAAATCGGCATCCTTATCGTTGTATCTTGCAGGTAAACCCCAGCCATTCGTGGAATTCAGTTATAATGCCCTATTGGTAGGACACAATGTGTACCGTTTAAAAAATTCGGACTGATGCGCTCACCTGAGTGTCACCGTCTCTAGTACATTCTATGTTTTGCTCTGGTGGCCATCTTGTTCATCAGAGCGGAACGATTTTAGCTATTTTGGAATGGAGTCACCTGGACAACTTTCCTGTGAAGCTTGAGTCAAATTGGCCCGAGGGTTAAGGAGGAGTTCGCGTTTGAGTCAAATTTACAATGCTTTTCTATGTTTAGCTCTGACGGCCATTATGCTCATCGGAGCGGAACCGTTTTATTTTTTTTTTTTTTTTTGTTAAGTGTAACCTAAGCAACATTTCTATGAAGTTTGATTGGAATTGATCCAAGTGTACAGGAGGAGTTTTTCAATTTTTAGCTCTAGCGTATTGTTCATCAGAGCGGAATCATTTAAGCTTTTTTGGTAGGGAGCCACCTAGGCAACATTCCTGTGAAGTTTGAATCAAACTGGGTTTATGAGGGGTTCGCATTTAAAGCAAATTGTTGACGACGCCCGACGGACATTCACTGATCACAATACCTCACCATGAGCACGTCGTGCTTAGGTGAGCTAACAAAAAGGAATATTTGTATCGCTTATCACCACCTTTTCAGAATCTTATCTCAATTATCTATTTTTTCCGGATCAACACTATTTTGGTCATTTGGATTTTTTGAGAAATCAGATGAAATGACACCTGAAGCACTGGTGTCCAATGACATTGTTTGTTTGTATTGGAGTTTAACGACCCAGTCAACACTATTTAGGTCATTTTTGAGCCGGTCAATTTACCTATCAAGTTGAGCAGTTAACCAGTAAAGTACACATTATTTCGCCAGAAACTGACAAACCACCTTCTTGAATCAGCAGAAGGGACAGAATGAACGTAGAAAAGATTTCATGATCACTCTCCACGAAAGAATGTTTCCGACACTGACAGGTATCGAACCCATGTCCTCATGATCACAAGTAAGAAGCGCATGATAACTATCAAATAGTCGGAAGCCGTTTTGGGAAATTATGTGCTACTCCAATGTCTTTAGAGAGAATGTTTAGATCGTATTCAGAAATTGGTTAGACGTAAATCGATAGATACCTGTAACTGTGCTCTCCTTAGTAACTGAAAACAGTCAGGACAAAGAATCAAGGAAAACTTGTTCCAGATGTTATCAGTTACCGTGGCGAGAATAGAGATAAAAAACAATGATAAAAATGGAATTTATGTTTAAACTTCTCTAATATATTACTAATATATTAAAGAAAAATTATCTCCTAATACTAGTGACACAAGAAGACCCTTCCGAATGTGTGTCATCGAGAGTCGCTCAGCCTGTCTTACAGTCTGGGAGGTCGTTTGATGAATTAGATATCGGAACGCAAAGCTTTTAATAATGTTGAATCAACATGTCGCCCGAATGCCACTATCAAGTTCCACCTGAATCTTACATGGTTCTGGATATGTCGAAAATGTGAATTTTACGCCAGAAGTGCGAACGTACAGACGGAAAACGGACAGCAGACCACAGCATATGCTGACCTGACCGAAGCTCAGATCGAAATGATAGCTTCCACGGACAAGATTTGAAATGATAGCTTCCACGGACAAGATTTGAAATGATAGCTTCCACGTACAAGATCCGAAATGATAGCTTCCACGGACACGAGTTAAACTAGCTTCCACGATCATGAGTTTCATAAACAAAATGCACGTATTAGTGATTACTGCTGCTAGTTATATATAATCAACATTGGCCTCCGTGGCCTAGTGGTTAAGAACACAGACTCTTGATCATCAGGTCTCTCACCCCTGTGGTTCGAGCCTCGCTCGGGTCACATGTGAGACACCAAGTTCTGCAACGGAAGGTCAGGTGGTTTTTCTCCGGGTACTCCCGTTTTCGTCCACCTCTGATTAACGATCGGCTAGATATGTGTGAAATAACAGGTGGCATGACTCTCGAGGAACGCCATAATGAATTGCAAATGCAAGTGAGCGAACTTAATAGTTTTCTTGTATAACTTGACAAGCTTGAGGAGAAATTATTATGGCGTTCCTCGAGAGTCATCCCGCCTTCAAACCCGAGCAAATCTATATCGCCTGAATTATCAGTAAGACCTTGTTTTACTTTCTTACCATCATAAGTAAGACATGCAGAAGTATGCTGGAGATTTTTGCCGAGCTTCTGCAATAAATCTAAATACATACCTGGCTTTCGATCGCCTTCTACTTGGTAAGGGTCATAGTCTCTCAATACTTTCATATCAGGGACAGAAAAGTTAATGATTGATGACTTAGGCGAGTACGCACCCTTTTCTGAAAGCCCCAGAACTGCGTCGGAATGGTTTTTATATCCGCTCATGAAATTTACGAACCGACCACCGAATAGTCTCCAACCTAATTTCCAAAACATCTTTGTCTCATTTCCATAACGCATTCTCGTTGTAGTATCACACTGGTACCATCTGACAACGTCCAACCACAATAACAATGCAATGTTAGTTAAAGGAAATTTTTCTTCTTTGACCTGACGAAAGAATGTCAGCATATCAGACGGCAGACCGTTTTCTGTTAACACTTTCATTACTTTAGGTACCAGTTTTATCATTTCTTCGGATTCATCGTTACTGTGAGCTCCATCTAAATTTGTATTGAGTTCTCTTTATCAAAAGCGCTTGGTAAAGCTACAGCAGCATTAGACTGCAAAGAATCTACGTTATTTTTATTTTGAAGAAATAATGACGAAAGGCTAGAATCAACTGCCTCTGGACTGATTCTATCACATTCTTGTTTAGAATTGCCTATGGTTAATGAATCTGGGAAAGATGAAAGTGAAAAGCTGAGAGCATCTGATTCTTTTTCTATTCCAGCACTTAAATTCGAGAATAAGTTTTCTTTGTCAGACTCGTCTGCTTCCCATTCAATATTCAGCCATTTCTCATCTTCGTCCTCTTGGGTAGAAGTATAGCCAAACAGGGATCGAATTGAACTTTTCCTTTTCAGACATTTCCACATGGGAGATCCTCTATGGGCTGGAGACATGGCAATTTTGGAGACAGGAGATTTAAAGGGTGATCTTGTCTTCCTTTTCACAGACTTTATTGGTGAAAACTGAACATCATTTTTTACATTGCTAATACAAAAAGCAACACCACATCTCTTGCGTTTCCTTCTTTCATTTTTGGCCTTGAAAAACGTCAGGGAAGGCTTCTTCCGTGCCATAACTGAAATGAAAAGAGGTGCATTTAAACTAACATTCATCTTTCAGAAACTCGCTATGTCGTAACAATCCGTCAAACATTTGGAAGTGCTTGGCTACTTAGACCTGAAGGGCTCCGAAAAAACTATCACAGTAGTGACACACTAATGGATGATATTCCGTGGTTGCAATTAATAATTTTACAATTAAAAAGGGTAAATAAATATATGCTAATATTTCTTTTTGTTTGACGGCCCTTTCAAGATTATTTCACACATATCTAGCCGATCGTTAATCAGAGGTGGACGAAAACGGGAGTACCTGGAGAAAAACCACCTGACCTTCCGTTGCAGAACTTGGTGTCTCACATGTGACCCGCGCGAGGTTGAACCACAGCGGTGAGAGACCTGATGATCAAGAGTCTGCGCTCTTAACCACTAGGCCACGGAGGCTAATGTTGATTTTATATAACTAGCAGCAGTAATCACTAATACGTGCATTTTGTTCATGAAACTCATGATCGTGGAAGCTAGTTTAACTCGTGTCCGTGGAAGCTATCATTTCAACTCTTGTCCGTGGAAGCTATCATTTCAAATCTTGTCCGTGGAAGCTCTCATTTCAAATCTTGTCCTTGGAAGCTATCATTTCGATCTGAGCTTCGGTCAGGTCAGCATATGCTGTGGTCTGCTGTCCGTTTTCTGTCTGTACGTTCGCAATTCTTGCGTAAAATTCACATTTTCGACATATCCAGAACCATGTTAGATTCAGGTGGAACTTGATAGTGGCATTCGGGCGACATGTTGATTCAACATTATTAAAAGCTTTGCGTTCCGATATCTAATTCATCAAACGACCTCCCAGACTGTAAGACAGGCTGAGCGACTCTCGATGACACACATTCAGAAGGGTCTTCGTGTGTCACTAGTATTAGGAGATAGTTTTTCTTTAATATATTAGTAATATATTAGAGAGGTTTAAACATAAATTCCATTTTTATCAGTGTTTTTTATCTCTATTCTCGCCACGGTAACTGATAACATCTGGAACAAGTTTTCCTTGATTCTTTGTCCTGACTGTTTTCAGTTGCTAAGGAGAGCACAGTTACAGGTATCTATCGATTTACGTCTAACCAATTTCTGAATACGATCTAAACATTCTCTCTAAAGACATTGGAGTAGCACTTAATTTCCCAGAACGGCTTCCGACTA
The DNA here is from genome assembly GCA_963580285.1 of Lucinisca nassula. Classification (NCBI taxonomy): domain Eukaryota; kingdom Metazoa; phylum Mollusca; class Bivalvia; order Lucinida; family Lucinidae; genus Lucinisca; species Lucinisca nassula. Next base: position 34,339,935 of record OY757027.1, on the reverse strand, counting down.
TTTGATAGTTATCATGCGCTTCTTACTTGTGATCATGAGGACATGGGTTCGATACCTGTCAGTGCCGGAAACATTCTTTCGTGGAGATTGATCATGAAATCTTTTCTACGTTCATTCTGTCCCTTCTGCTGATTCAAGAAGGTGGTTTGTCAGTTTCTGGCGAAATAATGTGTACTTTACTGGTTAACTGCTCAACTTGATAGGTAAATTGACCGGCTCAAAAATGACCTAAATAGTGTTGACTGGGTCGTTAAACTCGAATACAAACAAACAATGTCATTGGATACGAGTGCTTCAGGTGTCATTTCATCTGATTTCCCGAAAATCCAAATGACCAAAATAGTTTTGATCCGGAAAAAATAGATAATTGAGATAAGATTCTGAAAAGGTGGCGATAAGCGATACAAATATTCCTTTATGTTAGCTCACCTAAGCACGAAGTGCTCATGGTGAGGTATTGTGATCAGTGAATGTCCGTCGGGCGTCCTCAACAATTTGCTTTAAATGCCAACTCCTCATAAACCCAGTTTGATTCAAACTTCACAGGAATGTTGCCTAGGTGGCTCCCTACCAAAAAAGCTAAAATGATTCCGCTCTGATGAACAATACGCTAGAGCTGAAAATTGAAAAACTCCTCCTGTACACTTGGATCAATTCCAATCAAACTTCATAGAAATGTTGCTTAGGTTACACTTAACAAAAAAAAAACTAAAACGGTTCCGCTCCGATGATCATAATGGCCGTCAGAGCTAAACATAGAAAAACATCGTAAATTTGATTCAAACGCGAACTCCTCCTCAACCCTCAGGCCAATTTGATTCAAGCTTCACAGGTAAGTTGTCCAGGTGACTCCATTCCAAAATAGCTAAAATCGTTCCGCTCTGATGAACAAGATGGCCACCAGAGCAAAACATAGAATGTACTAGAGACGGTGACACTCAGGTGAGCGCATCAGGGACCCCCCCCCCCCCCCCCCCCAGCTCTCTTATTTAAAACACTAATCTGTCGGCGACAGTCCGAATTTTTTTAAACGGTACACATTGTGTCCTGCCAATAGGGCATTATAAATGTATTCCACGAGTGGCTGGGGTTTACCTGTACGATACAATGATAAGGATGTCGATTTTGTTTGTTTGAATTGATGCTTAACGTCCTGCTAAGCGGTTTACAACTCTGCGTGGAAGCACCATGCAGCCTTTTCTATGTCAAGCCCCGACGGGCGGGGGCGAAAAAGGATGTCGAAAGAAGTATAATTAGTACTTGTATATATCAATTCACATTACACTCTCATTCGTCTCTCTCTCTCTCTCTCTCTCTCTCTCTCTCTCTCTACGTGTGCATCTGTGCGTAGGAAAGAGGCTCTCCCTACGTACATGTGTGTTTGTGCGTGGCGAAGAGAAGAATTTAGCTCCTTATCTGACTGTAAGGTTGAGGCAAAGCCTCCTTCGAGTCAAACTTACATATGATATTCTGTCGTATTTTTGGCGAGTAATTGGGTGAGGCGTCCTTTGTCACCTGGTCGTCTTACTAATATTGGTTTTACAGTTCGATCGTCCCAGTCAACACTGTATAGGTCATTTTGGAGATGGTACTTCCAATTTTGTGGGACTTGTACCCGACATTGAGATGAAAAGACATCTCAAGCCATGTTGCCCACTTTAACCAATTGGTTTATAAGCAAGGATGGTCCGACTCATGTGATGTGGTCTGATGGAAGCATCATGCAGCACATCTTTCTTCCTGCCCCGATAGGCGTGGGTGGCAGGTAAGAGTAGATGGAAATGTTTGTATTTCTTCTGTTTCTGTGCTTTCTTTGATGTTCCTCTTTCTCCATTTTTCCTTCATTTTATCACCGCTACAATATATGTTGTCTCTTTTCTGCCTTTCTCTTGGAGACGACACAAATTGACCCCTCCCCAGGGGTGACAACAACACACGTAATAATAATAATAATGATAACAATACATAGAAGATAATTAACACAATGAGTACTGTAGTATACGAGCGTTTGGTTTGTTTGTTTCATTTGAGGATTAACGTCCCAGTCAACACTGTTAAGGTCATTTTGGAGACGTTGCTTTTAAATGTGTGGGACTTTTACCCGACACTGACATGAAATGACATCTGAGTCCCTATTGCCCAGTGAAACCAACATGGTTTATAAGCATGGAGGTTTGACTCGCACCGCTTTACCTGGGAAGGCTTAGATCCTCTAAACGGTCTACCCGTACTCGTGTGCGGTTGATTTCCGGTCTTCGTGGAAGCATCATGCAGCCCATATATTTCTTCAAGCTCTGATGGGCGGGTTGGGGTTTGCCTACAGGATGCAATGAAACAGGTCGAACTATTCTACAAGTTTGATTATCAAATTATGTAAACAAGGAGGTGGAATTATACCACTTCTGTAGTGAGTTGGCATTTATAGCTGTTAACCCTTATAGGGGTTTACCATATTCTGCAATTTAATTTTGATCAATAGCTGACACCCATGTACATGTATTATGGTAAGTTATAAGAAGTTGCTCCGGTCCCGCCAATAGGGGCTAGAAGAAATAGTTTGGGTTGCATGATGCTTCTACGCAGAGCTGAAACCGACCGCACACGAGTGTCGGTAAACCGCTTGGAGATCCTGAGCTTGCCCAGGATAATGGTGCCGTCCATCCATGCATATGAACCCTATTGGTTTCATTTTGCGGCACGCCTTTTCATCTCAATGTCGGGTAAAACTCCCACATAATTTGAAGCAACGTCTCCAAAATGGCCTATACAGTGTTGACGGGTACGTTAAACCTCAAATCAAACAATAAGAAGGGCTCATGAAGCCACTGGGATGGAATAGTCCCATCGGTGTTCCATAAGACCTATGTACAGTGATATAATTCAGTATTTTAATCATAGCTGCAGCTGTTTTTGATGCCTTCCATGTTTATTTCTTAAGAGTACATTAATGTCAGTTGACAATTTGCAAGGGTCTTTAAAACTTGACATTGTACAAGTAGCAAGAGAGAAAAGCGAAACCTTTTTTGGAAAAGCATTTCGAATAAATCGTTTTTTTTTTTTTTTTTATCAGCTCTTTTTACCTGATATGAATTTTAGCACATACAGACGTCTTTACATATTTTGCACATAGACCGGGCTTTTATATTGTCGCTAAGTTAATGGTCTCGGTGGGTTATATTTTAGTCCTTTGGAATCATTTATTGGACTGCGAGATTTGATAGGGAATGGTTGAGGGTCACTAATGAGGCCTGATTGGCCGAAACAAGCTAGTCGGGCCCAGAAAAATCTTGCACGCTCCAATGTTTTCAGTTCTGTGCTGTAGTCTATGCTTCCCAAGGACTACCGTTTTTTTTTTTTTTAGTGTATGTAATATACACCTGCGAGTAATGGCCAAATGTGAACGCTCGCAGTAGAAAGAAAGAAAGAAAGAAAGAAAAAGAAAAAGAAAGAAAGAAAGGCAGGCAGGCAGGCAGGTGTCAGCCTCTGGCAAAATAATTTCCACAGTTCTGGTTGGCTACCTATGAAAAAAGAAGTTCTGAATAGTTACATCCTTTGGATGCAAAGAATACACCAAATAAACGAAAAAAGCAGACTGGTTTTATTAGGGCCCCGCACTGAAAGTGTGGGTGCCCTATAGTAATCACTCTGTCCGTCCGTCTGTCTGTCTGTCTGTCCGTCCGTCTGTCCGTCCACAAATTTTTTTATCCTCCATAACTTTTTATTATTCCTGGATGGATTTAAATATTACTTGGCATCATTCTGTCCATCTGTCTGTCTGTCTGTCTGTCCGTCTGTCCGTCTGTCCGTCCACAAATTTTTTTATCCTCCATAACTTTCTTATTCCTGGATGGATTTAAATATTACTTGGCAGAAATGTTAACCATAATGTGATGGAGTGTTGTGCGCAAGACTCAGGTCCGTACCTCAAAGGTCAAGGTCATACTTAGAGGTTAAAGGTCAAAAAAGGGTCTTTCCTGTGTCCAATTAATAACTTTGTTATTATTCCTGGATGGATTTAAATATTACTTGGCAGAAATGTTAACCATAATGTGACGAAGTGTCACACGCAAGACCCACAGCCGTACCTCAAAGGTCAAGGTCATACTTAGAGATAAAAGGTCAAAAAAGCGTCTTTTTCATTGTGTCCAATCTATAACTTTCTTATACCTGGATGGATTTAAATATTACTTAGCAGAAATATTAACCATAATGTGACAGTGTGTCACGCGCAAGACCCAGGTCCGTACCTCAAAGGTCAAGGTCATACTTAGAGGTGAAAGGAAAAAAAAAACGTCTTTTTTAACATCAACATTTTCCTACTCCTCTGATAGCGCTGCCAGGGCCCTAGTCAGTTTCACTGACAGCTCTAGTTGAGTCTGTTCATGACCAGTACTGAAATGTGCAACAACAGCCACGCCCTCTAGCACAGACTTAAGCAGAACTCTATTTTAAAAAATTATTCTAAATGAATTCAATGTTCCCAAAGGACCAGAAAATATAATCTGCACTATGATGATGTTCGGGGAGACTTTGTACGGCCGACACACGGCATAACAGCAGCTGCAGTATAGATAAATAAGCTCTCTAAATGAACTCAATTATCCCAAAGGAACAGAAGATCAATCTGCACTATGATGATGTACGGGACGACTTTTTACGGCTGCCACATGGCACAACAACAGCTACAGTGAAGATAAAAATGTGGTTACGTAAACTGTCTTGCTCGATATACTGGTGACTGGGATATACAACTCTAAGTAAACCAAACGAAAATACGTCGACAGATTGAAATTACTCGCTTTTATTGTAGACCTGTTGTAGATTTAAATACTGACCCCCTTCAATTTTCGGAAGTCACCCTTCGTAGAGTCAAATGGAACATCGCTGAACCACACTGAACAACTGGCGAGTCGCTTTGCTCATTGAACTAGAAAGCAACTGACACGATAGAAATCTTCGTTTAGAGAAAAAAATGAAACCTTGTTTTTGTTAAACAATTTACTCTAATTTTGAATATTTATATAAACAAGTTTATCCCATTGAGAAAACGAACTCAGTGTAGCTAAAAAGAGAGAAGAGAGAAGATCAAGCGTGTTTGTAAAATCGTCCGTGGAAGCTATCTCAATTTGCTCCTGGCCGATGTCCGTGCACTCTATCATTCTATTATTAGCTCACCTGTCACGTAGTGACAAGGTGAGCTTTTGGGATCACTTTTTGTCCGTCGTCCGTCGTGCGTGCGTGCGTCCGTGCGTGCATGCGTCCGTAAACTTTTCTTCAAAGGACATCTCCTCCTAAACCACTGATCGGATTTTGACCAAACTTCACAGGAATGATCCTTAGGTGGTCCCCTTTCAAAGTTGTTCAAATGGTTCCAGTCCGTTGCACATATAGGTCACAGTAGCCAAAAATAGATTTTTTTCACCGAAAACTTAAAAAATCTTCTCTGAAACCGCAAGGCCCAGGTCTTTGATATTTGGTATGAAGCTTCATCTAGTGGACCCCTACCAAGATTGTTCAAATTATAGTGCTGGGGCCAAAAATGCCCCCGCACGGGGGCCCTTTGGTTTTACATGGGCTTATATAGGGAATATCTTTAAAAATCTTCTTCTCTGAAACTGCAAGGCAAAGGTCTTTGATATTTGGTATGAAGCTTCATCTAGTGGACCCCTACCAAGATTGTTCAAATTATAGTGCTGGAGCTAAAAATGTCCCCGCACGGGGGCCCTTTGGTTTTACATGGGCTTATATAGGGAAAATCTTGAAAAATCTTCTTCTCTAAAACCGCAAGGCCCAGGTCTTTGATATTTGGTATGAAGCTTCATCTAGTGGACCCCTACCAAGATTGTTTAAATTATAGTGCTGGGGCCAAAAATGCCCCCGCACGGGGGCCCTTTGGTTTTACATAGGCTTATATAGGGAAAATCTTTAAAAATGTTCTTCTCTGAAACCGCAAGGCCCAGGTCTTTGATATTAGGTATGAAGCTTTATCTAGTGGACCCCTACCAAGATTGTTCAAATTATAGTGCTGAAGTTAAAAATGCCCCCGAACGGGGGCCCTTTGGTTTTACATGGGCTTATATAGGGAAAATCTTGAAAAATCTTCTTCTCTGAAACCGCTAGGCCCAGGTCTTTGATATTTGGTATGAAGCTTCATCAAGTGGACCCCTACCAAGATTGTTCAAATTATAGTGCTGGGGCCAAAAATGCCCCCGCACCAGGGCCCTTTTGTTTTACATAGGCTTATACAGGGAAAATCTTTAAAAATCTTCTTCTCTGAAACAGCAAGGCCCAGGTCTTTGATATTTGGTATGAAGCTTCATCTAGTGGACCCCTACCAAGATTGTTCAAATTATAGTGCTGGAGTTAAAAATGCCCCCGCATGGGGGCCCTTTGGTTTTACATGGGCTTATATAGGAAAAATCTTGGAAAATTTTCTCCTGAAACCGCAAGGCCCAGGTCTTTGATATTTGGTATGAAGCTTCATCTAGTGGACTCCTACCAAGATTGTTCAAATTATAGTGCTGGGGCCAAAAATGCCCCCGCACAGGGGCCCTTTGGTTTTACATGGGCTTGTATAGGGAAAATCTTTAAAAATGTTCTTCTCTGAAACCGCAAGGCCCAGGTCTTTGATATTAGGTATGAAGCTTTATCTAGTGGACCCCTACCAAGATTGTTCAAATTATAGTGCTGGAGCTAAAAATGCCCCCCGCATGGGGGCCCTTTGGTTTTACATGGGCTTATATAGGGAAAATCTTGAAAAATCTTCTTCTCTGAAACCTCAAGGCCCAGGTCTTTGATATTTGGTATGAAGCTTCATCTAGTAGACCCCTACCAAGATTGTACAAATTATAGTGCTTGGGCCAAAAATGCCCCCGCACCAGGGCCCTTTTGTTTTACATAGGCTTATATAGGGAAAATCTTTAAAAACCTTCTTCTCTGAAACTGCAAGGCCCAGGTCTTTGATATTTAGTATGAAGCTTCATCTTGTGGACCTCTACCAAGATTGTTCAAATTATAGCCCTGGGGCCAAAAATGCCCCCGCTCCGGGGCCCTTTGGTTTTACATAGACTTATATAGGGAAAATCTTGAAAAATCTTCTTCTCTGAAACCACAAGGCTTAGGTCTTCGATATTTGTTATGACGCTTCAGCTAGTGGACCTCTATAAAGATTGTTCAAATTATAGCCCTGAGCCCAAAAATGCCCCCGCCATGTGGCCCTTTGGTTTTACATAGACTTATATAGGGAAAATCTTTAAAAATCATGTTCTCTGAAACACAAGGCTTAGGTCTTTGATATTTGTTATGAAGCTTCAGCTAGTGGACTACCAAGATTGTTCAAATTATAGCCCTGGGGCCAAAAATGCCCCCGCTCCAGGGCCCTTTGGTTTAACATAGACTTATATGGGGAAAATCTTGTTTTACATAGACTTCTATATGCAGGGTAAACCTTTAAAATCTTTTTCTCTGAAACCAGAAAGCCCAGGTCTTTCGTATTCGATATGAAGCTTGATCTTGTGGACCTCTACCAAGATTGTTCAAATTTTAGCCCTGGTGCCAAAATTGACCCTGCCCGGGGCCCACTTGTTATGCTTTGGATCAGGTGAGCGAACCAGGGCCCTCTGGGCCCTCGTTTTTTTCTCTTCCAACACTTTGACGAGGGATTTTCTGCTGCTGTAAAAGGGATGGGTGTAGGTAAGTGACCACGGTGCTTCAAAGCGAACCTGTTATCAGAACTTTTCTTCTGTGGGCTATGAAAAAAAAGGATTTTCTTGAACTGTCCGTGTTCGCTAACAGTCAGTTTTTCGGTGTTTTGTCCCAAGTGATCTCGGAAACCATGGTAAGCACAAATATAATGAAAGTAGCCAAAGAAATGGAAACTTCTGCGTCACCTACTGCGCTACGTGTCAAATTTCTCCAATGGAAGGTTTTGAAGAAAGAAATGAAAATACCTGTTTTCCGAACACAAATCTCACCCGAACAAACTTCCTAACGTGTGACGTAAGCACAAATGATAGCTACCACGGAGTTTGTTTCCCGACAGTGTTTAAGGTAATCTATGAATTTTACTACTGCAATAATCCTAAGAGTTGGGACAGACAGGCCTAAGCAAATGTGTACACTGATTGCCATTCAATCTGTACCTTTTGGATTCCTTGCTGGTTCATGAAACAAATTTGTTAACCCTTGTGCTGCTGAGCCCGGATATGCCTTATCTTTGAAACAATGTAGATCCAGATCAGATGGCTTCTGAAGAAGCCATCTGATCAGGATCTTCATTGTTTGCCATCCAGTTTATGAATTTGTTGCAATAATTTGCATCAAGTAATCTGATTGGCTGATAATCAGTAGTGGGTGTGACATATTTAAATATTCAGCAGGACAAGGGTTAAAATTTTCGGAGAATGACAGCAAGGTGTCCAAATTTTCCGGAGTTTTACGGTATACATATTTAGTTAGTGATTACTGTAAAAAATCCTAAACATTTGGACACCCTGAGGACCTAAAATTTTAACAAATCTATTTCACGATTCAGCAAGGAGTCCAAAAGTTGGAAACAGAATGGCAAACAGTGTAGACCCTGATCAGACTGATCTGGGTCTGTACAGTTTGCTTTGGCCTGTCTGTCCCAATACTTATGATTATTATAGTACTGATTAGAATTGCCTCTGACCCTGAAGTTTACTATATTCCCAGACACTTTATAATTGAATGATATTGCAGCGTCTGATCTGGGCCTGCACTGTTTGCCAGGATACTCTATTTAAATAGTGAACTGTTGTGTACACCACAACATCTTCTTAGTTCACCGTCACGTAGTGACGAGGTGAGCTTTTGGGATCACTTTTTGTCCGTCGTTTGTCGTGCGTGCGTGCGTGCATCCGTGCGTAAACAATTTCTTCAAATGACATCTCCTCCTAAACCACTGATCGGATTTTGACCAAACTTCGCAGGAATGATCCTTAGGTGGCCCCCTTTCAAAGTTGTTTAAATGGTTCCGGTCCATTGCACATCTAGGTCACAGGAACCAAAAATAGATGTTTTCCACTGAAAACTTAAAAAATATTCTTCTCTGAAACCACAAGGCCCAGGGCTTTGATATTTGGTATAAAGCTTCATCTAGTGGACCCCTACCAAGATTGTTCAAATTATAGTGCTGGGGCACAACATGCCCCCGCCCCGGGGCCCTTTGGTTTTACAAAGGCTTATATATGGAAAATCTTTAAAAATCTTCTTCTCTGAAACCGCAAGGCCCATGTCTTTGATATTGGTATGAAGCTTCATCTAATGGACCTCTACCAAGATTGTTCAAATTAATCTATCATCATCATCATCATCATCAACAGATTTTTGATTAACGTGCAGGTACAGGGGCAACGTCCACATAAGTGGGCCCCCTTCCAGGTAGCTGGCTTGCTGCACGCATGGCAGATCTTACACCAGATCTCCAGGCTTGTCTATCATGAGGATCGATAGCAGAGAGCTTCCATTCTCTGCAATCTCTTTCTGTTAGTCGCTTCCAGGTCATCTTGGGCCTTCCTGGCCCCCGCTTTCCACTTACCTGTATGTCACAGGCAGTCTTGATTGCACCGTTGGAGCGTTCCACATGTCCATACCAGCGAAGTCTTCTCTCTTTCAGGATGAGGTCCAGGTCCTCAATGCAAATCTTTGAATTTTACTACCGCAATAATCCTAAGAGTTGGGACAGACAGGCCTAAGCAAATGTGTACACTGTTTGCCATTCCATCTGCACCTTTTGGACTCATTGCTGGATCTTGCAAAAAATTTGTCAAAATTTTTAGGATAATTAGGGCAAGTCCTCACAATAAGGTGTCCAGATTTTTAGGATTTTATGGTAATCTATGAATTTTACTACTGCAATAATCCTAAGAGTTGGGACAGACAGGCCTAAGCAAATGTGTACACTTTTTGCCATTCCATCTGTACTTTTTGGATTCCTTGCTTGTTCATGAAACAAATTTGTTAACCCTTGTCCAGCGGAGCCCAGATATGCCTTATCTTTGAAACAATGTAGATCCAGATCAGATGGCTTCTTCAGAAGCCATCTGATCAGGATCTTCATTATTTGCCATCCAGTTTATGAATTTGTTGCAATAATTTGCATCAAGTAATCTGATCGGCTGATAATCAGTAGTGGGTGTGACATATTTAAATATTCAGCAGGACAAGGGTTAAAACTTTCGGAGAATGACAGCAAGGTGTCCAAATTTTTAGCAGTTTTACGGTATACTTATTTAGTTAGTGATTACTGTAGAAAATCCTAAACATTTGGACACCCTGAGGACCTAAAATGTTAACAAATCAATTTCGCGTTTCAGCAAGGAGTCCAAAAAGTGGAAACAGAATGGCAAACAATGTAGACCCTGATCAGTCTGATCTGGGTCTGCACTGTTTGCTTTGGCCTGTCTGTCCCAATACTTATGATTATTATAGTACTGATTAGAATTGCCTCTGACCCTGAATTTTACTATATTCCCAGACATTTTATAATTGAAGGATATTGCAGCGTCTGATCTGGGCCTGCACTGTTTGCCAGGATACTCTATTTAAATAGTGAACTGTTGTGTACACCACAACCTCTTTTTAGCTCACCGTCACGTAGTGACGAGGTGAGCTTTTGGGATCAGTTTTTGTCCGTCGTCTGTCGTGCGTGCGTGCGTGCATCCGTGCGTAAACAATTTCTTCAAATGACATCTCCTCCTAAACCACTGATCGGATTTTGACCAAACTTCACAGGAATGATCCTTAGGTGGCCCCCTTTCAAAGTTGTTAAAATGGTTCCGGTCCGTTGCACAACTAGGTCACAGGAACCAAAAATAGATGTCCGCTCTTCGAAAAAAAAAAGCAAAATATAATTCAGACCACAATAATTACTCGCCATTTCTGCGACTGCTTCTGGAATTCCGACATTCTAAATTTAGATGATAAACTTTCCAGAGGTCAGGAGGCGTAACAAGTCATCAGTTTTTGAGTTGGAATGGGAGAAATTTTTTAAACGGTCATCGGCTTCGGTCGATTACACCGAAAAACCAAATTCTTACAGACAAGTTTTAACCCATATCTTGCTGTTCACGACAAACCCTATCTTTGGAAACAGTATAGATCCAGATCAGATGGCTTCTGAAGAAGCCATCTGATCAGGATCTACACTGTTTGACATTCAATTTATGAATTTGTAGGAATAAATTACATCAAGTAATTTGATTGGTTGATAGACAGAAATGGGTGTGGCTTAAATGAATATTCAACAAGATAAGGGTTAAACAAGGAAATATAGTAACATGAATCCTTATGAAGCCAGAAAGACACAGATTAACATTCTATGAGTTAGACCAAAGTAAGAAGTTGAAGACTCAGTATCTATGGTAGTTTTATATGCAAATTGCATAACACAGATCTATCAAACTATCGTAGATCTATATTATTTTATTATAATATGCAATTTGCATAAATGCAATGCATACAAGTTAATCTTACTGTTGTTCTTGTAAAATTTCTGCTCCTATTAAAGGGTTTTTTGAAAGAATCGAGTTGATTTTCATTTTAGCTAGTAGATCTTTTTTGTAACAAGCTAAATTTTGCTTGTGGCAAAAATACTTACGTTTGGACCCGGTATGAAGCTTCATCTAGTGGACCCCTACCACGATTGTTCAAACTATAGTGCTGGGGCCAAAAATGCCCACGCCCCGGGGCCCTTTGGTTTTAAATGGGCTTATATAGGGAAAATCTAAAAATCTTCTTCTCTGAAACTGCAAGGCCCAGGTCTTTGATATTTGATATGGAGCCTCATCTAGTGGACACCTACCAAGATTGTTCAAATTATAGTGCTGTGGCCAAAAATGTCCCCGCCCCGGGGCCCTTTGGTTTTACATGGGCTTCTATAGGGAAAATCTTTAAAAATCTTCTTCTCTGAAACTGCAAGGCCCAGGTCTTTGCTATTTGGTATGAAGCTTCATTTAGTAGACCCCTACCAAGATTGTTCAGATTATAGTGCTGGGGCCAAAAATGCCGCTGCCCTGGGGCCCTTTGGTTTTACATGGGCTTATATAGGAAAAATCTGTAAAAATCGTCTTCTCTGAAACCGCAAGGCCCAGGTCTTTGATATTTGATATGAAGCTTCATCTAGTGGACCCCTAGCAAGATTGTTCAAATTATAGCCCTAGGGCAAAAAATGCCCTGGCCCCGAGACCCTTTGGTTTTACATAGACTTATATAGGGAAATCTTTAAAAAATCTTCTTCTCAGAAACTGCAAGGCCCATATCTTTGATATTTGGTATGGAGCTTCATCTAGTGGACAATGTAGCCTTTGTTGATATTTGGTCTGAAGCTTCACCTTTTTAGACCTCCCTCAACATTATGCACATTATAACCTTGGTGTCAATAATGGCCCTCCCCGGGGCCCACTTGTTACTCTTTGGATAAGGTGAGCGATCCCGGGCCATCACGGCCCTCTTGTTAACACTAAGTATAACAAGGTATGGGATTGGCTATAACATGGTTTCAAGGAGGATCCCAAAAATATATGTATTATATTGAAAAATGACCAGGCATCGATGTTTTGCCACGAGCTTAATTTCATGTTTTGCTGACTTTCGAGCCCCCACAGACATGAAATTGCCTTCAGCCGAATTCTTGTTTTTATAACATGAGTTAGGAAAAAACCTGTTCAGCTATATACAGTCGAACTTGGATGGCTCGAACCCCTTCAGGACCATAGAAATTTGTTCGAAACAGCGGTAGTTCGAGCCACTGTTGCATACTTCCAGAAAACATAAGGTGGGTATTTTTGGACTTCTTTTCGGGGTTCTGTAACATAAATGTATGGTGTGTGTACTCATTAGAATCGCCTCATTGAGGCGATTCTAATGAGTACACACAGCATACATTTGCAAGATAAAAGTCGAAAATCTCCTTAATTATCCCACACATTTTCTTATGCAGAGGAATTCCCTAGGGACTCAAAAACGGGTTCGACTCTGCCATGGTAAACGAGCCATCGGTGTTTGAGCCATCGAAGTTCGACTGTACCTAATCAGCAAACTGCTGTGTGAGTATTCGGTTTATAGAAATGGCAAGTTACTGCATACAATGTTATTTTGTAATGGTTAATGGAATTTCAGAGCTTGGATGATACAGAACGAGGCCATGGTGGATTTGGATCAACGGGAAAGAACTGATGACTCAGCTGATACCAGTCTTTCAGATCATCAGCACTTGAGAGTGAACTGCCAGGGGACCAGTGAACTACCGGGACCACACATTGAGATTAATTCATGCATTTTAAAATTTGGCCCATGCATTTATTCAGACATTAACCTATTAGTACCGGAAACCCCAGAACGGGTAGTTGGTGAACAGTGCAGGCCCAGATCAGACGCCGCAGAATGCGGCGTCTGATCACGGTCTACACTGTTTGCAAAAAAAAAATCAGCCATTTTCCAAATAGTTTTTGAAGAAAACATAACTTGACATCCCTAAATTTTAAAATGGACTCCTGCTATATATATAGGAAGGAAGATTCCATTTGGTACAAAAAGGAAGATTCCATATGGTACAAAAAGGGTTAAGATTGACTTTAGTGTCTTTTGGACTAGTCTTACGCAGTCTTAAAGGCATTTATTCTTGGTAATTGAGGCATAATATTATATAGCCTTCAGTGCTGACTGAAGAGATCTCCTCTGTCTTGAACAGGTAAGGGGCCTCCTTGGGGAAAATCAATGGTTTACTAACTGTTGACTAGAGTGTTCATTATTGATTTTCCCCTTAAGTGCTTCAGTCAGGAGATTCAACAGGAGCTACTAATCACCCTATTAAGGGCCGCCTTTGATCTGCTAAGACAGTATATCATAGGGGGCAATAAAACAATTATGAACACACGGTGTGTCCTTCTGTTACATAATAAATGCCTTTAACCCATTGCGTGCGGGAAACCCCTAAAGGGGTACCTTGGCAAACAGTGCAGGCCCTGATCAGGGCCTGCACTATTTACTTACAGAATTTTCCGTCAGAAATAGTATAAAAACGAAAAAATAGGCCTGATTAAGGCTGACACGATTAATCGTATAATCGATTAACCGATCGATAAATTCCACACAAATGATTATCATTTCTGATTTGCTTTTAATCGATTACTTGATAGGTACAATTTACTACCCAAAGTTATGCCTAAAATAGCTGAATAAGTGGCAAACAGTGCAGACCCTGATGAGACGCCGCATGATGCGGCGTCTCATCTGGGTCTCCACTGTTTGCTCAGGCCTGTCTGTTCAAATATACATATGGTAAAGTGCAATATATGGTAAGAGTCATGCTCAGACAGAAAGCCAGACAGGTAAAATAATGACAAAAACCTTAGCGATTACTAATCAATTATCGATCGCAATGACCGGACTGATAATCGATTATCTTTACACCTCCGATTAGCCAGCCCTACTGATACCCCATATATGACAAATGGACTTGTCCAACATATAACAGTGGAAGAGTCCACTAGTATACAATGGGTTAACGAGAATAGATACCCTTTATCTTGAACTGAGCCCTTTCAAAAAGGGTCTTAATAGGACTGGCTAATCGGAGCTGAAAAGATGATCGATTATCAGTCCTGTCATTGCGATCAATAATCGATTAGTAATCGCGTAGGTTTTTATCATAATTTTACCTGTCTGGCTTTCTTCTGAGCATGAATCTTACCATATGTTGCACTTTACCATATGTATATTCAAACAGTGTAGACCCAGATGAGACGCCGCAAAATGCGGCGTCTCATCAGGGTCTGCACTGTTTGCCACTCATCCAGCTATTTTAGGCATAACTTTGGGTAGTAAATTGTACCTATCAAGTAATCGATTAAAAGCAAATCAGAAATGATAATCATTTTTGTTGAATTTATCGATCGATTTATCGATTATACGATTAATCGTGTCAGCCTTAGGTCTTACTATCAAAAACGGGGGCCTACTCTTAAACCTGTTTCAAAATGGGCCTCCTTACGTCTTTCACTACTGTGGGGTTGAGCCCAGCTCTTGCCGTGTTCAATCTAGGATTTGGGATTTGGGGCGCTTGGGCCCACAGACCTTGGAAAAGGGTCCATTTGGAAATTAAGAGGGCCCTTAGATTATACTATATATAGTTGTCAGATTCGTGTTTAGTTTTAGGCTGTATGATAAAAATGTAGACATGAAAAATTCAAAAAAAAAAAAAAATTCCCCTGATGTATTTTATTAATCTTCTCCAGTACAGAGCAGAAGTTCTTTGTTTTATTTTGAACAAAATCCACTTAAATTTATTTCTAGCAGATAAAAATTCCAGAATAGATGTAGCGTCCACTTCGGTATTTTGCAATATTTTGGTCTGGTATTTAGTGTAAGCCGCACTCTTTTATACAACGTTTACGTCATAACGAATGAAGTATAGGAAAATAAAAAGTGGCTGCATGAGCGGTAAACAATAAATCGATATGCGCTTAAAAATCAGGATTGTAGCAGGTAAAACAGATTAAATTCTTTTACTGTGTAATTTTGATTATACAACTTATTAAATTCGCACCAGACAGCCGAAAACCATAAGAAAATTGCAAAAACGAGCACTAGAATGAAAAGGCATAAACTTCTACTGTTGAGCTCGATGTGGCTCGTGGAATGATTTCTAGTGTGCCATTCATGATGAAAGCGGGCGTAGTAGCACAGCCGAGATTGAACACTGCCGTGTCACATATTTTTGGAGACACCAAGCAGTTCTGCAGATCAGGGACCAGTTGTTCAAAACTAACGACGTTGTTAGTTTAACATATTGTTAAAACTTTGATCATTAAATATGGCAGATATGCTGAAATTTTTGCTGAAAAAAATGTGAGCAGCTTTTGTGGACGCAAAAGCTGCTCACATTTTTTCAGCAAAAATACCAAAATTTACGATATTGTACTTGCTTGAAGAGTTAACAATATGACCACTAACAAGCTCGTTAAGCTAACGATGCTTTGAACAACTGCTCCCAGGTTGTTTTTCTCTGGGTACTCCGATTTTTTGCCCACCTTTGATTAAGGATCGGCTCAAAATAAGTGAAGTAATCTTGAAAAGGCCATAAAACCAAACCCATCCCAAAAAACAGTTTCAAAATAATTTTTACATGTCAACAAGAGGGTACTTCGAATTTAGTTCTGAGGAGCAAATTCTTTCCAAGGTTTAAGAGTAGGCCCCCGTTTTTGATAGTAAGACCCTTTTTGAAAGGGCTCAGTTCTCTTCAACACAAATGGGAGGTCAGAAAAGTGTTCTCAATGTAAAATGGCAGTAAAATGGGGATTTGGTGTGAGATCTGCCATTTGTCCGCCAACCAGGTACCTGGACGGGGCCACACTGATGTGGCAAGAAGTTAAAATTCTCACAGTAAATGATGTTCTAATAAAGTGCTTGTATATGTAAAATGTTAAATTTCATTTCTCAAATTAATTCATTTTTGAGTACTAAAAGGTGCTGCCGAATGTGTTCAACCTGTACAGTTATTTTGTATATTTATGTCTCCCCCGAAAAATTTTTTTTCGGAGAGACATATTGTTTTTCCCCCGGGCGTCCGTCCGTCTGTCCGTCTGTCACACTTTTGTGTCCGCTCTGTAACTTGAAAACCGTTAGAGCTATCGTCACGAAACTTCGTATAAATATTAATCAGCATTAGACGACGTGCAGTGCGCAAGAACCATAACTCTCGCATTTATACTTTTTGAATTATCTCCCTTGGAAGTTTGTTGGTATGTATATATGTATGGGCAAATCGTGTCCGGTCAATAACTTTCTTATTTTTTGATGGATTTTTAAAATTACTCGGCACAAATATTAACAACCATAAGAGGATGTGTGGTGCGCATGAGGCAGGTCGGTACCTCAAAGGTCAAGGTCATACTTAGAGGTCAAAGGTCAAAAAAGGGGCCTTTTTTTCGTATTTGGTCAATAACTTTTTAATTTTGAGATGGATTTTAAAATTACTTGGCATAATTATTAACAATCATGAGACGATGTGTGGTGCACATGAGGCAGGTCGGTACCTCAAAGGTCAAGGTCATACTTAGAGGTCAGAGGTCAAAAAGTGGGCCTTTTTTCGTATTTGGTCAATAACTTTCTTATTTTGAGATGGATTTTGAAATCACATGGCAGAAATGTGAACCAATATAAGGCGATGTGTTGCGCGCATGACCCAGGTTGGTACCTCAAAGGTCAAGGTCATACTTAGAGGTCAAAGGTAAAAAAAGGGGCCTTTTTTCAGGTTTTGTCAATAACTTGCCTATTTATAAATAGAATTTGAAGTTACTTGGCAAACATGTTAACTATCATGGGACGATGTGTTGCATGCATGATTCAGTTTGGTACCTAAAATGTCAAGGTCATACATAGAGGTCAAAGGTAAAAAAGGGGCCTTTTTTCGTGTTTGGTCAATAACTTTCTTATTTTTAGATGGATTTTGAAATTGCTAGGCAGAAATGTTAACCACCATGAGATGATGTGTTGCACGCATGACCCAGTTTAATACCTGAAAGGTCAAGGTCATACATAGAGGTTAAAGGTAAAAAAGGGCCTTTTTTGTGTTCTGTCAATAATTTTCTTATTATGCCCCCAACTTTGAAAAAGTTTGAGGGGCATATTGGTTCTGGTTCGTTCGTCCGTCCATTACGCTTTTGATGCATAGCATAACTAAAGAACCGTGTATGCTATGGTTTTGAAATTTCATATATGGATTCCTCATGGAAAATTAGCTGACGCGTATTTTTTTTTCTCGTCCGGATTATGCCCCCTTCAAGAGTTATTGCCCTTTGAATTTTTATTTTTTTTAATAAAATCTTGTCAGCAAGATATCTCAAAAACTATTGGAGCTAGAGCCGTGAAAGTTGTTGATTATATTGATGGTGATGAGTAGATGAACTGATTAACTTTTGACAAAATTCCAAAAAATACTTTGTGAGTTATGGCCCTTTGTCATTTTGGTAATTTGTGCCCATTGTAATGTATGCTAAAAGTGATGCATAGCATAACTTTAGAACCATGTATGCTAGGGTTTGAAATTTCATATATGGATTCCTCATGGAAAATTAGCTGGCGCATATTTTTTTTCTCGTTCGGAATATGCCCCTTTCAAGAGTTATTGCCCTTTGAATTTTTTTAATAAAATCTTGTCAGCAAGATATCTCAAAAACTATTGGAGCTAGAGCCTTGAAAGTTGGTGAATAGCTTGTTGGTGATGAGTAGATGAACTGATTAACTTATGACAAAATTCCAAAAAATTCTTTGTGAGTTATGGCCCTTAGTCATTTTGGTAATTTGTGCCCATTGTAATGTATGCTAAAAGTGATGCATAGCATAACTTTAGAACGGTGTATGCTATAATTTTGAAATTTCATATATGCATTGCTGATGGAAAATAAGCTGACGCATATTTTTTTTTCTCGTAAGGATTATGCCCCTTTCAAGAGTTATTGCCCTTTGAATTTTTTTAATAAAATCTTGTCAGCAAGATATCTCAAAAACTATTGGAGCTAGAGGCTTGAAAGTTGGTGAATATATTGGTGGTGATGAGTAGATGAACTGATTAACTTTTGACAAAATTCCAAAAAATACTTTGTGAGTTATGGCCCTTTGTCATTTTGGTAATTTGTGCCCATTGTAATGTATGCTAAAAGTGATGCATAGCATAACTTTAGAACCGTGTATGCTAGGGTTTTGAAATTTCATATATGGGTTCCTCATGAAAAATTAGCTGACGTGTATTTTTTTTTCTCGTCCGGATTATGCCCCTTTCAAGAGTTATTGCCCTTTGAAATTTTTTTAATAAAATCTTGTCAGCAAAATATCTCAAACACTATTGGAGCTAAAGCCTTGAAAGTTGTTGAGTATATTGGTGGTGATGAGTATATGAACTGATTAACTTTTGACAAAATTCCGAAAAATGCGAGTTATGGCCCTTTGTCATTTTGGTAATTTGTGCCCATTGTAATGAATCCTAAAAGTGATGCATAGCATAACTTTAGAACTGTGTATGCTATGGTTTTGAAATTTCATATATGCATTCCTAATGGAAAATAACTGACACATATTTTTTTCTCATCCGGATTATGCCCCTTTCAAGAGTTATTGCCCTTTGAATTTTTTTTAATAAAATCTTGTCAGCAAGATATCTCAAAAACTATTGGAGCTAGAGGCTTGAAAGTTGGACCATGAGTCATGTGCAAGACCAAGGTCCATACCTCCAATGTCAAGGTCATACCTAGAGGTCAAAGGTAAAAAAAAAGGACAGTCAATAACTTCCTTATTCTTCGATGGATTATGAAATTACTTGGCAGAAATGTTAACCATCATGAGACGATGTGTTGTACCGCAAAGGTCAAGGCCATACTTAGAGGTCAAAGGTAAAAAAGTGCTTTTTTTGTTTACGGCCAATAACTTTTTTATTTTTCTATGAACATTTTTAAAGTTACTATGAAGAAATGTTCATCTTCATTAGATGTGTTGCACACAAGACCCAGCTCAATACCTCCAATGTCAAGGTTATACTTAGCAGTCAAAAACGGGGGAGACATCTGTGTTTTTGTAGAAAACAAATTCTAGTTTTATAAATTTGTTTGTTATACCAAAATGTGTTCATGTTATGAAAATGCAGCTTCATGATTTTTTGTTTTGTTTTGATTTAAGGTTTAACGTCCCCATCAACGATGTATAGGTCATTTTGGAGACATTGCTTTCAATTTTGTGGGACTTTTACTCAACATTGAGATGAAATGACATCTCAAGCCCTGTCGCCCAATGAAACCAAAGGGTTTATAAGCATGGACGGTCTGACTCGCACCGCCTTACCTGGGCAGGCTTAGATCCTCTAAGCCGTCCACCAGTACTCGTGTGTGGTCGGTTTCAGCTCTGCATGGAAGCATCATGCAGCCCATCTCTTTCTTTAAGCCCGGATAGGTGGGGGTGGTGATATTATGATTTCCTGCAAAGTTGCAGTCTGAATGATAAAACAGGGTAGATCCTGATCAGATTGCTTCTTCCATCTGATCTGGGTTTGCGTTGTTTGCAAAGGTAGGGTTTTTGTTTTCAGCAAGACGAAAGTTGAAATTCTCACAGGAAATGATGTTATAGATATGTAAAATGTTAAATTTCTCACATTCATTCATTTTTATAGCCCCGCTTTGAAAAAGTGGGGCTATATTGGATTTGCCATGTCCTTCTGTCATTCCGTAATTCCGTGATTCCGTTAATTTGTGTTGGCTCCATAACTTTGTATCTGCTTAACATATTTTCATGAAACTTCACACAAATGTTAAACACCATAAGACAATGTGCAGAGCGAAGGAATTATAACTGTGGATTGCCTACTTTTGGAGTTATTGCCCTTTGAACATTTTCCGTAATTCCGTGATTCCGTTAATTTGTGTTGGCTCCATAACTTTGTATCTGCTTAACATATTTTCATGAAACTTCACACAAATGTTAAACACCATAAGACAATGTGCAGAGCGAAGGAATTATAACTGTGGATTGCCTACTTTTGGAGTTATTGCCCTTTGAACATTGAAAAATGGCAATTTTAATTGTGTCCGCTTCATAACTCGAAAACCGTTTGAGATATTTTTAGGAAACTTCACACAAATGTTAAAGGCATTTATTCTTGATTATTGAGGACTATCATTTCATTACATAATATTATGTAGCCCTCAGTGCTGACTGAAGACATGTCCTCTGTCTTCAACAGGTAAGGGGCCTCCCTATGGCAAATCAATAATTTACTAACTATTGACTGGAGTGTTTATTATTGATTTTCCCCTTATGTACCTCAGTCAGGGGATTCAAGAAGAGCTACTAATCACCCTATTAGGGACCGCCTTTGATCTGCTATAGATAGTATACCACAGGGGGCAATAAAACAATTATGAACACACGGTGTGTTTTACTGTTTCAGAATAAATGCCTTTAAGCACTATGAGACAATGTGCAGAGCGCAGGAACCATAACTCTGCATTGCTTATTTTTGGAGTTATTGCCCTTTGAACATTGAAAAATGGCAATTTTAACAGTGTCCGCTTCATAACTCGAAAACCGTTTGAGATAATTTCATGAAACTTCACACAAATGTTAAGCACTATGAGACAATATGCAGAGCGCAAGAACCATAACTCTGGTTTTCGTATTTTCTGTGTGTCTGTCTGTGTCTGATTCCGTGATTCCGTTAATTTGTGTTGGCTCCATAACTTTGTATCTGCTTAACATATTTTCATGAAACTTCACACAAATGTTAAACACCATAAGACAATGTGCAGAGCGAAGGAATTATAACTGTGGATTGCCTACTTTTGGAGTTATTGCCCTTTGAACATTTTCCGTA
Source organism: Lucinisca nassula (assembly GCA_963580285.1). Lineage (NCBI taxonomy): Eukaryota > Metazoa > Mollusca > Bivalvia > Lucinida > Lucinidae > Lucinisca > Lucinisca nassula. Next base: position 34,318,556 of record OY757027.1, on the reverse strand, counting down.
ATTCCGTGATTCCGTTAATTTGTGTTGGCTCCATAACTTTGTATCTGCTTAACATATTTTCATGAAACTTCACACAAATGTTAAACACCATAAGACAATGTGCAGAGCGAAGGAATTATAACTGTGGATTGCCTACTTTTGGAGTTATTGCCCTTTGAACATTGAAAAATGGCAATTTTAATTGTGTCCGCTTCATAACTCGAAAACCGTTTGAGATATTTTTAGGAAACTTCACACAAATGTTAAGCACTATGAGACGATGTGCAGAGCGCAGGAACCATAACTCTGCATTGCTTATTTTTGGAGTTATTGCCCTTTGAACATTGAAAAATGGCAATTTTAACAGTGTCCGCTTCATAACTCGAAAACCGTTTGAGATAATTTCATGAAACTTCACCCAAATGTTAAGCACTATGAGACAATGTGCAGAGCGCAAGAACCATAACTCTGGTTTTCGTATTTTCTGTGTGTCTGTCTGTGTGTCTGTCTGTGTCTGTTAACAATTTTCGTGTCCGCTCCATAACTTTAAAACCCATTCACATATTTTCATGAAACTTCACACAAACATTAAACACCATGAGATGGTGTGCAGAGTGCGGGAACCATAACTCTGGATTGCCTAATTTTTGAGTTATTTCCCTTTGAATATTGAAAAATATCAATTTTAGCCGTCTTTGCTCGATAACTCAAAAACCGTTTGAGATAATTTTATGAAACTTCACACAAATGTAAAGCACCATATTACGTGTGCAGAGCGCAGGAACCCAAACTCTGGATTGTCTACTTTTTCAGTTATAGGCTTTTGAATATTAAAAAATGGCAATTTTAACTATGTCCGCTCCATAACCGTTTCTGATATTTTCATGAAACTTCAAATAAATGAAAAGCACCTTGAGATGATGTGCAGAGTGCAGGAACCATAACTCTGGTTTGCCTACTTTAGGAGTTATTGCCCTTTGAACATTTAAAAAGGCAATTTTGACTGTGTCGGCTCCATAACTCACAAACCATTTGAGATATTTTCATGACACTTCACACAAGTGTAAAGCACCATGAGACAATGTGCAGAGCGCAGGAACCCTGACTGATTTGCCTACTTTAGGAGTTATTACCCTTTGAACATTGAAAAATGGAAGATGAAATTTAGTATAAACAGGGACATTCTGGTAATGTATCATGCTCATTGAAATGAGGGACAAGGGCTCACAACTCTTAGAGTTTTTCCAGATAATGTAAAATTTTCAACAGTTATTTCTTGTTCATAACTGTTTTCTCTGCAGCTTAAATAACTTTCTTCTCTGACAGCGCTGAAGCGGGGCTATAGTCAGATCCTCTGACAGCTCTAGTTGAGTATTAAAAGTTGCTGCCGAATGTGTTCAACCTGTACAGTTATTTTGTATATTTTTATAAATTTGTTTGTTATACCCAATTGTGTTCATGTTATGAAAATGCTGCTTCATAGTTAAAAAAAAAATCATGATTTTTTAGCTTTAACAGTCATGATAATCTGCTCTGCAAGATTTCTCAAAGTTTTTACACCAATTGATGTGTTTCTACTCAATGTCGTTGTCACTGGCATCGTGTGATGTTGATGAAAAATAGAAGTTGAGGCAATGATCAGAAATCGATATGATTAACCCACAGCCAGTGAAGGCTGTAACTTTGTGTAAATAAAAATATTCAGTCATCAAGTAACTGGTCTTGATGAAGTCTGCACTCTCCTCGGCATCAGTGTCCACATTTACTAGGGCTGGCTAATCGGAGCTGAAAAGATAATCGATTATCAGTCCTGTCATTGCGATCGATAATCGGTTAGTAATCGCTAAGGTTTTTGTCATTATTTTACCTGTCTGGCTTTCTGTCTGAGCATGACTCTTACCATATGTTGCACTTTACCATATGAATATTTGAACAGACAGGCCTGAGCAAACAGTGTAGACCCAGATGAGACGCCGCATAATGCGGCGTCTCATCAGGGTCTGCACTGTTTGCCACTCATCCAGCCATTTCAGGCATAATTTTGGTTAGTAAATTGTACCTGTCAAGTAATCGATTACAAGCAAATCAGAAATGATAATCATTTTTCTGGAATTTATCGATCGATTAATCGATTATACGATTAATCGTGTCAGCCTTAGCATTTACATTTGTTTTTGAAGAGCTCATGTTTTCCAAACTATATGATGGATTTGGTTCCTACTTGGTATAATGATAGATGTAGGTCCAAAGTTTGATTCCGCAATACCCCCGCCCATGGCCTGAAGGTAAGGTCATGGACTTAGAATTTTTATTTTTCGAAATTTTTCTGTCCTGGTTTTTAGCTGTTCATAATTTCCAAACCATTTGATTAATTTGGTTCATATTTGGTATTATGATAGATAAAGGTCAAAAGTTTTATTCAGCATTACCCCTGCCCATGACCACAAGGTCAAGGTCACAGACTTAGATGGCCCTCACCCATCGGGTCTTGAAAAAATTGATGGGCTGCACAATGCTTCCACGCAGAGCTGAAACCGACCACACACGAGTGCTGGTAAACCGCTTAGATGATCTAAGCCTGACCAGGCAAAGCGATGGGAGTTGGACTGTCCATGCTCATAAACCCTATTGGTTTCATTTGGCGACAGGGCATGAGATGTCATTTCATCTCAGTGTCGGATAAAATCACAGACTTAGAAATTTTTTATGTTAGTTAAAAAAACAGGTCCTAGAGTCTTATTCTTACATGCTTTTCAATGAATGATAGAGATTTATCAGTGAAATACCCGGTATAAATCGATATTTTCACTGTTTCAAACAGTGAAAATACGATTTTTTATTTTTCACTGTTTGGGACTACTTTTTTCTTCAAATCTAACTCTAATTTCAATTTTATCTTTGTCAGATAACTGAACAATACTGAAATGTGTTCTAATTGACGCATAGCCCGTTCATGTGTGACGGGGACGTTACTGACGTCATTTATGACGCTGACGCCACTCTTTTGTCACGCGACGTTAGACTTGCTAGCAACTTCTTTGGAAAACTACTCTCTCAATTATTTCATTAATCATTCATAATAATACCATACCATCCCAATAGTATACCCACTTAACACGATGGACACCACTAAATTGACGGGAAACGAACAGGAACAAAGATAATTTTCTCCGAATGTGAGCGACACCATTAAAGACGCTAAATATTGCCTTTTGAAGCATGTGAGAAACAGAAAATTTGATTTTTTCAGTGCAAGATCAAATTTTATTTCACTCATGAACACCAAAACTGCTATTTTCACTCGTGGCTACGCCAGACTGGGAATGTGTCCATGCTAATCTGAATTTTGGCTGGATTCAAAGACAAATTATTGGTTTTGTCAAACAGTGGTCTGTATATGTATATGTGTTAAGAAAATATGACAAAATGTGTGCTATTACCAAAGTAGAAGTAAAACAAAGATCAGGAATTGATACAATTAACTTACTCCACCCATAAAAGACACCAAAGGGAAAGAAATACATGAAAATTTGAAATGAAAACATGAAAATCCCAAAGACAACAGCAAAAATAGCTAACTCTTGTACATATTGCTGATGACTTTTATTTATTATGGTTTCTGGTTAATTTGTGCTTATTTTCTTATTTATTCTTTTATGATCATTTCTTGTTAATTAGTGCCTTATCCATTCATGCTGAATATGTTTGTATTTTAAATGTGCTAAAAAGCAATTGTCTAATTGAGCGCTATTAATGTCAATCTTTTTTTTTTCTAATTGCCTAATTACTGTTCACAGTTAACTCAATTATCTTTATATTCTTTCTATACTTAAATGGTTATCATTGCTGTTAGACACAAACAATTATTTAATAAATAATGTCTGTTTGTATGCCTGATTGAAATGTTGACAAAGACTTGGTCTTTCTGTTGTAATTGTAAAAATTGAGCCTATGCATAATATTTCCTACTTTATCATGTGTGCCTGGTAAAAAGGGTAAATGCCCATGAATTGTGGCTGTGCAGTCTTTTAGGATTTTTCACTTGAAGAACTTGCTATTGTAGGAAATGTTCAATGCAAGAAAGAGCACCCCACAAGCTATTATTGGTGCAATTTGAGTCTTGAGGAAGATGCTAAAATAGTAGCCAACTGATGTCAGCTGGGAGGGGTTTTGTCCTAAGTGCAAAATTTACAGGAGGGATTTTGTCCACCTTGTAAAAAAAAGTGGGAGGGATTATGTCCTAGTTGCAAAAAACATGGGAGGGATTTTGTCCACCTTGTAAAAAGTAGTGGGAGGGATTATGTCCTAGTTGCAAAAAAACATGGGAGGGATTTTGTCAACATATACAAAAATGAGCGGGAGGGATTTTGTCCGAGGGGATTTTGTCCGGCTACCCTGACTGTCCAATACCTTAGGATCATTATGGTAGTTGATAAAAATACTCTGACTCCATTGCTTTACCCTATTCTCTGTTTTATCCATACCTTACACAGTTTAAAGGGAGACAACTACATGTATATGATTGACTTTATTTCACTTGTGCAGACCTTAAACTGTTTTAAAAAACATTGAGCACATCCATTAACTTTTATGAAAGGTAACAGTTTGAACATGTCTAACTGCAGTTTGTTAGGAATTACTTACATTATGATGATGTAAACAATTGGTCTGATGTCCAGAATCCTGATATTTTTGCACAAATTCACAATTTATACATGTGTATTAACAGAAATGTAATCAAATTGTAATCAGAAAATAATCATGATTACAGGCAAAAATATGGAAGTATTGATTAAATTAAATTACTTGTAATCAGAAAAATGTCTGATTACTGATTACATGGGATTACTTGAAAATATGTAATCGATTACAGCTGATTACGATTACAGATTATGATTACCCCAAGCCTGTTTGAAATACTAATGTTTATTGTTTTAAGGAATATGAAAAGCCATTACATGTATTTTTAATCGAATTGGTTTTCTACATTTGTCACTTTTCTATTTGCCTTGGTACCATGGGAATGCCTATTGGCATAAGAAAATTCTGCCTGGGTATATATCTGACAGGTTTGTAAATACACGCTGAAGTTTTGTGATCATTACTCCTCCTTAATTGTAAGGAGAGTCCCTATAGAAATATAACATAAAATTATTTTAGTGCTGAATAGCTCTAACTTTGAAATATCTATACTGTAACATTAACTACCTTAGTACCATGGGAAGCCAGGCTACACATGATAAAAATAGTCAAATTTAAATATCACAAGGGCAAGAAGAATTTCTTTAACCGATAAAATCGTAAGAAATTAAAAAATATTTCCATTTTTCCCGGTCTTGGCTTTTATACCCCTCGATTTCGGAAAAATAGTTATTGCAAGAAAATAAAACAATGTAGAGAGATGAACTTGCGTGCAGTTATCAAATATGTTATTCATAATAATTTTATACCAAACTGACTTCAATCTATCTATCTATCTATCTATCTATCTATCTTCTGATACTGCGTCGGTCACATTTGACCATTACGCAGGTGTATATTACATACACTGCAGGTTTTGCAGGATGAAAGCCTACAGTAATCATGTAATTATGGTAGGGATCTTTAACCTGCACAGGGGATGGTTCTCCCCGCCCTTCATTGTGACTAGAGACGAAATATAAAATCTTTGGATCTGCATTTTTTGGCTCGGCCCGGCCCGGCCTTGGCTTTTATACGGCGAACACTAATGTCCGGGAAATCGCCGGGAATTGTCCGGGAAATGGGGGGTAGTGATGCGTTATCCCTAATATCTCCACTTCGGGTGGTCAGAAATTAATAAAATTAGTATCAAATAAAATTTTAAGCTCCATTCTAAAAGATTATTAAAAAATAATTTACTTTTTAAACGTTTTAGGGGTCCATTTATTTAGTTAATTTGTCCGGGAAATTCTCGGATTTTGTCCTGGATTTTGGGGTAGTGGTGCGTTAACCCTAATATCTCAACTTTGGGTGGTCAGAAATTAATAAAATTAGTATCAAATAAAATTTTAAGCTCCATTCTAAAAGATTATTAAAAGATATTTTTCATTTTGAATATTTTAGGGGTCCATTTCTGAAGTTAATTTGTCCGGGAAATTCCCGGTTGTGTCCTGGATGTTGGGGTAGTTGTGCATTTTCATAGTATCTCTGTTTGTGGTGATCACTAATTGATAACGATTGATATATATTAAAATTTTAAGTTCAGTTCTAAAAGAATATAAAAAAATCTTTCCATACACCTCATTGAGGCAGTTCTAATGAGTGCACACAACATGACTAATTTATAGAAGATCTCAAAGAATCTTTAATTACGGCAAACCGTAAAGAACTTGGTCAACTGTTTAACACATGTATGCCTAGCGCCCCATTATTGGGCCATTGGCAAACAGTGTAGATCATGGTCGAAGGTTTTACCCATATATGCCTTGAGTCCCACTTGTGGGACATTGGCAGATAGTGTAGATCCACTTGCAGATCAGATATTTAACCCAGATATTTAATCCATATATGCCTAGCGGCCCATTTGTGGGACATAGTCAAACAGTGTAGACTCAAATGATCAGACGCTGCAAAACGTGTCGTCTGATCTGGGCCGCATAATGCTACATCTGATCTGGGTCTACACTATTTGCTTAAACAACATGAAATTTAACCGCATCCATTTCTTGCTAGCAATGAATTAGGTGTATGGACTTTTGACGGACCATTATGATCAGTAGCTGCGCAAACCTTGGCGTCTGATCTGGGCCGCTAAGTGCGACGTCTGATCTCCGTCTACACTGTTTGCTTAATCAACGACGAAATTTAACCGCATCCATTTCTTGCTGGCAATGAATTAGATGTACGGACTTTGACTGATTTGACGGACCATGATGCTCAGACGCTGCAAAACTTGGCGTCTGATCTCGGCCGCAAAATGCGACATCTTATCTGGTTCTATACTGTTTGCTTAAACAACGAAATTTAACCGCATCCATTTCTTCCTGACGATGAATTATGTGTACGGACTTTGAGCGATTTTACGGGCCATTAATTTTCTAACGAGATTAAAAATGTGTAAAGTTAATTGCTTTAACTCATAATAAGTTGGCGTGTTCTGCTTACCTGGATTGAAATAATAGAGATACTTCATTCATTCACTTGTAAAATCGTAAAAATTCCAGTCTGGTGATTCTTCAAAATGCCTGAGTATATTGATAACATGATTTGCTGTGAAAATCGTAAGTGCAAAATTTGGTTTTATAGAATATGTTTATGTTTGAATTCATCATCAAATCAATGGCAGTGTCCGTCTTGTGAGCAGCAACATGTGTGACATCATAGAAAGATGTGTAATGGAAACCCATGTAAATCCAACTTTATACAGAGAAAAGTAGGATTTACAAGGGGTGTGCAGTCTTTCTTTCGTTCTCACAAGTTGATATATTAAGGAAAACGAACCAATACCCCAGCATCCTGGATACAATCCGGGTTGTGGGTACTCATTAGAACTGCCTCATTGAGGTGTATAAAGAGATTTTTTTAAATTTTTTTTAGAATTGAACTTAAAATTTTAACATATATCAATTGTTATCCATAAGTGATCACCACAAACCGAGATATTATGAAAACGCACAACTACCGCAAGATCCAGGACACATTCGGGAATTTCCCGGACAAATTAACTTCAGAAATGGACCCCTAAAATATTCAACATGAAAAATATTTTTTAACTATCTTTTAAAATTGAGCTAAAATTTTTATTTGATACTAATTTTATTAATTTCTGACAACCGAAAGTCAAGATATTAGGGTTAACGCATCAACAGACGGATCCAATGTTTTGACACGTGACCTTGTTTACTTGTTACTGCGCATGCGCAAAACTACCTTTCCCTTTGATAACGATCTTTCGTGGTTGGCAAAAAGCCGCTGGTTCCATATAAACACATTGCAAATAGGTTTAATATTACGGGCATATTTTAATTGACTGTTACAGAAAATCGATCGAATTACACTTTAAATGAGTAGAAAAATATAATCTAGACTTCATTCCTGCATCTTCCGCATTTTTAGTCATTCGTTCTGCGCATTTTTATTACAAATAATTAAGACCATCCTGCTCGTTACCTGTCTAATTTTAACAGGTAATTATCATCAAAACATCTTCAAATAGTCTAGAAACCAATAATTACTAGCTAAGACATGTCTATTTTAAAAGTTTAAAGATCAATTTTGTTGTTTCGATTCCAAACAAAATACAAGTTTACAGAAAATAACATTGCATTTACAATGGCGACGAACGGCAAAAGACGTTTTTTGCCCACCACCGGTAAGTCCCGGCAAATAGTATTATTGAGTGATGACGTAGTGTTTGGATGTGTCTATACCCCAACTTCCAGGACAAAATCCGAGAATTTCCCGGACAAATTAACTTAAAAAAATAGACCCCTAAAACGTTAAAAAAGTTGTTGTGTCGTGAGCTATCCAGAAACGCCGACCGGAAGGTGATGGTTCTTACCCACTTGGATATTACACAGTGCCCGGGAAGCGAGAAAATCATGCAGAAGAGACCACGCTCCTCAGTCCAGCTTGGCCACCTAAAGCAACCAGAACAGTGAATCTGCCAGGGAGATTATCAACCATTTACCCAGGTAAGACTTCTTCCCTATCCCGTCCCCAGTCCTGGTCCCACATACGGGCTATTAAAAATACATTATTTGGCGACGAGCGATAAAACGGAAGGGGGAATTCTCCGGTCATTTCGTTAGATGTGTATTACTACTTCACGAGTTATCCTCGGATTCGTGAGGGACGGTGAACATGATACGCGGTCCACTTCGTTATTTTTTTAACGTTGGGGATTGTGAAGGGTTCAGATTTACTTCACGTTTTCGGACGTGGAGGACGGTGAACATGATACGCGGTTCCTTTTGTTTACAGAAGGAACTGTGAAGGGTTCAACTCTTGATAGCCTGACGGGTTGAAATTGTAGGAAGTTGAAGTTCTGAGGCATTTAGCTTCTTGGTTTGGCCTGTTTATTTTTTCAGCAACGTGGAGCCAGTCAGTTTTGGGGACAACCGGTGAGTTTGGCATTTAGCTGAATGAACCAATTCTTAAGGCAGTCTTAAATTAATTTAAAATTAGCTAATTGGATTGATTTTTGTTTGTCTTCTGCCAGTTTTTTCTTGGGATAATTTTCAGTTTGGAAAAATTCTAAATTGTCCCTTGCCAGTTGGGGTTTGGTTTTGCCTGGTTTGGTGGCTGATTTTCTCTGTGAAATGGCAGAGGAATACCTGGTTGTCAAGAAAGAAGAAAAAGTAATCTCTGTGTTTTCTAAACCAAGATTCACATGTACTTTTCTTCAATTGTTCGCTGTATTTTATACGCGTTCATTATTATAAAAGAAATCCCTAACCTGTATCATTGTGGTATTAATTAGGGGTGTAACGATGCATCGATAGTTCGATGCATCGCGATAGGGACTGCCTCGATAGCAATGCATCGATAGTACTTTGGACTATCGATAGCTATCGCCGATAGTTCACTCAACTATCGATAGTTTCGATTGTTTTTGTTTTTTTGTTTTTCTTGAATATACTTTGAAAATATACCTGTACTGTTGTGTAATGACGCAAGTATTTTTGCTTAGGATATCCATTCAGCTGTAATCAGGACAGACTGATAAGCCTTCACATATGTGCATGATGATCTGAGTCTTCGCTGGTCGCACGTGTATCATAGTTTTTTTGCCGTATGGTGAATTTCTCGCGGCGATGAATTTCCCGCCGTCATTTTTGCACGTGCAGTTGAGGCAGTCAGAAATTTTCCCGCGTTTTTCAATAACAAAACGTCAATGATAGTTTGATCACGCGTTTGTTGCATGCAACTTTTTGAAAAAATGACAGTGAAACCTGTGCGACATCTGAAGGCTCAGATCAGCCTGCGCAGTCATATATATATGTTTGCTATTTGTATTATCCTTGCGTAGTATAACTTCTGGGACAAACGCCATTTCCCTGTTCAGTTTCGAAGACATTTGCAAGATGCACAAGCTGATCTTTTGTATGAAGAAATGTTTGTTTTTGCTGTGTGCTGAATCATTCATATAGGCAAATAAATGCGTAATGAATGACGGTATAATGCAGTTTAACTTGTTGTATATGTGACTCTTTTTGCCCATAAGGACCAGACTGTTAAACCGCCCTTTTGTGGTCTAATTAGAAATGCATTTCTCGAAAAATGCACAGAATGTGCATGCGAGTACATGATAGACTCAGATAAGTCGGCAAGTATGCACAAATGCATCAATGATGATGACATCAGTCGGCTGGCCGGACCGATTGGGATTGAATTCTTGGGGGAATATTTAAGCAGACAAAGTTTTTTCTTGTCGTCATCCTGTAGGGGGAAAACGTGCAGCAAGAGGCCTTAGGTCTCCGTCTATCAAGTACTTTCTTAAGGTGATTCTGGACGTTTTGATGGTGGACACTGGACAACCTGGGACAAATTGGCGTTTTTATTTTTCGTGGGTCTTCCTGATTTTATTTTTATATTGTCTTTGTATTATAAAAGAGGGATATTCCAGAAAAAATAACATGTCAAAACGGCCAAATTTCATTACATGAAAACTTTGTTTTATTATCGCTGCTTGACTTAGCTGTCTTGTGTGCAAGGACTAAATGTCCACAGAGTCAGAGAGCCTAGGTCGAGCCCTGTACATATTGGTAAATGAAAAAACCGACTTTATAATTGCTTTACTTCTATTTTGATAGTCTAACTTTTGATGCTAACTTCAAATAAAAAATATGTAAGTTCAAGTTTTAATGCAGTTTGTTAGATTCATGTCGCCCTTAAAGAGGTGCTAAAATAGCGTGCTGTGATTACGTAATACTATGTAATTATCGGGTTACCTAATTAACTGAATCCACAGATTAATTTAACACAGGCGGCAAACATCAAACAATCGAAGAACGATCAGCATGTGTCAGTTTCCACAAGCAGAAAATCTCAAACACTGCAAAGGTATTAAAGCTATGATAACAATCACTAACAGGTATATATACTGGAAGCAGCAAACTATTTTTAGGCGGTGGTGGGGATATATATAAAGAGCCGTCTCCCCATGATGTTTTTTTCTGGAATAGCCCGAGGGAATGAATGCTGATATTGAAACACACAATAAACATACAATTTTAGGCCATTGGAATTTTCCTAACTCGTTCTGTCCCTCTTAGCCATTTTATGTGAGTGATATGACATCTATGAATCATTTATAAGTGTACCCGATAGTATCACGATAGTATCGTGATAGTATGTCGCGATAGTGATAGTATCGTGATAGTAGTTTCCACGATAGCAATACTATCACGATAGTCAAAATTGGCATCGATAGTCAGCCCTAGTATTAATTCAAGAAACCTACGTAAAATCTTTGGCGTATTCTATACACAAAGTACTTTCTTGAATAAAATTGGTGACAAATAGCTGTCTGCTTTTTTGAAGAAAGGGTTGGTTGGTTGGTTGCAGACGAGAAAGGGTTATTTTCTTGAGTTTTCTAAACCGAAAATAGTCCTTTTCCTTCAATTTTGTTGTATTGAAAAGTGTTGGCAAACAGCCATCTACTGAAAAAGCATAGTTCTTACATTTTAGGAGTATTCTATACCCAAATAGTTAAAAAGAACTGCTTATTACTTAAAAGAAGCCAGCCATCTATTAAAAAGCATTGTTCTAACGTTTTAGAAGTGCGGTGCAGTCCGGTAACATTGCGCATATAAAGTTTTTATAGCTACATGTGGCTTTGTTCAAGCGGCCACTCAATTTTCACAGTCGCATTGCAACATTTCCCAATCTACCAGCTGCAATGAAAATTGGCCTCTGAAGTTATTAATATACATGACAAAGAATACTATGAAAAGGGATACCCCCTTGAAATTGAACTACAAATTTTGCCGCCTAACATTGCGCACAATATGTTTTTTGAACAGTTTGAACATGAGGGTTGACTCATAAGTTGTTGATTCGTTCGTCTGCATTGTTGTCAGAAGCAGTAAGTTTAGAATCAAGGGAATAGCGACTTTGGCTAGTTTTAAACTCAGTCTTGACTTTTAAAATTTCATATTTTGAGAAAATTGAAAAATTCCGCGAAACTAGCTCATCTGCACGTGCAGGCCTTTTCTGGGCTAAGTTAAACTTAATGCCGATGCACTGGTAATAGTGGAACTGATAATTAGGGATACAGTTTGTGAAAATGTGAATGCAGGGTGCGCAAAATAAACGGCCATGCAAAGTTGCCGGACTCGACTGTAATATATTCTCAAAATTATTAGTAAATAATTGCTTATCACTTAAAAGACAGACTTTTCTAGGGTTTTCGCAGTATTCTATACGCGAAAATTATTGAAAAGTGTCTTGCCTGTCGAAAAGCCAGAAAACAAAGGATAAATATTTTGGGAAAGAATCTATTCTATACACAGAGGTTATTCTTGAAATATTTATATTACACTTTACAGAAGTTTGTATTTGTCACTCCTTGCACAAATAAGATAGCAAATGTTGAGGCAAAGATTATTGACCAGACAGATGGCTTGATGGAGCATTAGTCGTCTTCTAGATACACAGGCGCCGGACGACACCATCAGTCAAAAAATGAAGAAATGCTTTCACGTGAACAGAACTGATAGAAGAATGCAGTGGGCATGGCGTTGATTTCTAATCCCCATGACCAAGAACAGTATTAGAGCAGTCATGTAGTTGATTTCTAATCCTCATGGCTAGGAAGAGTAGAGCACATTGGGTTGATTTCTAATCCCCATTGGCAAGAACAGTAGAGCAGTCATGGAGTTGATTTCTAATCCTCATGGCTAGGAAGGAACAGAAGAGGACATGCATTGGATTTCAGAAAGAGTTTAAGAATTAACAGAAAGAAGTGACTGATCAGCCAGATGGTTCACTGGAGTGCTTGGAGTCTTCTAGACACATGCGCTTTGGTCGACATCATCAGACAAGAATGAAAAAATAGTTTCACGTGAAAAGAGTCTTTGGTCTCTCCGAAAGCAGATATGAAAATAGACTTGATAAGAAAAAAGATAGGCCTCATGCCAGTGAATATGATTCCTACAGCCGTAAAAGACATTCATGGTCAAGATCACATGGTGGGAAGTTCGAAGAGTCAAGAAGGCAAACCAGTCCAAGGTTAAACTCCAGGGGTTAAAGGTCAGGAACAACCAAAAGAGGGCAGATTAAGCCAAGACTGGAGACACCTTCTAGAAGGCATGGAAGGTCGGGCTCACCTTCAAGGAGACAGAAATTGTCAAGGTCACCTAGGCGGGAAGGTCAAGTTCACTATCAGGAAGACAGGAATTGTCAAGGACACCTAGGAGGCATGGAAGGTTGAGCTCCCCTTCAAGAAGACAGGAATTGTCAAGGTCACTTTCTAGAAGGCATGAAAGGTCAAAAACGCCTTCAAGATGACATGATATGAGGAAATCACCTTCAAGGTTATGATGTCAAGGTCACCTTCAGGAGGGTAAGGAAGGTCAGTCACCTTCAAGAGGACGTGAAGCGTCAAGGTCCCCTTCAAGAAGGCATGGAATGTCAAGGACATCTAGAAGGCATAACATGTCAAGGACACATAGAAGGCATGACAGGTTGACTCTTCAAGAAGGCATGGCAGGCCAAGGTCACCATCAAGAAAGTATGACGGGTCAAGGTCACCAAGAAAGCATGACAGGCCAAGGTCACCATCAAGAAAGTATGCCGGGTCAAGGTCACCAAGAAAGCATGAGCAGCCAAGGTCATGCTCCAGATATGCAAGGTCAGGGTCGCATACAAGATCATACGCTCGACACCGGATGTCAAGGTCACAAAGGACATATTCAAGATCGAGCGTGTCGAGATAGTACTTGTACATCTAGGTCGTCACCATGGCATACCGCTACTGATATGAGGAACAGCAAGTGATGATAACATATCACATCCTGAGGAGTCTTCTAGACACTCAAGGAGAGAGAGGCATGGTGATCCGAAACAGCTTCCAAAGAAAATGGATTTGATGGAACTGTGTGCTGGATGTTTTTTAAACAGACACAAGTTTGAAAGCTGCTGGTCAGCGATAAAATGATTTGACAGAGAATGTTATGATTACCTTAATTGGTCTTTAGAGGGCAAAGCTTTGGATTTCTTCGCAATCACTGTGCACACGACTGGGAAGAGATTTGAGGATAGATTGGAAAACAGCAAGAATGAAATTCCAGCAATCATTTCAAGACAGGAAAGATCTTTGGAAGACAAGCTGACCAAGTTCTGACCCTTGCCACTGCCACATTTAGAGACCTGCCTGAAAAGCATCGGATTTGGGAAGCTATTTCAAAATACTGCTAGGGATATGCTGATAGACAGCCAAGCATGTTTCAGTATGAAAGCTGTTCTTAATAGAGTACAACACCAGTGCAAATCCCAAGCTGTGGAAGGAAAGAGACATTCCAATGGGGAAAGAAAAGGTGTTTTCCATTAACAGTCAGCTCACTAACAGAATCCCGGGTACAACGACTGACTGCTAATGGGATTGATGGACAAGATCTGAACAACAGAAGAATGAAACATCAAATGGAATGATCCACGTTGGTATTTACAGATCATCGGTGGAAGAACCAGTTGTCTGTCTTCTACACTAAATTTTGAAATGGCTTGATGAAAACAGTTTCTTAAGTAGGCTTCTAGCCACTAGGAAAAGCTTTCACTTAAGTGCAAGGCAAGGAAATAGCAAGTAATTTGACAAATCCAAACTATGACAGGCAAAACTAGTCAAAATAATGATGGCAAATAAGGCTTTTAAAACAACAAAGAAAATTTGTCCAAACCTGATGATACAGGTCCCTTTATTTTGATATGTGAATGCTTCCAAACGTTTGAAAGTTTAAAATGGAGTAGAAAGAGTATAGGCTTATAAATAGCAGTTTCTCTTTGCCTCCATATTAAAGAATGAAGCAATTGAATGAATTGAAGATTTTAGCTGGAGTTGAAAGAGTATAGGCTTGTAAATAGCAGTTTCTCTTTGCCTCCATAAGAAAGACGCGCTTGAATGAACAAAATACATTTTTGCTGGGGTAGGAAGAGTATAGGCTTATAATAGCAGTTTCTCTTTGCCTCCATGGAAAACACATTTGAATGAACAGGAATGAGATTTTAGCAGAGTTCTCCCTAGGGTTTTGAAAATTGGAGTAAAAATGCAGTCCTCCAGAAAAAGTTGGAGTTTTACCATACTTTTCAAAAAGTTGGGAGTCAGAAATGAAAAAGTTGGAGTAAATTACTCCTAATTTGGAATTAACTAGAACTCTGTAAATTAGCCACAGTATTGTTTACCAGTTATCTTGGGTACTATCTTCTAGGCAAGATTTTGAAAAGGCTCATTCAAGTTTAACATGGTTTTTATTGTTCAGGGAGCTTCAAGGGTCAGCTAGCTCAATGGGTTGAGGGATTATCCCAATAAAGCTTAATATTAAAATACAGACAGTTAAGGAATTCAGATCCTCTGATGCCATGTGCAGCATACCGCACATGAGTACTAGTAATCTACTTAGGGGGTCCGGGCCTGCCCGGACAGGGTAGTGCAAGTCTGACTGTCCATGCATATAGGCTATGCTGGTTTCCTTGGGCGGCAGGAATTGAGATGTCATTTCATCTCTGGTAAGGATCGCGCAGGGTTAGGGGCGGCGTCTCCGGGGTGGCCTAGGCGGTGTTTATTGGGACGTTGGGTCTCGGAGTCAGGTAAACAGAAAATGTATCTATCTGACACACAAGCTGTAGTTTTGCCCTGCAGTGGTTGTCATTACTGCACCAGGCCAGATGTTTAATGGGTCAGGTTCACGGTAAATGTGGGTGGCTCCATTCAGGTACAATTAGCTGAGCAGGGAGGAAAAATAATGGGATATGCCATAAGGAGACAACCACAGAGATGAAAGACAAATTGTTACTAGAAGATGCACACAGATAAAGAATTACCCGGTTACCATTAGGTTTACTGATTACTTAAGTTCACTGGTTGACAAACTGTGCTGATGTTTTGGAAGTATCCACTAAGAATGAAGGAAAGATTGATTTTCTAGATCGCACAAATCCAGAAATGTGTCTTCTAGACGGCAGTCTATCCGCTGATTTCTGTAATAGTCCACTAAATGACATTGAGCTTCTAGTTCTGTCACGATTTCTGGACTTCTAGTTCGAAATCTGTTGGACTTAACGAGATGGCCAGACAGCAAATTGAGCGTGTCTTCTTTGTCCGCTCAGGCTGTCAAATAACAAGCTAGACTCAACACAGCAGCTTGCAAGTGAGGCTTCTTCGTCTCCTTCAAGCCAGACAATAGACTGAGACTTCTAGTCTCGTCCAAGCCCGAAGTGACAGTGGGACATCAGTCTCACTTGAGAAACAGTGGGACATGTCTCACTCAAGGATGAACCTGGCAGCTGGTGACAAGGCCTTCAAGATAAAGTGGGGAGGAGTGTTGTGTCGTGAGCTTTCCAGAAACGCCGACCGGAAGGTGATGGGTTTTACCCACTTGGATAAACAATGGTACCTGGGAAGCGAGAAAAGCATGCAGAAGAGACCACGCTCCTCAGTCCAGCTTGACCACCTAAAGCAACCAGAACAGTGAATCTGCCAGGGAGATTATCAACCATTTACCCAGGTAAGACTTCTTCCCTATCCCATCCCCAGTCCTGGTCCCACATACGGGCTATTAAAAATACATTAAAGTAAATTGTTATTTTTTTAACTTTTATAATAGAGCTAAAAATTTTATTTGATACTAATTTTATTAATTTCTGACAACCCGAAGTGGAGATATTAGCGACAACACACCACTACCTCCAATTTCCCGGCGAATTCCCGGACATTAGTGTGCACCCTTTTATACCCGACCTACGATATACCTTCATACACTCTGTTCCGATCAACACCTAATAAATGGTCGCTGATAACGTTCACAACTTTATTACAGTTGGTTTCTAAATGCTCTTTTATCTCTGCTGCTCGTTTCGTTTTCCCACTCGAGGGAAATCCACAAATTAAAATTAAAGGCATGGTTTCCACATTTTTCGTTTTTTTGTTTACACCGGAAGGGCGAACACTAATGTCCGGGAAATGTCCGGGAAATGGGGGGTAGTGATGCGTTATCCCTAATATCTCCACTTCGGGTGGTCAGAAATTAATAAAATTAGTATCAAATAAAATTTTAAGCTCCATTCTAAAAGATCACTAAAAAATAATTTACTTTTTAAACGTTTTAGGGGTCAATACATTTAGTTAATTTGTCCGGGAAATTCTCGGATTTGTCCTGGATTTTGGACTAGTGGTGCGTTAACCCTAATATCTCAACTTCGGGTGGTCAGAAATTAATTAAATTAGTATCAAATAAAATTTTTAGCTCCACTCTAAAAGACGATTAAAAGAAATTTTTCATTTTGAATAGTTTAGGGGTCCATTTCTGAAGTTAATTTGTCCGGGAAATTCCCGGTTGTGTCCTGGATGCTGGGGTAGTTGTGCATTTTCATAGTATCTCTGTTTGTGGTGATCACTTATTGATAACGATTGATATATATCAAAATTTTAAGTTCAGTTCTAAAAGAATATAAAAAAAATCTTTTCATACACCTCATTGAGGCAGTTCTAATGAGTGCACCCAACATGACTAATTTATAGAAGATCTCAAAGAATCTTTAATTACGGCAAACAGTGTAGAACTTGGTCAACGGTTTAACACATATATGCCTAGCACCCCATTGTTGGGCCATTGGCAAACAGTGTAGATCTTGATCAAAGGTTTAACCCATATATGCCTTGAGTCCCACTTGTGGGACATTGGCAGATAGTGTAGATCCACTGGCAGATCAGATACTTAACCCAGATATTTAATCCATATATGCCTAACGTCCCATTTGTGGGACAAAGTCAAACAGTGTAGACTCAAATGATCAGACGCTGCAAAACGTGTCGTCTGATCTGGGCCGCAAAATGCTACACCTGATCTGGGTCTACACTATTTGCTTAAACAACGAGGAAATTTAACCGCATCCATTCCTTGCTAGCAATGAATTAGGTGTACGGACTTTGACGGACCATTATGATCAGTAGCTGCGCAAACCTTCGCGTCTGATCTGGGCTGCTAAGTGCGACGTCTGATCTCGGTCTACACTGTTTGCTTAATCAACGACGAAATTTAACCGCATCCATTTCTTACTGGCAATGAATTAGACGCACGGACTTTGACTGATTTGACGGACCATGATGCTCAGACGCTGCAAAACTTGACGTCTGATCTCGGCCGCAAAATGCGACATCTGATCTGGTTCTATACTGTTTGCTTAAACAACGAAATTTAAGCGCATCCATTTCTTCCTGACGATGAATTAGGTGTACGGACTTTGAGCGATTTTACGGGCCATTAGATTTCTAACGAGATTAAAAATGTGTTAATTGCTTTAACTCATAATAAGTTGGCGTGTGCTTCTTACCTGGATTGAAATAGTAGAAAGACTTCATTCATTCACTTGTAAAATCGTAAAAATTCCAGTCTGGTGATTCTGCAAAATGCCTGAGTATATTGATAACATGATTTGCTGTGAAAATCGTAAGTGCAAAATATGGTTTTATAGAATATGTTTAGGTCTGAATTCATCATCAAATCAATGGCAGTGTCCGTCTTGTGAACAGCAACATGTGTGACATCATAGAAAGCTGTGTAATGGAAACCCATGTAAATCCAACTTTATACAGAGAAAAGTAGGATTTACAAGGGGTGTGCAGTCTTTGTTTCGTTCTTACAAGTCGATATATTAAGGAAAACGAACCAATACCCCGGCATCCTGGATACAATCCGGGTTGTGGGTAGTCTTTAGAACTGCCTCATTGAGGTGTATAAAGAGTTTTTTTTATATTTTTTTTAGAATTGAACTTAAATTTTTAACATATATCAATTGTTATCAATAAGTGATCACCACAAACCGAGATATTATGAAAACGCACAACTACCGCAAGATCCAGGACACATTCGGGAATTTCCCGGACAAATTAACTTCAGAAATGGACCCATAAAATATTCAGAATGAAAAATATTTTTTAACTAGCTTTTAAAATTGAGGTAAAATTTTTATTTGATACTAATTTTATTAATTTCTGAATACCTAAAGTCGAGATATTAGGGTTAACGCACCACTAGTCCAAAATCCAGGACAAAATCCGAGAATTTCCCGGACAAATTAACTAAATAAATGGACCCCTAAAACGTTAAAAAAGTAAATTATGTTTTAATAATCTTTTAGAATGGAGCTTGAAATTTTATTTGATACTAATTTTATTAATTTCTGACAACCCGAAGTGGAGATATTAGCGACAACACACCACTACCTCCAATTTCCCGGACATTTCCCGGCGAATTCCCGGACAATTCCCGGACATTAGTGTGCACCCACCGGAAGCTTAGTCTATGGGTTCCGGGTCGTTTCGCCCCTGGGTCGTTTCGCCGGGTGGTTTCGCCCTGATTTTGGGGATGGGTCGTTTCGCCCTTACCTGGTGAGTCGTTTCGCCCGTGAGTCGTTTCGTCCGTGGGTCGTTTCGCCGCAATTATATTTTAAGGGAGTTACAAACGGAATGGATGAGTAAATGGACAGATGGATGAATAAATAAATGAATAAATGGGCGAATGAAGCTGTGCGTTGGTAGATGGACGTACGTACGGATGAACTGACGGCATTTTGAATATACGGAGATAGATAAGTTAATGAATGAATGGGGAGTATTGGTAGATGGACAAACGGAAATGAATGAAGGAAGTGATGCTTGTGTAGATGGACGGACGGACAAACGGATCTGAATTGTTCATGGTGACACGTCAAATGACACCTATGGTAATTACCCACAAAACAAACAACGAATATGCAACACATTATTTTTCATAGTTCCACCCCAAAATACACAGACGATTGTTGATCGTTAGAACCGCCACGCCGAGGCGTTTCTAACGAGCACCTGAGCAGAAATATGAAAAATATAAGAATCTTTGATCAGAACAATTTTGATATTTATTTATTTGGTGGTAGAATTTTCCAGTATTTGAATAAGCATGTTTTCGTAAAGCAAACTATTAAACAGACCAGTACGATAACATAGCCGTGCGATATAGTGCAGGTTTTCACATCTCTAAAATGACTACTTTTATTATGAAAATCTGTGGTATTTTTTCTTATCTATACTGCAAACATAGGTTGAGGCGGATCAAACGAGTACCCACAACCTTTGTCTTGTAGCAGAAATAACAAAAATAATGTATACCCCAGTAAACCCCAGTTTTCTTCATATAATGTTGGATTTTAGCGGTAGTTCATTCAACGGACGTGTTCATGTGATGTTATGGTTTCAATGTTATGCTTTGCTATATATTGATAATATTAAATATGTATTTTCTTATGCATAAAATTATGGGGAAAAAATGAAAAGAAAATATAAAATATTATGTTTCTATTCCTACAGAGGTTGAGCTACAGTAGAGTTTGTATAAAAGCTAAAGACAAATGCTACGAATTCACCATTTTTTAGGCGGTTCTGGTGGGTGCACGCAGCGTGTATTCTTCCGAATGTATGCTGTGTGTACTCATTGGAATCGCCTAGACGAGGCGGTTCTGGTAGGTGCGCACAGAGTGTATTCTTCCGAATGTGTGCTGTGTGTACTCATTGGAATCGCCTCGACGGGGCGGTTCTGGTGGGTGCACGCAGCGTGTATTCTTCCGAATGTATGCACTGTGTACTCATTGGAATCGCCTCGACGAGGCGGTTCTAGTGGGTGCACACGGGGTGTATTCTTCCGAATGTATGCTGTGTGTACTCATTGGAATCGCCTCGGCGGGGCGGTTCTGGTGGGTGCGCACGGCGTGCATTTAATCATAGAACACCGAAGATATGCCCAAAATTTAACCCCTGGTACGTCCACTGGCAGAAACCATCGGTTGCTCGAATTGCCCCTGTCTCGAGCGGGTTTTCCTAGTGCGGTAACCATCGGTTACTCGAACTGCTCCTGTATCGGGCGGGTTTTCGTAGTCCCTGTGTTCGAGCCGTTGATGTTCAACTGTATGACGAAAAAAGGAGCCAGTCCTGTATATGTAGTATGACTGTGATTATATGACTATTACTGTTTACATGTTTAATGTTTAATTTCATCCAATAATTGATCCATTTTGAATTGGAAACCCTACAGCCGGTGCTCTGGCAAACAGTGCAGACCCAGATCAGACGCCGTAGAACATGGCGTCTGATCGGGACAAACACTGTTAGCAAAAAAAAAAAAAAAAAAAATCAGCCCTTTCCAAATAAATTTAAAAGAAAACATAGCATGTTACCCTAAATTTCAAAATTGATTCCTGCCATGTATATGGAGGACGATTCCATTTCGTACAAAAAAAGGTTAAGCTTTACTTAGGGCTTAAAGCCTTGGATTAAATCGGAAGTGGTAACAATATAACATAAAGTGGAGTAGTTTAAGCCATTCTACCTCTTGCAATGTAGGTTAGACGGAGGGGATGGATGCAGTCAGGTTCAGCAGCCACTGCAGGGTTGGTAAGCGTTGGTGGTAGGTTTGTGCCAGTATGGGAGCAGCTTGCTGTGGTTCAGTTTGATCCGTGATAGGCTGTTCCCAGATGGGCTTCCCTTTTCCTCTATTATGGTTGCGGTTATGCATGCTGCCCTTGGCTGTGTCGGTCTTCTCTGGATAACTGGTATTACGGTGTACCACTGATAAAGATTCACATGCATTGCGAAAACATGCCTATACTGATACATTGTCGACTTTACCTAAAAAAAAAAGGATTTTTTTTTATGACAAATTGTGATATTTTACTTATTTCTGCTCGGGGCGTGGATTGTGGGTGCCTTTGGGACCGCCTCATCAGGGCGGTTCTGGCGGGTCCCCACGGTTTGTATTTTGGCACGGGGATGGGAAGAATAAGGTTTGCCCCTGTGAACCCCCGGTTTTACTGTAAAAAGGTGGGGTTCGGGGTGGGGGGGGGGGGGAGTAAAATAATATAGGCCTGTTTTTGTGATAGTTGTTGTTATATTGTATAATGTTTGTTTAACCCATTGTGTGCGGGAAACCACTAAAGTATTAAGTACTTGGCAAACAGTGCGGCCCCGTATTGGATGCTGCAGGTCGCGGCGTTTGATCGGAGCCTGCACTCTTTGCTAACAAAAATTAAAAAAAAAAAAAAAAAAAAACAGTGCAAATATATGCCGGACGTCCCTTGTGTGGCAGATGGGCTTGTCCGGCATGTGGTGTGGAAGAGTCTGCTAGCATACATTGGGTTAAAGTTTTTCAACATTTCACAAGATATCTCATTAGATGCTTGGACTTGGGATGCCATTTCATCTCATAGTCCGGTTGAGGTCCCAAGGGTTGACAGAGTCATAAAACCTCAACCAAACAACAAACATTCCCGTATAGATTTAGAACCATGTTTTAGTCAATTCTCTAAACATTACCCCAACATCCCAATTTATGTGTGTAATTAATCATGAGACCTAAACCACAAATATCAAGCTTTCATGATTTGAAAATTGGAATGTGGAATATAGAGGGCTTATCAGTAGATAAAATCAATGATCCTCAATTTTTAACTATTATTTCTGGTATACATATAGTTTGTTTTGTTGAAACATGGAGCAATGGTGATAATCAACTGGATATTCCGGGTTTTGTTCTAATTAGCACCAGCTGTAGGAAAAAGCACAGAAAAGCCAGACGTAATTCTGGGGGTATTTCTATTTATATTAAATCCGATATTCAAAAAGGAGTCTCGTCACTGAAAAAGGAATATACTGATATTCTGTGGCTTAAACTAGACAGACATTTTTTCAAACTACAGAAAGATATTTTCCTTGCAACTGTTTACATTTCCCCTGACAATACAGCTGCTAATATTTTGGACATAGAACTGGTTTATGCTAAAATATTGGATAATATACAATCTTATAACAGGTTAGGTGATGTAATTATTCAAGGCGATTTTAATGCATATACCAATACTTGTTCAGACTTCATCGAAGCAGATGACACTAGGTATCCTGTAATAGAAGACTGCTACATAGCAGACTTAAAAATGCCAAGAAATAATATGGACTCTAAAAGATTGAAAAAAAAGTGGAAAACTTCTCATTGACATATGTAAAGAATCAGGCTTAAGGCTATTAAATGGCAGGTGTGCGGGAGATATATTTGGAAGTTTTACTTGTTACACATATAATGGTTGTAGTGTAATTGATTATGCTGCCGTCTCTGTTCATATGCTTAGTAAAATAGGTAAGTTTCAAGTACATGACTTTACTCCCTTGTCTGATCATTGTCTAATAAGTTGTTCCATTTTATGCTCATATCAAGAAGACAGTGTATTTACACAATCACAACTTTTTCCACACCCTGGTAAATTCTTGTGGAACTCTGCAGCAATAGAATCATATACTATAAACATACAAAGCCAAGAAGTGCAGAGTAAAATGCAGAATTTTCTGACTCAAGATTTTGACAATGGTGATAGTGCTGTTAATTCATTCACATCAATTTTGTGTGAAACTGCCTCTGCATCTGCAAAGTTCATGAAGAGACCAGGACGGGTTGGGCAACAGAAACTTAGAATAAAAAAGAAACCATGGTTTTCTGAATCTTGTAGAGAGTTACATAAAGTGGTTAAAAAGTATGCAACCTTGGTGAGAACCTTCCCTTCTAATAGTACATATAGGAAATAATTTTACTCATTTAGATCCAAATTTAGGAGATTGTGTAAATTTCATAAACGTAAATATAAACAGGACATTTGTAATGAACTGTCCAGCAACATTAAGTCTGATCCAAAACAGTTTTGGGACTTAATTAACAGATTAAATAATGAGGGAAAGGATAATAATGTTGATGAAATCAACACACAGTCGTTTACTCGGTTTTACAAAGACCTAAATTCTGCATCTTTCAATTCAAAAAATAAGGTTTGCCACGACGACATTCTTGAACAATTAAAATTAGGCTTGAATAACAAGGAAACCTATCCAGACAACAATGAGTTTAATATGCCATTAAGTGAAGAAGAAATACTCAAAGCAGCAAAAGGTTTGAAAAATGGAAAATCATCATCAGCCGATTTAATTTCTAATGAAATGATAAAATATGGGTTGCCAATTCTTTTAAAACCACTTCATAAACTATTTAATTTTGTTTTTAGTAATGGTAATTTTCCCAAGAGATGGAATGAAAGCATTATAAAATTAATTCATAAAACAGGTAGTAAGCATGACCCAAGCAATTACAGAGGAATATCTTTAACTTCCAACTTAGGAAAACTTTTTAATAAGGTGATATATAATCGTTTGCTCAAATTTGTTAATGATAACAATCTTATTAGTGAAAATCAGATTGGTTTTAAGGAGAATTCACGCACATCAGATCATATTTTCACTCTTAAATCACTAATTGAAAACTCTAAATTGAATAAAGAGAATGTTTTTGCTGCTTTTATTGACCTCCGAAAAGCTTTTGACACTGTATGGAGAGATGGTCTCTTTTATAAATTAGCAATGGCAAATATACCAGTAAGAATTTTCCAAATAATTCATTCTATGTATGAAGACACATTTTGTAGACTTAAATTTTCAAACGGCCTCAGAGAGGAATTTCCGTCTACTTGCGGCGTTAAGCAAGGTGATGTTTTAAGTCCCCTTCTATTTAATTTGTTTATTAATGATCTGGTCAAATCACTAACAGATTCCCAATGTGACCCAATAGTTATAGGTGAATTATCAATCAGCTCATTACTTTATGCTGATGATATAATTCTTCTGTCCCATTCAAAAAAAGGGCTCCAAAAATCTCTTGATTGCTTGAATGAATTTTGCACCAAATGGAAATTATCAGTTAATCATGAAAAATCTAAAGTAATTGTTTTCAATTCTAATGGTAAATCCCACATTAATACCTTTAGGTTTCAAGATAAAATCTTAGAAACAGTCAAATCCTTTTGTTAGCTTGGAGCAACAATAAAATACACAGGCAGTATCAGGACATCATGTTCTCTTTTAATGGAAAAGGGAAGGAAAGCTTTCTTTAAGATTAGAAAATGCGTTGGGTTTGATAATTCATGCTCACTGTCAGAAAAACTCTTTGATTCCCTAGTATCTCCTATTTTATTGTACTGCACACTTCTACAAAAAACGGACCAGAGGTTCCTCAATCTGAGTAGCTTTGAACTTGCAAGCTTTGACAGCTAAAGCAAAACACAACCTAGCAAAAGACTGTAAATCAGATAATATGACAGACTATCTGATTAAATTTTAGGAAAGGCACACAGGCATACAGAATAATGAGTTTTCTAGGCTTTAGCAGGGTGGAATATTTTCCAGCAAACTAATTTTAGTATTGACTGACTAGACTGTGCACAATACTCCATTTCAATGGTTTTATATTAAGTTCAAGGCAGTAGTTGTTACAGTTATTAATTATGGATACTGGATAGCTGATTCTTTTCTAATAAAGACTTATGTAACCCGAGAAAAGGCAGAAAAAAATAAAAAGGTAACCCATTTAAGCCTTGTGTCTCATGAATTAGAAATAGGCAAACTGAACAGCTCCATACTAGCCGTTGCGTAAGGTGCCATCTGATCAGGGTCTTTACTCAGTATATTTGAAGGATGTATACATTTCTGATTAAGTACCAGAAAACCCTATGACAAATGGACTTATCCAGTGTATAAGTGTTGACTGGGCTTTAATGGGTAATGAAATTAATGTATGAAACAATGCATAGGGTCTTTTTTATGGGGGTGGTGGGAGGGGTGCAAAGCATTTCCAGCCTAGAATTTACCATATGTGCACAGCAAAGGCTCAGATGTGTCTGCACAGCTGTGCAGTCTGATTGAACGCACGAAGAAGCTACTGAGCGCATGGTGAGCGCTGATTCTGACTGTGTGGACGTTACTATATACATGTAATACAATTTCGAGATATCTATAATTCTATAATAGATATCTATAAATCAAATTATAGATATCTATATTTAACATCACTGATTACTATAATTATCCGGCCCCCGCCCATAGGGGCTTGAAGAAATATATGGGCTGCATGATGCTTCCACTCAGAGCTGAATCCCGCCCACACACTAGTACTGGTAAACCGCTTAGAGGATCTAAGCCTGTCCAGGAACCGCGGTGCGAGGCGGACCGTCCATGCTAATAAACCCTATTGGTTTCATTGGGCGACAGGGCTTGAGATGTCATTTCATCTCAATGTCGGGTAAAAGTCCCACAAAATTGGAAGCAACGTCTCCAAAATGATCTTTACAGTGTTGACGGGGACGTTAAACCTCAAATCAAACAAACAAACAAACAAATACTATAATTATCAGTATTTTTTTGACATCATAAAATGCAATCAATGAAATGTTTTGTTGTTTGTTTGTTTGATTTGAGTTTAAGGTCACCGTCAACACTGTATAAGTCATTTTGGAGACGTTTCCAATTTTGTGGGACTTTGACCCGACATTGAGATGAAATGACGTCTCAAGCCCTGCCACCTAATGAAACAAATAGGGCTTATGTGCATGGGCGGTCCGACTTGCACCACTTTTCCTGGGCAGGCTTGTAACCTCAAAGCGTTTTACCAGTACTAGCATGTCATCTGTGTCAGTTCTGCGTGGAAGCATCATGCAGCCCAATCTATTTCTTCCAGAAAATATATTATGGATATCAATAAATGTAATTATTGATATCCAAAATTGTTCTTCAATATTTGATATCTATATATGGAAAAATAGATATCTACTATTGGAATTATAGATATCACTTAGCATATTATAGATATCATAAAATAAATAATAGATATCTGATATTATTTAAAGATATCTAATAATATTTACTGATATCCGATATTTTATTATAAATCAAATTATAGATATCTATAAATCAAATTATATATATCTATAAATCAAATTACAGATATTAATCAAATTATAGATATATTTACTTAACATTATTGATATCTATAAATATCAGTATTTTTTATATCATAAAATGTAATCAATGAAATGTAATTTATATTTCTTGGAATCTATAGATTTGTTGCATGATATCCATTATTCCTTTGCATTTCAATAATGGATATCAAAATATATATTATAGATATCAATAAATGTAATTATTGATATCCTAAAATGTTCTTCAATATATATATATATATATATATATTATATATATATATATATATATATATATATATATATATATATATATATATATATATATATATATATATATATATATATATATATATATATATATATATATATAATGATAGATATCTATTATTGGAATTATAGATATCCTTGACATTTTATGGATTTCATGAAAGAGTCAATAGATATCTAATATTATTGATAGATATCTAATAACATTTATTGATACCCTAAATTTTGATTATAGATATCATTAATTTTATTTATAGATATCTTGAAATTCGATTAAATAGTAAAACGGCACCTCATATGTTCTGAGTTTTTGCTTGGCCCAAATATAAATTACAGGAAATGCTGCTCGAGCAGTGTCGTGAGAAATTCTGCTCGAGCAGTGTCGTGAGAAATTCTGCTAAAAGCCTGTACAAATAACAAGGAAACCAATCAGCCTTATTCATGCACATTTAAGTGCTTCTTTTCCGCTCACCTGACAAAAGGTCATGGTGAGCTTTTTAGCTCACCGTCACATAGTGACGAGGTGAGCTTTTGGGATCACTTTTTGTCCATCGTCCGTGCGTGCGTAAACAATTTCTTCAAACGACATCTCCTCCTAAACCACTGAGCGGATTTTGACCAAACTTCACAGGAATGGTCCCCTTTCAAAGTTGTTCAAATGGTTCCGGTCCATTGCACATATAGGTCACAGGAGCCAAAAATAGATTTTTTTCACCGAAAACTTAAAAAATCTTCTTCTCTGAAACCGCAAGGCCCAGGTCTTTGATATTTGGTGTGAAGCTTCATCTAGTGGACCCCTACCAAGATTGTTCAAATTATAGTGCTGAGGCCAAAAATGCCCCTGCCCCGGGGCTCTTTGGTTTTACATGGGCTTATATAGGGAAACACTTGAAAAATCTTCTTCTCTGAAACTGCAAGGCTCAGGTCTTTGATATTTGGTATGAATCTTCATCTGGTGGACCCCTACCAAGATTGTTCAAATTATAGTGCTGGGGCCAAAAATGCCCCCCCCCCCCCCGGACCCTTTGGTTTTACATAGGCTTATATAGGGAAAATGTTTAAAAATCTTTTTCTCTGAAACCGCAAGGCCCAGGTCTTTGATATTTGGTATGCATCTTCATCTGGTGGACCCCTACCAAGGTTGTTCAAATTATAGTGCTGGGGCCAAAAATGCCCCCGCCCCGGGCCCTTTGGTTTTACATAGGCTTATAGTGGGATAATCTTTAAAAATCTTCTTCTCTGAAACCGCAAGGCCCAGGTCTTTGATATTTGGTATGAATCTTCATCTGGTGGACCCCTACCAAGATTGTTCAAATTATAGTGCTCGGGCCAAAAATGCCCCCGCTCCTTGGCCCTTTGGTTTTACATAGACTTATATAGGGAAAATCTTGAAAAATCTTCTTCTCTGAAACTGCAAGGCCCAGGTCTTTGATATTTGGTATGAATCTTCATCTGGTGGACCCCTACCAAGATTGTTCAAATTACAGTGCTGGGGCCAAAAATGCCCCCGCCCCGGGGCCCTTTGGTTTTTGCATAGGCTTATAGTGGGATAATCTTTAAAAATCTTCTTCTCTGAAACTGCAAGGCCCAGGTCTTTGGTATTTGGTATGAAGCTTCATCTTGTGCACCTCTATCAAGATTGTTTAAATTATAGCCCTGAGGCAAAAAATGCCCCTGCCCCGGGGCCATTTGGTTTTACATTGACTTATGTAAGGAATATCTTTAAAAAAATCTGCTTCTCTGAAACCGCAAAGCCCAGGTCTTTGATATTTGGTGTGTAGCTTCATCTAGTGGACCTTTGCCAAGATTGTTCAAATTATAGCCTTTGTTGATAGTTGGTATAACCTTTTTAGACCTCCCTCAACATTATGCACATTATAACCCTGGGGTCAATAATGGCCCTCCCAGGGGCCCACTTGTTACTCTATGGATCAGGTAAGCGATCCAGGGCCATCATGGCCCTCTTGTTTGACTGTGGCATGTCCGGCTTCATCGTATGTCATGCATGCGCAAACTTTTCTTGTGAACACTTTAGCAGCTACAATTTTGGGCAAATCATCATCAAACTTAGTCAGAATGATCATGATGACATGACAATATCTTGGTCCTAGGTCCAGTTTGAATATGGGTCATGTCGGACCAAAAAGGTGGTCATGCAGTAAGTCAAATCATAGAAAAACCCTGTGAACTCTCTAGAGGCTACGGTTTTGGGCCAGTTTTCATAAATCTTGCTCAGAATGATCAACTTGACAATATCTGCGCCAAGTTCGAATATGGGTCATGTAAAATCAAAAAGTAGATCAGTAGGTCATTTTGTCATAACTTTTGAACCGTTTGTGATAGAGCCTTCATATTTGGCATGCATGTTCCTTGTGACAAGGACTTCCCAATCGTGTGACAAGGGACTTCCCAATCATATAAAAAATCGACCTGTGACCTTGACCTATGACCTACTTTATCATAACTTTTGAACCTTTTTGAGACAGGGCCTTCATATTTAGCATGCATGTTCCTTGTGACAAGGGCTTCCCACCCATACAAAAGGTTTGACCTGTGACCTCTTGAGTATACATGTAATTAGTTTTCAAGATTGAAGCACAGTTGAACATTATTTAGTTTCCACTGACCAGCCTGCTCAAAAGTTTTTTTTTTTTTTTTTTTTGTTATGGTTTTGCGAGCCTTCCATGATTATTTCACTTATTTTGAGCCAAGCGATAATCAGTGGTCAGCAAAAACCGGAGTACCCTGAGAAAAAACACCTGATCTTCCATTGCGGAACTTAGCGTCTCACAACTGACCCCAGCCGGGCTCGAACCCACAGCGGTGAGAGACCTTACGATTAAGAGTCAGCGCTCTTATCCACTAGATCACGGAAGCTTACTCATGTGTGGTCAGTTTCAGCTCTGCATAGAAGCACCAGTTCTCCAAGCCCCGATAGGCGGGGCAATTTTTGGTTTGAGATTGTGTATGATAACTGAATAGTAGTATCTATGCTAGTTAATGCTCGTTCAAAGTCTTTTTTTTTTTTTTTTTTTGGCATATTTACGTAAAGTCGTCTTATTTTGATAGGAGCCGAAGCGTAAAGTCGACTTATTCTGATGGGGCCGAAAATGGACCTTTCCTGATATGATTCAGATTCAAAAAATGAATCTGAAATAAGGACAAAGGAATAAGGAAAAAGGAATAAGGAAACAGCTTACCACTCGTTGCAAATAGTGCAGTACCGTATCAGATGCTGCACTGTTTGCCTAAAGTTCAACCAATTTTTATCAATGTTTAAATTCTACTCGGTCTGGTACCCCTTCACTCCTTCTGTTTGTGGGATGGGAGATCCCATTCTGTACAAAATGGGGAAAATATTTATTTATTTATTTATTTATTTGTTACTTTTCCTCATTACTAGACATGCCCAAGTCCCTACATTTACATTTTTATTTATTTTATTTTTTTTTACATTTTAATTTTTACAATGAATTAAAAGACTCGGGCAAGTTAGAACTTTGTTTCAATGTTGAATCAAAGTTGAGTTAACGTTGTGTGCCTGCAGGGTTACTTACTTACTTACCTACTCACCCACTCACTTGCTCGCTCACTCACTCACTCACTCACTCACTCACTCAAACCTGTTTCTTTTTCCTAGAAATGAATTTTCCTCTGTAAATTTAGGTAATCTGTATTGTCCTTAGCTAAATTAGCAACTTCTTGAGTGTTTCCAGATTTTTCCCAGCTCTGGTAATAAAATATCCATTCTGACAGTCCAAAGCAAAGAGATGGTTTAGTTTAGAGATTAAAATCTGATAACAAAATAGAGAAAATTCACAAAAAGTCCGTATTTTGTAGGACTGTGCAGTGAACTTTGGGGCATAGATTCAACTTTTAGGGACTCTGATCCCTTTGAATATCTGCATCTTAAATTCATCAAGGAAATCCTTGGCGTACATTATAAACGACAAACTCTGCATGCAGAGCAGAATTGAACAGACTCCCGTTAAAAGCAAAAATTCAGTTTTCTTCAATTAAATATTTTGAACATATTTTATCCTCGCATAATACGCTGGTTTACAGAATTTATCAAATGACTAAGACAACCAATATGTGGGTTCAAAATGTTGAAGACATTATTAAAAGGCTCGGTTTTCCGCATGTCTTGTCAGATCCTGCCACACAAATCCATAGGCACGTTAAACATATGCTTTATTAGCCGAACCTACGTAGTATGACCCATTTTCTTTCTTATGAATGTTTTCATTGCTCTTAAAGGAACTCATTTTTAGCTCACCTGAGCACGAAGTGCTCAAGGTGAGCTATTGTGATCGCCTTTTGTCCGGCGTCCGTCGTGCGTCGTGCGTCGTAAACAATTCACTTAAATGACATCTCCTCCTAAACCAGTGAATGGATTTCAAAATACTTTCATAGAAATGTTCCTTGGGTGACCCTCTACCAAAATTGCTAAAATGGTTCCGCTCCGCTGAACAAAATGGCTGCCAGAGCTAAAAATAGAAAAACCTTTAAACGACATCTCCTCCTAGCCCTTTGGCCCGATTTCAAAATAATTTCACAGAAATGTTCCTTGGATGACCCTCTACCAAAATTGCTAAAATGGTTCCGCTCCACTGAACAAAATGGCCGCCAGAGCTAAAAATAGAAAAACCTTTAAACGACATCTCCTCCTAGCCCTTTGGCCCGATTTCAAAATAATTTCACAGAAATGTTCCTTGGATGACCCTCTACCGAAATTGCTAAAATGGTTCCGCTCCGCTGACCAAAATGGCCGCCAGAGCTAAAAATAGAAAAACCTATAAAAGACATCTCCTCCTAGCCCTTTGGCCCGATTTCAAAATAATTTCACTGAAATGTTTCTTGGATGACCCTCTACCGAAATTGCTAAAATGGTTCCGCTCCACTGAACAAAATGGCCGCAAGAGCTAAAAATAGAAAAACCTTTAAACGACATCTCCTCCTAGCCCTTTAGTCCGATTTCAAAATAATTTCACAGAAATGTTCCTTGGATGACCCTCTACCAAAATTGCTAAAATGGTTCCGCTCCGCAGAACAAAATGGCCGCCAGAGCTAAAAATAGAAAAACCTTTAAACGACATCTCCTCCTAGCCCTTTGGCCCGATTTCAAAATAATTTCACAGAAATGTTCCTTGGATGACCCTCTACCAAAATTGCTAAAATGGTTCCGCTCCGCTGAACAAAATGGCCGCCAGAGCTAAAAATAGAACAACCTTTAAACGACATCTCCTCCTAGCCCTTTGGCCCGATTTCAAAATAATTTCACAGAAATGTTCCTTGGATGACCCTCTACCAAAATTGCTAAAATGGTTCCGCTCCGCTGAACAAAATGGCCGCAAGAGCTAAAAATAGAAAAACCTTTAAACGACATCTCCTCCTAGCCCTTTGGCCCGATTTCAAAATAATTTCACAGAAATGTTCCTTGGATGACCCTCTACCGAAATTGCTAAAATGGTTCCTCTCCGCTGAACAAAATGGCCGCCAGAGCTAAAAATAGAAAAACCTTTAAACGACATCTCCTCCTAGCCCTTTGGCCTGATTTCAACATAATTTAACTGAAATGTTTCTTGGATGACCCTCTACTGAAATTGCTAAAATGGTTCCGCTCCGCTGAACAAAATGGCCGCAAGAGCTAAAAATAGAAAACCTTTAAACGACATCTCCTCCTAGCCCTTTGGTCTGATTTCAAAATAATTTCACAGAAATGTTCCTTGGATGACCCTCTACCAAAATTGCTAAAATGGTTCCACTCCGCTGAAAAAAATGGCCGCCAGAGCTAAAAATAGAAAAACCTTGAAACGACATCTCCTCCTAGCCCTTTGGCCTGATTTCAAAATTATTTCACTGAAATGTTCCTTGGATGACCCTTTACACAAATTGCTAAAATGGTTCCGCTCTGCTGAACAAAATGGCCACCAGAGCTAAAAATTGAAAAACCTTTAAATGTAATCTCCACCTAGCCAATTGGCCCGATTTCAAAAATAATTTCACTGAAATGTTCCTTGGATGACCCTTTACAGAAATTGCTAAAATGGTTCTGCTCCGCTGAACAAAATGGCCACCAGAGCTAAAAATAGAAATACCTTTAAGCAACATCTCCTCCTAGCCCTTTGGCCCGATTTCATATTATAGCCTGGGCCAATAATGGCTCTACCAGGGGCCCACTTGATACCCTATGGATCAGGTGAGCGATCCAGGGCCATCATGGCCCTCTTGTTTGATTTTTATTTGCCTTCACTGCAGCTGGTGTTGTGCCGTGTGGCGGCGGTAAAACGTCTCCCCGTACATCAACCATAGTGCAGTTTATATTTTACTTTTGGTCCTTTGAGATCAGCGTGAATATTCTGAGAAATCAGAAATAAATTATTGGTTTAGGCTCATATTCTAGACAGGCTTTTAATTATTTGGACCCCATTTTGATTTATATCAGTCTTTGAATCGACTGCCTATTCGAAATTCGCAAATTGCAGTATTTTTCCTCTGGCTTTCTTCGCCGGATCATTACAGGGTCACTGATGAGGCTTTATTAGCCGAAACTACGTAGTATGACCCATTTTCTTTGTTATGAATGTTTTCATTGCTCTTAAAGGAACTCATTTTTAGCTCACCTGACCGAAGGTCATGGTGAGCTTTTGTGACAGTAAGATGTCCGGCGTCGTCGTGCGTCGTCCGTCGTCCGTCGTGCGTAAACTTTTTCTTGTGAACACACTAGAGGCCACAGTTTTGGTCCAATTATCATCAAACTTGCTCAGAATGATAATCATGACAATATCTCGGTCAAGTTCGAATTTGGGTCATGTCGGTTAAAAAAGTAGGTCAGTAGGTCAAATCATAGAAAAACCTTGTGAACACTCGAGAGGCCACAATTTTGGTCCAATCATCATCAAACTTGCTCAGAATGATCATTGTGACAATATTTTAGTGAAGTTTGAATATGGATCATGTCGGCTTAAAAAGTAGGTCAGCGGGTCAAATCATAGAAAAACCTTGTGAACACCCTAGAGGCCACAATTTTGGTCCAATCATAATCAAACTTGCTCAGAATGATCATCATGACAATATCTTGGTCAAGTTCGAATATGGGTCATGTCCGGTCAAAAAGTAGGTCAGTAGGTCAAATCATAGAAAAACCTTGTGAACACTCTGAAGGCCACTGTTTTGGTCCAATTATCATGAAACTTGCTCAGAATGACCATTGTGACAATATTTCAGTCCAGTTCGAATATGGGTCATATCGGGTTAAAAAGTAGGTCAGCGGGTCAAATCATATAAAAACCTTGTGAACACCCTAGGGGCCACAATTTTGGTCCAATCTTAATCAAACTTGCTCAGAATGATCATCATGACAATATCTCGGTCAAGTTTGAATATGGGTCAAATGGTTCCGGTCCGTTGCACATCTAGGTCACAGGAGCCAAAAACAGATTTTTTTCACCAAAAACTTAAAAAATCTTCTTCTCTGAAACCACAAGGCCCAGGTCTTTGTTATTTGGTATGAAGCTTCATCTAGTGGACCCCTACCAAGATTGTTCAAATTATAGTGCTGGGGCCAAAAATGCCCCCGCACGGGGGCCCTTTGGTTTTACATAGGCTTATATAGGGAAAATCTTTAAAAATCTTCTTCTCTGAAACCACAAGGCCCAGGACTTTGATATTTGGTATGAAGCTTCATCTAGTGGACCCCTACCAAGATTGTTCAAATTTGAGTGCTGGGACGAAAAATGCCCCCGCCACGGGGCCCTTTGGTTTTACATTGGCTTATATAGGGAAAATCTTTAAAAATCTTCTTCTCTGAAACCACAAGGCCCAGGTCTTTGATATTTGGTATGAAGCTTCATCTAGTGGACCCCTACCAAGATTGTTCAAATTATAGTGCTGGGGCCAAAAATGCCCCCGCCCCAGGGCCCTTTGGTTTTACATAGGCTTATATAGGGAAAATCTTCAAAAATCTTCTACTCTGAAACCACAAGGCCCAGGACTTTGATATTTGGTATGAAGCTTCATCTAGTGGACCCCTACCAAGATTGTTCAAATTATAGTGCTGGGACAAAAAATGCCCCCGCCACGGGGCCCTTTGGTTTTACATTGGCTTATATAGGGAAAATCTTTAAAAATCTTCTTCTCTGAAACCACAAGGCCCAGGTCTTTGATATTTGGTATGAAGCTTCATCTAGTTGACCCCTACCAAGATTGTTCAAATTACAGTGCTGGGGCCAAAAATGCCCCCGCCCCGGGGCCCTTTGGTTTTAC
The DNA here is from genome assembly GCA_963580285.1 of Lucinisca nassula. Classification (NCBI taxonomy): domain Eukaryota; kingdom Metazoa; phylum Mollusca; class Bivalvia; order Lucinida; family Lucinidae; genus Lucinisca; species Lucinisca nassula. The sequence continues at coordinate 34,283,042 of OY757027.1, read as the reverse complement.
ATAGGCTTATATAGGGAAAATCTTAAAAAATCTTCTTCTCTGAAACCACAAGGCCCAGGTCTTTGATATTTGGTATGAAGCTTCATCTAGTGGACCCCTACCAAGATTGTTCAAATTTTAGTGCTGGGACAAAAAATGCCCCCGCCACGGGGCCCTTTGGTTTTACATGGGCTTATATAGGGAAAATCTTTAAAAATTTTCTTTTCTGAAACCACAAGGCCCAGGACTTTGATATTTGGTATGAAGCTTCATCTAGTGGACCCCTACCAAGATTGTTCAAATTTTAGTGCTGGGACAAAAATGCCCCCGCCACGGGGCCCTTTGCTTTTACATTGGCTTATATAGGGAAAATTTTTAAAAATCTTCTTCTCTGAAACCACAAGGCCCAGGTCTTATATATTTGGTATGAAGCTTCATCTAGTGGACCCCTACCAAGATTGTTCAAATTATAGTGCTGGGGCCAAAAATGCCTCCGCCACGGGGCCCTTTGGTTTTACATAGGCTTATATAGGGAAAATCTTTAAAAATTTTCTTCTCTAAAACCACAAGGCCCAGGACTTTGATATTTGGTATGAAGCTTCATCTAGTGGACCCCTACCAAGATTGTTCCAATTTTAGTGCTGGGGCCAAAAATGCCCCTGCCCCGGGGCCCTTTGGTTTTACATAGGCTTATATAGGGAAAATCTTTAAAAATCTTCTTCTCTGAAACCACAAGGCCCAGGACTTTGATATTTGGTATGAAGCTTCGTCTAGTGGACCCCTACCAAGATTGTTCAAATTATAGTGCTGGGACAAAAAATCCCCCCCTGCCACGGGGCCCTTTGGTTTTACATAGGCTTATATAGGGAAAATCTTTAAAAATCTTCTTCTCTGAAACCACAAGGCCCAGAACTTTGATATTTGGTATGAAGCTTCATCTAGTGGACCCCTACCAAGATTGTTCAAACTATAGTGCTGGGGCAAAAAATGCCCCTGTCCCGGGGCCCTTTGATTTTACATAGGCTTATATAGGCAAAATCTTTAAAAATCTTCTTCTCTGAAACCGCTAGGCCCAGGTCTTTGATATTTGATGTGTAGCTTCATCTAGTGGACCTTTGACAAGATTGTTCAAATTTTAGCCTTTGTTGATGTTTGGTATGAAGCTTCACCTTTAAGACCTCCCTCAACATTATGTACATTAAAGCCCTGGGGCCAATAATGGCCCTCTCTGGGGCCCACTTGTTACACTATGGATCAGGTGAGCGATCCAGGGCCATCATGGCCCTCTTGTTTAATTTTTATTTGCCTTCACTGCAGCTGGTGTTGTGCCGTGTGGCGGCGGTAAAACGTCTCCCCGTACATCAACCACAGTGCAGTTTATATTTTACTTTTGGTCCTTTGAGATCAGCGTGAATATTCTGAGAAATCAGAAATAAATTATTGGTTTAGGCTCATATTCTAGACAGGCTTTTAATTATTTGGACCCCATTTTGATTTATATCAGTCTTTGAATCGACTGCCTATTCGAAATTCGCAAATTGCAGTATTTTTCCTCTGGCTTTCTTCGCCGGATCATTACAGGGTCACTGATGAGGCTTTATTAGCCGAAACTACGTAGTATGACCCATTTTCTTTCTTATGAATGTTTTCATTGCTCTTAAAGGAACTCATTTTTGATTTTTATTCGAATCAATGATCAAATACTTCAAGAGCAAGATTCTTTTATTCAAAGTAGTCCAAAATTAGATTTTTATAAAAACATTTATAAAGTTAATACTCGTGCACAATATGTAAATCTTGTAAGCAGTAGGTCGGATAGGTCTGTTTTGGCTAAACTACGTTTAAGTGCACACAATCTTGCTATAGAAACAGGAAGGCATAGGGACATCCCCCGGTCTGAGAGAAAATGCACTCTTTGTAGTGCAGAATCAGTAGAGGATGAGAACCACTTTCTTTTGGAATGTGCGGCATACAGGCCCTTACGGGAGGCTTTCTTTTTGAAATCAAGCAAATTAAATACGAACATTTCAAATACGATCTGCAAGAGTAGTAGAAAGCAGTTGTATTCTTTGCTGAATAATAAAAATGTGACCTGTTTGAAACTACTAATAAAATACATTAAAACCCTTTTTGAAAAGCGTACAATGTTGCTAGTGTCGTAACCTATGTAACTCCGGCTTTTTGTCACCATTGCCCTGTTATAACAGTCAATTTGTGTTGATATGTTAATTGCATTCAGTATTTTTATATGTATGCCATTACCATTCATTGTGAATGTGTTCAGTGCAAATAAATCATTGTCATTGTCATTGTATGATCATCAAAAATGAAAGTTATGTCAGAGCCAACATTTTACCGTTCTTGGGTAAGGAAATGGTTTAAATTTGTGGAACAGATATTGTTTTGAGTTCATTTCATTATTAAACATGTTCAGCTTGGCTCTAAACTTCACTAAAACAGGAACATTTCAACTTTTGAAAATTTAAATTTTTCGGCATTTACTGAAGATCAGATCAACCTAAATGGTTACAGACTTACTTAAACGATTTGCTGTAATGCATATTATGGCCAGCTGCTATTTACAAGTAAAATCCAAGTTATCTGTGTGTGATTCACAATCTTTTCATAGAATTTATATGAATTTTTACCATGTATTTCAGCTGGGGGTAGGGGAACGGTTTGTTTAATAAAACAGAAATTAGAACGGTGACCCCTAGTTTTTCTTTAAATTTTCTATTCTCTGAAAACATCCTCTAGAGAAAAAACCTTGTTTTATGAAAATTTCAATGTAGCATTTTTCTGTATGGTCCATAACATTGCAGACAATGAATTATTTTTAAAGATATTTTGGTTGATGACAAAATTGGTTTTGCAAAAAAAAAATTCCGAGCTTGAAAAATAGGCTACAATTAGGCAGCAGTATATTTTAATTTACCATTCTGACTGAAATAAATGTTTCAAAGCAAGGCAATAGTCATTTTTGACATGCTATTTACTAACATGGTTGTTTTCTGATATTTCTGGGAAAACAGTTTAGGGTGATTTCCTTCCTGTTCAGATTACTTAAGATTCAGCACAGTGACATATGGTTTTTATTTCAAATTTGGTGAGCCAGTATATGATGCTGAACATATAGAGACTCTTAAACAGTTTTCAATGTAGGAAGTATTTCGTAGCATATGCCCTTAAACCAACATTTTACACATGGCACTTAATGTGTAATATTGATTATTACACTTTAAGTGACATTTTTGTAAACTTTTATTCAGACACCACTGTTTAAAAATATTTTGTTTGTTGGAATTGAGGTTTAACGTCCCCGTCAACACAATTAACGTAATAATGTAACCAGTTATATCACGTCACTATTTGTGCAGAAAGAACAACTGATAAGTAAATAAAACACCATTTTAGCAAGTTTATGCAATAACGTCCCCTCTAAACCCAACTTTATACAGTGAAAAATGGGTTTTGGCACAGACTTTATTTTTCTTACTTCTGATTCTAGAACATAGACAACTAGACAGTTCTAATCCAAAATCTATGTTTTGAGCAGAAAGAAAAATGTCACATTTTTAAATATAAACAGTCATTTTCACAGCCATAAATCCCATTTTATTGCAAAGACTTGTTAACCTTATGTGAGCTTAAATATCTTTCTCAAAAATGTGGTAGCGCAGTTGCTCAAACCTGAAGTAGAGTCGTCAGTAGGTCGTCCAGCCGCACCAAACGAGGGCAAAAAATGTTTTCCGGAACTCCCAATACCCCTATCAATCCCTTCACATACCAAAACAAACATAACCTCAATCAATAGGGCTGGAAAAAAAATAAGGGCGAAACGACCCACCTAATCAGGTCGAAACGACCCACGGGCGAAACGACCCAGGGCGAAACGATCCACGGGCGAAACGACTCAACGGCGAAACGACTCACGGGCGACACGACCCGAGACCAGTATATGCACATATACTAACCGGAATGAACTCAAAAAGCGAAACAGACTTGCCATAAACTACGCAAAGCCTTTTCAAAATTTTATAGACGCCATTCTGGTTTGGTTTCAGAGTTCAATGTTGTACTTAAATCTCTTCTGCGGCAGGGTCTGTCGGAGCTCGAGTTTTGTGGTGGCTTGGTGTGTGGATTCGGAGGAATTTGTGGCCGCAGTGGCTTCGGCGCCGGGTTTCGTGGGGTCGTTCTTCGATGTGGGAAGATTGGCTGCAACATGGATGTTATACGACAGACTGCATGCATGGTGGTTGGCCCAGTCGCGATTGGCGGCTTTGCTTCCCTCTTTGGTTGCACGCCGGTGGGTCAGGACTCAGATTCTATGACGGCTCCAACGTAAAGGCTTATTGAGAATTAGAAAGATCTAATTCTTGGTAATGTTGGTTGGTGCCTGATGCTCTGTCTCTGGTCGGGCCCATCGGGGTCTAACTGTTGGGTTTTCTTTTGCTCCAGCATTTCAGTGGTTTCTTGCTGTCGAGTCCTCACCATTGTTTCACCTCTGTGGTTCTTTGATTTTTTGTGTTCACGGAGATGTTGCACTGATGAGTTAGGAGGCCTTCATGCGGACTGAACAAATTATTTGTCTAAATCGCGACGGAAGTAAGGGCGAGGATTGTGGCCACGTAATATCTATTTAAGCCCCCCAGTGGAAATCTTTCCACTGACCGTTCCAAGGCGGTTCTTCTGTGGCGGTTTATTTATGTTGTTGTTTGTTACTTGCTGTGTGTATCACTTGTTATGCCCCCAACTTCGAAGAAGTTGTGGGGGCATATTGGTTTTGCCCTGTTCGTCCGTCCGTCCTTCCGTCCTTACGTCCGTCCCACTTTTTACTGCATAGCATAACTTTAGAACCATGGGTGCTAGGTTTTTGAAATTTCATATATGGATTCCTCATGAAAAAATAATTGACCCGTGTTTTTTTTCTCGTCAGGATTATGCCCCTTTTTTGAGTTATGCCCCTTTGCAAAAAATACTATGAAATCTTGTAAGCAAGATATCTCAAAAACTGTTTGAGCTATTGCCCTGAAACTTTACATGCTGGTTGGGGATGATGAGTAGATGAACTGATTAACTTTTGAAAAAAATCCGAAATTTTTTTCTTGAGTTATGGCCCTTTGAAATTTTTCGCGTTTTAAGTTTGTAAGCAAGATATCTAAAAAAACTATTTGAGGTTTTTCCCCGAAACTTCACAGACTTGTCAGGGATGATGAGTAGATGAACTGATCAACTTTTGAAAAAAATCCGATTTTTTTTTCTTGAGTTATGGCCCTTAGATTTTTTTCGTGTTTTCAGCTTGTAAGCAAGATATCTCAATAATTGTTTGAGCGATTGCCCTGCAACTTTACAAGCTGGTTTGGGATGATGTGTAGATGAACTGATTAACTGTTGAAAAAAAATCCTATATTTTTTTCTTGAGTTATGGCCCTTTGAAATTTTTCGCGTTTTAAGTTTGTAAGCAAGATATCTCAAAAACTATATGAGGTTTTTCCCCAAAACTTCACAGACTGGTTGGGTATGATGAGTAGATGAACTGATTAACTTTTGAAAAAAATCCAATTTTTTTTTCTTGAGTTATGGCCCTTTGATTTTTTTCGTGTTTTCAGCTTGTAAGCAAGATATCTCAAAAATTGTTTGAGCTATTGCCCTGAAACTTTACAGGCTGGTTGGGGATGATGAGTAGATGAACTGATTAACTTTTGAAAAAAATCCGAAATTTTTTTCTTGAGTTATGGCCCTTTGAAATTTTTCGCGTTTTGGCATATTGGTTTTGCCCTGTTCGTCCGTCCGTCCTTCCGTCCTTACGTCCGTCCCACTTTTTACTGCATAACTTTAGAACCATGGGTGCTAGGTTTTTGAAATTTCATATATGGATTCCTCATGAAAAAATAATTGACCCGTGTTTTTTTCTCGTCAGGATTATGCCCCTTTTTTGAGTTATGCCCCTTTGCAAAAAATACTATGAAATCTTGTAAGCAAGATATCTCAAAAACTGTTTGAGCTATTGCCCTGAAACTTTACATGCTGGTTGGGGATGATGAGTAGATGAACTGATTAACTTTTGAAAAAAATCCGAAATTTTTTTCTTGCGTTATGGCCCTTTGAAATTTTTCGCGTTTTAAGTTTGTAAGCAAGATATCTAAAAAACTATTTGAGGTTTTTCCCCGAAACTTCACAGACTTGTCGGGGATGATGAGTAGATGAACTGATCAACTTTTGAAAAAAATCCGATTTTTTTTCTTGAGTTATGGCCCTTAGATTTTTTTCGTGTTTTCAGCTTGTAAGCAAGATATCTCAATAATTGTTTGAGCGATTGCCCTGCAACTTTACAAGCTGGTTTGGGATGATGTGTAGATGAACTTATTAACTGTTGAAAAAAAATCCTATATTTTTTTCTTGAGTTATGGCCCTTTGAAATTTTTCGCGTTTTAAGTTTGTAAGCAAGATATCTCAAAAACTATATGAGGTTTTTCCCCAAAACTTCACAGACTGGTTGGGTATGATGAGTAGATGAACTGATTAACTTTTGAAAAAAATCCAATTTTTTTTTCTTGAGTTATGGCCCTTTGATTTTTTTCGTGTTTTCAGCTTGTAAGCAAGATATCTCAAAAATTGTTTGAGCTATTGCCCTGAAACTTTACAGGCTGGTTGGGGATGATGAGTAGATGAACTGATTAACTTTTGAAAAAAATCCGAAATTTTTTTCTTGAGTTATGGCCCTTTGAAATTTTTCGCGTTTTAAGTTTGTAAGCAAGATATCTAAAAAACAATTTTAGGTTTTTCCCCGAAACTTCACAGACTGGTCAGGGATGATGAGTAGATGATTAACTACAGCTTTTCTTGTGTAATTTCAGCATTACAGCCACATAAAAACAAGATATCTCAATTACTGTTAGGGACAAGCAGTGTTAGGGTCAAGCAGTTGGAGGCATTGTGTTTCATAAACACTGGCTCTAGTTTCTTTTTATTTTGGATGGCCATATGGCCATTTTGTGGGAAAGTAACTGTCCTTATGGCCTTCCTTTGTTTAGGTTTCCATTATGGTCTGGTCGCTTAATGTTTGTGTTTCTTTCCCTTTGGTGTCTTTGTTGGGTGGAGTAAGTTAATTGTATCGATTCCTGATCTTTGTTTTACTTCTACTTTGGAATTACCGGAATGGAGAAAGAATCAGAATTGTTTTTTTTCTTTCTTTCTACTTATACTGCGATCGGTCACATCTGACCATTACTCGCAGGTGTACATTACATACACACCAGATTTGCAGGATGAAAGCCTACACAGTAATCATGTAATTACGATAGGGGTTTTTAACCTGCACAGGGCATGACTCTCCCTGCACAGGTTATACGTCAAATGACATTCATACAAAGAAAGAAAGCTGAAATTAATAAATAGATGGTTGAATAGAAAGAAGAAAGAAATAAATAAAATATTAAAGGACGAACGAACGCTTCACGCAAACACGCCTTTATAATTTTGAAACCCTGTTGTATGTAGTAAAAATGGGGTTTACATTATTTTTCTCATTTCTGCTCAAAAACTTAGATTGTTGGTTCTAATTAGTATCGCCTCACCGAGGCGGTTCTAACGAGAATCCACAATCTATATTTTGAGCCGTTATACGAAGAAAGACAGAATACTTTCCAAGAAAGCAAACTCTTCTCTGACTTTCCTCAGAAGAAATATATCAGACCAGCCTCCGAAAAAGCAAAGAGCATCGTATTCAAGACATTTGTGAGGCCAACCCTTTAATTTCCCTCATCAAGCTGGGTCCCCCATACAGCAGCAGACAAACAGGATTGAAATGGTCCAAAGAAGAGCTGTCAGATTTGTCAAGGGAGCTTACAGGCGCACCAGCAGCGTCACAATCACAAAACTGGGGTTTAAGGGGTGAACATTATTTTTTCGTCTTTCTGTTCTGAAACATAGGTTGTAGGTACTCGTTATAACCGCATCAATGAAGCAGTTCTAACAAGCACCCACAACCTACATGTATGTTTGCTGTAAAAATAAGCAAAATATCACGGATGATCATAAGACAAGTAGTCATCTGGGTGCTGTGAAATAACACACTATATCGCACGAGTGTATTATCGTAATGTGTACTCGTTCTATAGAGCATAGACAATCTACGCTCGGAGTATAAATAAGACAAAATGTCATATTTTTTGTCGGAAAAGTAGTCATTTTGGAGAACATTAAAGAATGCACTTTGTCATGTATGGTCATGATGAGGAAGCTTTGACTTCTTAATGATTCAGAGACTGATGCACAGACTGGTGTGAATATTCGCAAATTGGGCCCCGGTGGTAGGCCCACATATAGCTATAGGTGTGCCCCTGCCCAATCATATGCATAAAACGAAACCGAAAGCAAGAAACAAAGAAAGAATTAAAGACACGCATTAGAGACATAAACCAATGGATGATTGGCACGTGCCGACTGAGGTTTGAGTAATTTGACAATCGTTCTGTTTGCCACTTTAAGGCGCGTGTCGATAAAGGTAAAAATGTAAAGTGATTATTGATCAGTTTGCATACCGGCATGTGCCAACAATATAAGAAAATAAACAATGACCCCAGAACTACAATTTCCAAGTTCATAACTATACATTTTTTCTAAATAAACACCCTCTTTTATATTATTTTTATTTCATATCTCTTCCATTACAAAGTTTGCATTGCGAGAAGACTCACATCTGAGGGAGGTAATTTTTGAAAACAATGATACAAATGCCGAGCGAGGAAAGGGGGTAAAAATAAATTGTGTATTCATGTTTTTTTTTTTTATCATAAATTAACAATATATTTCATTGTTTTATATTTTAGCTGATAATTGGCCCCTATTACAGCATTTTCGCTTATAACAGTCATTTATGGGCCCCTGTTACAGTCATTTATGGGCCGAAATTGCTATGGGCCGATTTTGTCATGGGCCGATTTTGACATGGGCCGATTTTGTTATGGGCCGAAATGACCCGGAACCAGAATCAGTATTGTTAATGGTGATTCATCAAATAACATTCATACACAAGGACCTGGCTGTGATATGAGAAGTTAGTCTCTATCTATCTATCTTCTCATACTGAGTCGGTCATATTTGGCCATTACCTCAGTTGGGTGGGTGGCTAAATTTAGAATTTAGCACAAAAAATCATCTCTGGATGAGTCCTTAAAACTATTTACAATCCAAACACAGAGGTATCCTAAAACGCATACCTCTGAGCCTCAATCTTATACTGTGCGGGCTTTGAACTCCTCTGCAGTCTTGGCATTCATCGCAGAAGATGGAAGACTATTCCACTGAGGAATAGCTTTAACCAACGAGGTAAACTTAGCTACACAATCCTCAGCACCTTCAGCTGTCAAAATAATGGAATCGGGAAGGACATTCCATTCTCTAATGGTTCGGGAGAAGAACGATTCTTTATAAATGTCAGTTCTTGCCGTAAGGGTCCGAAACGCCACTGAATGATGATTTCTACAGTGCTTAGCTGGGGGAACAAGGTCATCTGTTAGAATGCTGGCAGCACCCTTTAGACCTTTGTATAAGAGTATGAGCTTACTGTCTCTTCTCCTTTCCTAGGGAGACTCCCATCTTAATTTTCCTTGAATTCCAGTCATGCTTCCAGTTTCAAAGCAGTAATTGCTTGTTACAAATCTAGTAGCTCTATTCTGAACATTTTAAATTTCTTCATTAACTACCACTCAACTTGGGTCCCAGATGCAACTACCATATTCCAAGATTGGGGGAACAGGTCCCTTATATACTGCCTCTTTCACATCCTGAAGACACTGATGAAGATTTCGCCTCGCGAACCCAAGTTTCCTATTCGTCTTTGTACACAAGTTGCTAATGTGTGCATTCCATCTCAAATCATGTGTGATTGTCACACAAGGGTATTTAAAGGAATTCACCTTTTCGAGAACCGTGTCCTCTAAGGTGTATGAAGCCTCAATTTTATTTGTTCTCTTCCTAGTTATCTGCATAATATAGCATGTAACGGGCAGAAATCACAGGCCCCATTTTCGTACCCAACATCCTACTCTATCAATATCCTTCTGAAGTTTAATTGAGTCGTCTATATCTCTGACTTCCCGATAGCAAACACAGTCGTCTGCGAACAGTCTTATTTCTGAGTCAATGTCAATGGAATTATCATTAATGTTCAGGGTGGATAGCAGCGGACCAAGAACAGTCCCCTGTGGGACAACAGACAAAGCTGGCGCCCATACCGAAGATTCACCATTAACAACAACGCGCTGTTTTCTGTAGCAAAGGAAGGAATCTATCCATCTGAGAGTCTTCCCCACCCCCAATTCCATAACCAAATAAACTGGATATAAGTAGGTCATGAGGTGGGGTGTCGAAAGCTTTCTCGAAGTTCAGAATAAATGTGTCCACCTGCACCCCCCCCCCCCCGCTTTGTCCAAGCTTTTTGCCCTATTATCATTAATAACCGTGCTCAACTGAGTTTCGCAACTATGCCTTTTTCTAAATGCATGTTGTCTATTTGACAAAAGTTTATGTTCATCCAAGTGGGCCATGATGTTTGAACAGACTACGTATGTGTTCAAGCAATTTACATAGAACACAGGCGATAATTACAAGCATGAGCCCTGTATCCGTTTTTGAAAAGTGAGCAGATGTTTGCTAGGAGCCATTCTTTGGGGATTTCACCCGTATCAAGAGCCTGTTTGAAAAAAATGAGCAAAAACTGGACCTAACTCATTTGCTAGTTCCTTCAGGACTCTAGGACCGCTCCCGCCCATCGGGACTTGAAGAAATAGATGGACTGCATGATGCTTCCACGCAGAGCTGAAACCGACCGCACACGAGTACTGGTAAACCGCTTAGAGAATATAAGCCCCCCCCCCCCCCCCCCCCCCCCAGGCAAAACAGTGTGAGTGTCGGACAGTCCATGGTTATAAATCTTATTGGTTTCATGGGCGACAGGGCTTAAGAAGTCATTTCATCTCAATGTCGGGTAAAAGTCCCACAAAATTGGAAGCAACGTCTCAAAAATGACCTATACGGTGTTGACGGGGACGTTAAACCTCAAATCAAACAAACAAATCTGGACTCTAGGATGAAGCTCAACAGGTCCTAAAGCTTTAGACGGGTTCAAGCCTTTAAGTAACTTGATCATTCCCGCCGAGGATACAACAATATTTTCCATGAAAGGGCCGATCTTCAAGTCAATGGAACCTCGATGAACTCAGTTTTATTAAACGCATCATTGAATTGACCAACTAATTCCTCTGCTATATATCTGTAGAAGTCATATCACAGGTCAAGGTCACAAGTCAAAATTTTTGTATCGTTGGGAAGCCCTTGTCACAAAGAACATACATGCAAAATATGAAGGGTCTATCTCAAATGGTTTAAAAGTTACGATAAAGTAGGTCACAGGTCCAGGGCAAGGTCACAGGTCAACATTGTTTTGTATGAATGGGAAGCCCTTGTCACAAAGAATCAACATTCTAAATATGAAGGCTCTATCTCGAGTAGTTTTGACAAAGTAGGCCAAAGGTCAAGGTCACACGTCAAAATTATTGTATCGTTGGGAAGCCCTTGTCACAGAGAACATACATGCAAAATATGAAGGGTCTATCTCAAATGGTTTAAAAGTTACGATAAAGTAGGTCACAGGTCCAGGGCAAGGTCACAGGTCAACATTGTTTTGTATGAATGGGAAGCACTTGTCACAAAGAATCAACATTCTAAATATGAAGGCTGTATCTCGAGTAGTTATGACAAAGTAGGCCAAAGGTCAAGGACACAGGTAAAAAAAAATGCATGTGTAGGGAGCCCTTGTCACAAGGAACTTACCTGCCCTATATGAAGGCTTTATGTCAAATGGTTCAAAAGTTATGACCAAGAAAGTCAAAGGTCGAGGGCACAGGTCAAAATTAATCTATGGATGGGAAGCCCTTGTCACAAGGAATGTACATGTGAAATATGAAGGCTCTATCTCAAATGGTTCAAAAGTAATGATCAAGTAGATCACATGTCAAGGTCAAGGTCACAAGTCATTTCTTGTATGAATAGGAAGCCCTTGTCACAAGTGACTTACAAGCCAAATATGAAGGCTCTTTCTCAAATGTTTCAAAAGTTATGACAAAGTAGGTCGAAAGCCAATGTCAGAGGTCAAAAGTTTTGTATGGATGTGAAGACCTTGTCACAATGACCATACACGCCAAATATGAAGACTCTATCTCAAAAGGTTCAAAACGTATGATAAAGTAGGTCACATGTCATGGACAAAGTCACAGGTCATTTTTGAATGTGTGGGAATCCATTGCCACAAAGAACCTACGAGTCAAATATGAAGGCTCTATCTCAAACGGTTCAAAAGTTTTGACAAAATGTCCTACTGATCTACTTTTTGATTCGACATGACCCACATTCGAACTTGAGCGAGATATTGTCAAGATGCTTATTCTGTGCAAGTTTGATGATGATTGGACCAAAAGTCTGGCCTCTAGAGTGTTCACAAGGTTATGTGCCGGACTTCCCTAAGAAAGGAATATAACCACAATTCAGGAGCAAACAATTTGATATTTAGCATGTATAATTTAATACATGTATACTTAATATATGTATTATCACCGTTTGAAGGACATCTTTCCAATCCAAACCTGGATACCCACTGCCTGTGTATGTTTATTAGTGCGAGGGGATTAGGTGTATGTGTATGTATGTGTTTGTAGTAGGGGGAGAGGACGAGCTATATTGGCTGGGTTATTTTTCTTGCCCTCAGCCTACATTTTTGGACTGACTACTGATTTAATATTTGGCTGGCTCTGTAATTCCTAACTGCCTGCAAAATTTAAAGCAGTTTTTGCGATATTTTGCTTACAAGCTTTTCCAATGCAAAACTGCCTGAGGGGATAACTCTGCAACAAGACGTCTGACCAAATAACTTGGTCAGACGTCTTGTTGCAGAGTTATCCCCCAGGCAGTTTTGAAATAGAATAAAAAACAATATGGACTTGCTTTTTTTTCTATTATTTCATAAACAATCCACATACAGAATTTCAGAATCCCGGCATGTATGGTTCCTAAGATATTATACATCCTGTAGTGTGTGACAGACGTACGGACTAATGGACTTCATATGTGTTCAAGTTATTGTGATCACAAGCATATATTATCAGGGGAGATAACTAAAAACATAACTCACAGAGTTGTTGATCTTGCCCATGATACGCCTTCTTAACATCAAGGACAAGACATTCAGTATATCTCAAAAGTTGTTTGAACAATGGCGAACAAGAGGTTATATTGTGAGGGGAGATAACCAAATGAACATTGCACATCTTCTCATCAGGAAAACACGCCTATATAATTTGACCCACTTAAACCCCACTTGTATTATATATAATAAAACTGGACTTTAGTATATATGCATTATTTTTATTATTTCTGCTCATAAACATACATTGCAAGTACTCGTTAGTAACGCATCGGCGAGGCGGTTCTGAGAAGTTCCCACAATCTATATTTGGAGCAGAAAATTGAACAAAAAAATCAGAATTTTTTATCCGAAAGTTTTTATTTTTGGTGATAAAATATTCAATATACAGTAAAATTCCTATATTAAGACCACCTTCGGGACTGTTCAAAAGTGGTCTTGAATACCACTTTTGAACAGTCCCAAAGGTGGTCGCTGACCAGAGAACATTGTAGGCAGAAACCACAAAGACAAATTAAGTGTACCCTTCAAAATAAGCTTTTAATAGCAGAATTAGTCTTAATTTTAGGTGGTCTTAATAGCGAAAATTCACTGTATTTGAATAGATATGTTTTCATCATGTTAACCTAGTGTACAATTGTAGAAAGATCCCTCCATTTATCTCAAAGGGTGTTCGAGGAGTTACAGTCGCAAGATATTACTTTCAAGGAAGATAACATGACACCCAAGGTTGTGGTTCTTGCAAATAGGACACGCCTTTAACCTCATGTACTGTTGCACTAAGTACTCTCAATATATCTTGATAGTAATGGTAATCAAAAGATTATATTGTCAGGGGATATACCAGGTTTCAACTTTATAATCCTTACTGTTTTTGAGAAAAGTGACAAAACATTCATTAATGGCAAACTGTAAAAGCTTTCAAAGGATTTTATAGGCCCTTGACCCTGATTCTGTTATACAGGATCCATCAACCCACTGCCCATGTGTGTACCAAATATCAACTTTGTAACCCAAAAAGTTGTTGAGAAAAGTCTGACAAAAAATTTTTACCTGAGAAATGTTTTTGTAAAACCTATCAAGTGATGTTACTCCAAAAGTTATGTGCCTTTGATCCTACCAGGTTTAACCTGACATGAACATACTGTGATAACCTGGCATACTGCAAATTGTAAAATGCAGTATGTCGGGCAAACTAATCGCATGTTAAAACACGCAGAATGAGTAAGCCTAAAAAACTGACACTTTCTTGCACCGTCATTTCAGACCTATTAGATCTATCATTTTTAATTTCAATAAACTTGTTTCTGATCTTGATATTGACACTAACACTCCTGGTACATGTGATTGTAAAAATTCAATGTATTGCTATCCTGCTGCTGGTCATATTATTACTGGCAATTTAAAAATCATTCCTGATTCTAGGATACGTAATATAATTTCTAAAGGACCGAAATGTCGATTTCCATCTAAAATTGGTTTCAATAAATGTAGAGATGAAATGCTGCTGCCTTGAATGAATTTGGTAATCGATGGTGTAAACGAGAGTATGCTGAGCTCTTAAAGAATGGAAACTTAGCATTCTGAAATTAGTGAACAAACGTATTTCTTTTTATTCGCAAAATACTAACTTATTACCTCCTCACATAAGACGCTTAATGTCACCTTAAACTATTCAAAAAATTCATAAGAAGTTTGTTTTGGCTCCAGCTGATAAGGTCGCAAACAATGTGGTCGTTGTTTAACGGCTATATTAACTCTTCAGCAAGAACTTGGTGGTACTAAGGCATATGAACTTCAGCCTTTAGCTGTAGAAAGGGCTTTAGTTGATGGACACATTTGTAATTCAGCCACCAAGTTTGCCGTCTGTGTTACAGAATGTCAAGACAAGCTTCCTACGTTATATTGGTTACCTAAACTTCATAAAAGACCATACAAAGCACGGTTTATTGCAAATTTAAGCTCTTGTACTACCAATGAACTCTCCAAATTATTAATTTCATGTTTTACTGCCATCAAAAACATGTGATAAAATATTGCGACAAAGTCTTCGAAAGATCAGGTAGAAATCTGTTTTGGTATATCAAAAATTCTGATGAAGTTTTAAATAAATTGAAATCCAGGCGTTTTCGTTCTTCAAGTCTGTCTACTTATGATTCTTCCACCCTTTACACTACACTTCCCCATGATCTTATAAAAGAAAAATTAAATGATTTAATTGAATGGACATTTCATAGGGAAGACTCCCTCTATCTTGCATGTAATGTAAGAAATGCTTTTTCACTACTGAAGAGCATAAAAATGATAATTAATGGTCATGTCAGAAAGTGTGTGAAGCTCTCACCTTTCTACTTGACAGTATTTACATAAGATTTGGTACTAAGTTATTTAGACAAGTTTTGGGTATTCCGATGGGCACTAATTGCGCACTACTTGTGATCTGTTTCTGTTTTGTTATGGGAGAGACTTCATGATGTCCCTTTCTGCTGAAAAACGGTCTGAAATCATTGAAGCTTTTAGCTCCACTTCTAAATATTTGGATGCTTTATTAAAGACACATTTTTCGATTACATAACATCCTAATGACCGTTTATTAAAGAAACCAGCATTAAGATAAAATACACTTGGGGTATTCAGTCTGTCATACAGGTAGGGGACCAAGAGAGGGTAATAAATTACCTAGGGATCTGACGTTGACAAATGACATCTATTCATTTACAACTAATTTGCATCGAAGAAACAACAGCACTTTTTTCCGATTTTATATTTAGTAACCATTATTTATAATCATTACAGAAAATGCTAATTCAAATATATTGGTAAATTTTTCCCACCAAAATTTTTTTTCAGATAAAATCCTGATAACTTTATTATTTCTGCTCTAAACATATATTGTGGGTACTCATTAGAACCACCTCGGTGAAGCGCTCTGACGAGCACCCGCATTTACAGTGTGACTGCTCGTTAGAACTGCTTCCATGAGGCGGTTCTAACCAGGACACACAATATATGTTTTTGAGGAAAAAGGAAGATACCATAAACCCAACTTTCTATAGAGAAAATGGGGGTTTAAGGTGGTATAAATTATTTTCCTTATTTCTTCTCCAAGTCACAGGTTGTGGGTGCTCGTTAGAATCGTCTCATTGAGTCATAGGTTGTGGGTACTCGTTTGAACCGCCTCAATGAGGCGGTTCTAACGAGCACCCACAACCTATGTTTGCATTATAAATAAGAAAAATAAATTTAATTGTGTTTGTTATTTTGGTTTTAGACTTGAAAAGGGGAAAAAATAAAATCTAAATATTTTTTCTCTTTTCTGATATGATTGTGTCTAGGACAAAGAACATTTTATAGTTCTATCTTGACTGAAACTATACTCCTATGATTTTTGTGTCACATACGTTCAACCAAAATAAATAAATAAATAAATAAAGGTAATTTGATTGATTAAATTGTGAGGTTAATCAATTCATTTACCTTGTTTGTTTACTTCTTTGCACTTCCGAGTAAAGGAAACAATGGATATCAGTGCTTTTCTTTACTTTATTTTAAAATAAAAAAAGAAGTAATTTAAAACAATATTTTGTTGGAAACAATCGCAGTAAATTATACTATCACTCAAGTACCATTATTGAGCCCCCCTATTAAACAAGAAATCTGCTCATAATCACTTCATAATCACTTAGATAAGATAAGCCTTTGATGTGCACTATGGTCCGAAGGAAATGTTTATTGGAGATCATTAGACAGGCCACCCCTTTAATATAAGGAAAAAATGAGTCTTTAAATATTGATAATATCTATTTCGATGGTTTGATCAGTCAAAATTACCCCTCAGAACTTCAGTTAAATAAAACAAATTCTTCTGATACCGAGGCCCCGTTTTTTTGATTTACATCTAGCTATTGTAGATGGGTTTGTTTCTTGCAAAATTTATGATAAACGCGATGATTTTGATTTTGTGA
This sequence comes from Lucinisca nassula, assembly GCA_963580285.1. NCBI lineage: Eukaryota > Metazoa > Mollusca > Bivalvia > Lucinida > Lucinidae > Lucinisca > Lucinisca nassula. Next base: position 34,265,897 of record OY757027.1, on the reverse strand, counting down.
TTGTAAATTTTCCTTTTTTGGATGGCGATGTTCCTTGTGCGAAATCCTATATTGTTTATATTTCGCAATTAATTCGATTTGCCAGAGTGTGTAGTCATGTAACTGACTTCAACACTCGTAATAAATTGTTAACGGCTAAACTTCTTAATCAGTGTTATCGGTACCATACACTAAGCAAAGCCTTTTCCAAATTTTATAGACATTTTTCTGATTTAATTCCAAAAATCAATATGGTTTATACCAAACATCAACCCACTACCCATGCGTGTACTCCCACAGTTATAGCTATTGGCCCTCATTCTGGTTTACGCGATACATCAACTCACTTCCCATGCGTGCATTCCCAAAGTTATAGGCCACTGGCCCTGATTCTGGTTTACACGATACACCAAGCCACTTGCCATGCGTGTACTCCCAAAGTTACAGGCCATTGGCCCTGATTATGGTTTACACGATACATCAACCCACTTCCCATGCGTGTACCCCCATAGTTATAAGACACACTGGCCCTGATTCTGGTGTGTACGATATATCAACCCACTGGTCATGCGTGCATCGAATTTCAACTTTGTAACCCACACAGTTGTTGAGGAAAGTTAGACGAAAATTTTATCTAAGAAAATGTTTTGTTAAACCCATCAAGGGATGTAAATCCAACAGTTTTGTGCCCTTGGTTCTGTTTCCGGTATACACGATACATCAACCCACTGTTCATGTGTGTAATACTATCAGGCTTCAACTTGGTAACCCTTATAGTTCTTGAGAAAAGTGTGACAAAAATTTTCATTAATAGCAAATAGTAAAACCTATCAAGGGATCCAGTTCCTAGAGTTATATGCCCTGATTTTGGTATACACAATAAATCAGTCCATTGTCCATTAAATTTTGTGTACCAAGTTTCAATTTTATAGCTATTATGGTTCCTGGGAAATTTGCAACGAAAACGTTTCATTAATGGTAAATTGTAAAGTAGAAGTAAAACAAAGATCAGGAATTGATACAATTAACTTACTCCACCCATAAAAGACACCAAAGGGAAAGAAATACAAACATTAAGCGACCAGACCATATGGAAACCTAAACAAAGGAAGACCATAAGGACAGTTACTTTCCCACAAAATGGCCATATGGCCATCCAAAATTAAAAGACACAAGTCATACACACAGTAAGTAACAAACAACAACATAAATAAATCGCCACAGAATTTGGAACGGTCAGTGGAAGATTTCCACTGGGGGGCTTAAATCGATTTTACGTGGCCACAATCCTCGCCCTTACTTCCGTCGCGATTTAGACAAATAATTTGTTCAGTCCGCATGAAGGCCTCCTAACTCATCAGTGCAACATCTCCGTGAACACAAAAATCAAAGAACCACAGAGGTGAGACAATGGTGAGGACTCGACAGCAAGAAACCACTGAAATGCTGGAGCAAAAGAAAACCAACAGTTAGACTCCGATGAGCCCGACCAGAGACAGAGCATCAGGCACCAACCAACATTATCTCTCTAATTCTCAATAAGCCTTTACGTTGGAGCCGTTATAGAATCTGAGGCCTGACCCACCGGCGTGCAATTAAAGAGGGAAGCAAAGTTGCCAACCGTGATTGGGTTAACTACCATGCATGCAGTCTGTTGTACCCAATCTTTTTATATCGAAGAATGATTTTACGAAATTGGGTGCTGAAGTCATTGCGGTTATATATTTTTCTGAATTTATACACTAAGTCACCATAAAATTCGGGTTCAGATAGACCTTGTTTTAGAAGAGATTTAAGTCCAATCTTGAATTTTGAAATTAAATCAGAATGGCGTCTATAAAATTTTGAAAAGGCTTTGCGTAGTTTATAGTACCGATAACCCTGATTAAGGAGTTTAGCCGTTAATAATTTATTACGAGTGTTGAAGTCAGTTACATGACTACACACTCTAGCAAATCGAATTAATTGCGAAATATAAACGCCATAGGATGGCGCACGAGGAACATCACCATCCAAAAAAGGAAAATTTACAATATCAAAATCAAAGTCATGGCTTTTATCATAAATTTTGCACGAAACAATTCCATCTATAATAGATAGATGTAAATCCAAAAACGGGGCCTCGGTATCAGAAGAATTTGCTTTATTCAACTGAAGTTCTAGTGGGTAAATCTGACTAATCAAACCATCAAAATAGGTATTATCAATATTTAATAAATCATCTAAATATCTAGAAGTAGAGCTAAAAGCTTCAATAATTTCAGATTTGTTATCAATGGAAAGCGACAAAATGAAGTCTCTTTCATAACAATACAAGAACAGATCAGCCAAAAGAGGTGCGCAATTAGTACCCATCGGAATACCCACAATTTGTCTAAATAACTTAGTACCGAATCTAATATAAATATTGTCAAGTAGAAAGGTGAGGGCATCACACACTTTCTGACATGACCAAAGTGTATAATTCTTATGCTCTTTAGAAGTGAAAAATGCATTTCTGACATTACATGCAAGATAGAGAGAATCTTCTCTGTGAAAAGCCCATTCAATTAAATAATTAAGCTTTTCTTTTATAAGATTATGAGGAAGTGTAGTGTAAAGAGTGGAAAAATCGTAGGTAGACAGACTAGAAGCACGAAAATGTCTAGATTTCAATTTATTTAAAACCTCATTCGAATTTTTTATAGACCAAAACAGATTTCTTCCTGATCTTTCAAAGACTTTATCACAATATTTAATTACATGCGTTTTAATAGCAGTAAGACAGGAAGTTAATAATTTAGAAAGTTCAGTGGTAGTGCAAGAGCTAGAATTGGCAATAAACCGTGCTTTGTAAGGTTTTTTATGAAGTTTTGGTAACCAGTATAGCGTAAGAAGCTTGTCTTGGCCTTCGTTAACACACACGGCAAACTTGGTGGCTGAAAGACAAACATGTTTATCTACTATAGCTCTCTCTTCAACTAAAGGCTGAAGTTCATAGGCCTTAGTACCACCAAGCTCCTGCTTAAGCGTGTTAACATAGTGGAGCCGTCACACAACGACGACGTTGTTGGCGGCCTTGTCTGTAAAACCTATCAAGGTAACTCCATCAGTTATGGACCCTTGACCCTGAATCTGGTATACATGATACATCAACCCACTGTCCATGTCTATAGCAACTTTTAACTGTGTTACCTAATAAGTTGAAAAAAAGTGTGACGATTTTTATTTATAGAATTTTTGTAAAACTTATCAACGTATGTAAGTAACTCCAAGAGTTATGCGCCCTTGGCCCTCTTTCCTGCATATGCAATATATCAATCCACTGTCCATGTATGTACCAAATTTCAACTACGAAACCATGACAGTTCTTGAGACAAATGTAACAAAACTTTTATCTAATGAAGTCAGACAGAATGATGGATGGAATGATGGAAGAACAAGGCAGATCCAATATGCCCCATTTTTTCAATGTGCACTTTCTTGGCATTGTCACCCAAACCGACCGTTTTTCCAGAATTACTGATATTTATCATATGACGTGGCTTCTGAGAATGTATACGTAATAACGTCATGTAATAAATTCGAGAATCCACTAGTGGAATAAATGTGCAAATTAGTTAGACACAAATGTCGTCCTTAACAACATCGCGTTTACTTATCAGGGTGGGGAACCCATGTGACCATTTGATATAGTAAACGGAATTTATGAGGAAAATCGCTCGCTTCAGGTACGGTTTTTCCCCAATATTTTGGTTATTACAGCACGCTTTTTTACGAGTCATATACTAAAGTACTCTGCTCAACTTCCGATTTTTTATGATGTTTGCTTTGAAGCCAGAAACTGCCTGGTTTTGGAGAAATGCTCGCCCAACTTTTTTTTCCCGAGCCCGACAGATCGTGATAAAGACCACGGCAAACAGCAGAAAACTTAAATTTATTGCAAATAGAGTGTTTTAGATGCTCCTCCCGCATCCGAAATGGCAAATATTACCTCTAGTATGTTTCCATGTAACAGTTAACACCGATACACCGTTTGTTTGGCTGTTATGCAAAGTGTTATAAAATGATCCAGTTCATGGTACAAAATCGGGAAGGTAAAGTTCACGGTAATTTCCACAATTGTGATAACGTAAACGCCAAACTGATAATGCTTTTCAACATATCGCAACAACAAGATGGCAATTAACGTGATGTTGGTCATGGGAAATACATTTTCGTTGATACATAATGTATTCCTTTTTTCCAAATGACTTCCGCATGCCAGACATGTAGTAAAGACTTAAGATTGAAAACATCTTAACGAACATACGCGAAAACACATGGGCACGACCGCCTACGTTTGTTGTTGAAACAGCTTTTTCTCTCAGACTTATTGGAAGATACATCAATGCACTACACATGGAGCGGCAAAGGAGTTTTTGTGTTCAAAAGGTCAGAAAGCGTTTCCCATAAAAGCGAACTCAGACCCTGAGGGTGAAGGTTTGGATCCTACAAAGTATACTTAAAATAGAAGTGGAGGCAATGATCAGGAATCGATACAATCAACCCACAGCTCCTTTCAGAGACACCAAAGGGAAAGAAACACAAACATGAAACAACGGACCCTAATGGAAACATCAATAGCGGAAAGCCAAAAGGACAGTTACCTTCCCACAAAATAGTCAATAGGCTATCCAAAATAAGATAATATAAGCGACACAAACACCCAAAGACAGAAGAACCGCATTGGAACGGCCAGGGGAAACGAATTCCACGGTGTGTGTGTGGGGGGGGGGGGGGTGGGGGGTGGGGCTTTAATCGATTTTACGTTGCCACAATCCTCGCCCTTGTGGGGGTTGGGGTAGGGCTTAAATCGATTTTACGTTGCCACAATCCTCGCCCTTACTTCCATCGCGAATTAGTCAAATAATTTGTTCAGGTCGCATGAAGGCAACAAAGACCATACCTTTAAAGAATTGTTTACTTGATGTTCTAGTTTAATGTTAAAATTGAATACCCTGCAGAACAGACTTACACAAATATACCGCGATTTGTTTGTTTCAAGAGCACCATCTATATTGCAAACAAGGCCTCCTAACTCATCAAAGCCCGCCAGTAATTGTAACTGGACGTTTCGAGTCGGTGCTTTGCTGTGGTGTTGTTGAGTCTGATAATTTCCTCAGTAATATATATTAATTATTTTTAATGACAGATTCATTCTGTGATTGTTCGCTGTGCTGCAAGTTTTAAAGCCCCCCTCCCCCGGCATAGAAATATGAGTCAGCACAAAATGTTGTGCGGCTTTTATCAGTTTTATGCTCAGATTCATTCTCGGTGATTGTTTTGAAATTTTCTCGCATATACATATGTATACATGCACTGTCTTAAGTTGAAAAAAATTCCAGGAATGATCAAACGGCATATGCCTTTTGAAAAACCAACAATGAATATCTACACAAGCGTACTGGCGTGTTAGTCTCTTAAAAGTGCCATTCAAAAACTTAAGGCAGACGACTAAAATTTTATCTTATTTTTCAGAGATTGGATTCAGCATTTCATATGAACCAGCTGCCTGCAGATTAGTCATAAGAAATGTGAAATTGCGGCGAAATATAAGAATAAAAGACGACATATCCTCTGCAACGTTTAAAAATGGCCAGGTTAAGGTTTTACCGCTTCCACGCGAGTTTCTAAATATCAGTCTCCAATTACTGTATTTGTAAACGTCCGTTCTACACATGTAAACTGGGTGTATAGTCAGTAATAGTCAACAGCAGTACAAATCATGTAGAACAGAATGAGATATCTCATTATGAGCCACTTCACCAGGACCTACAATGTTTGCAAAAGTATCTGTACTTAGCTATAAAGGGCTGAAAGAGTACAAAATCATAACGCTTATATGCTAAGTACGTGACGCAAGAAATTTCAACAGTATGGTAGCATGCCAGCAAAATATACTTCGAACAGTTGTCACTGTCCAATAATATGTTAGCACAGTTGTGACAAATAATTAGTTACACGCCCCAAAACTTAAACATCGCACAAAAAGCGCTTTCATTGATTGTAGTGCACGACGATAAGATAGGTTCTTGGCTGAGCCGCGCATTTGGCCATATATATTTGAGTCTGCACTTAGCACCTTATTTATTAGTGTTGTCATAAAACTGGCAATTTGTTTGTTTGTTTGATTAAGGCGTAACTATACCACATTTAGTGACACAGAGGCTGAAGAGAGAGCTATAGTAGATAAACATGTTTGTCTTTCAGCCACCAAGTTTGCTGTGTGTGTTAACGAAGGCCAAGACAAGCTTCCTACGCTATACTGGTTACCAAAACTTCATAAAAAACCTTACAAAGCACGGTTTATTGCAAATTCTAGCTCTTGCACTACCACTGAACTTTCTAAATTATTAACTTCCTGTCTTACTGTTATTAAAACGCATGTAATTAAATATTGTGATAAAGTCTTTGAAAGATCAGGAAGAAATCTGTTTTGGTCTATAAAAAATTCGAATGAGGTTTTAAATAAATTGAAATCTGGACATTTTCGTGCTTCTGGTCTGTCTGCCTGCGGTTTTTCCGCTCTTTGCGCTGCGCTTCCTCGTGGTCTTGTAAAAGAAAAGCTTAATGATTTAATTGAATGGGCTTTTCACAGAGAAGATTCTCTCTATCTTGCATGTAATGTCAGAAATGCATTTTTCACTTCTAAAGAGCATGGGACTTGTGCACTTTGGTCATGTCAGAGGGCGTGTGATGCCCTCGCCTTTCTGCTTGGCGGTGTTTGTGTTGGATTCGGTGCTGGGTTGTTTGGGCGGGTTGTGGGTATTCCGATGGGTACTAATTGCGCACCTCTTGTGGCTGATCTGTTCTTGTATTGTTATGGGGGAGACTTCATTTTGTCGCTTTCCATTGATAACCAAGCTGAAATTATTGAAGCTTTTAGCTCTACTTCTAGATATTTAGATGATTTATTAAATATTGATAATACCTATTTTGATGGTTTGATCAGTCAGATTTACCCCCTAGAACTTCAGTTAAATAAAGCAAATTCTTCTGATACCGAGGCCCCGTTCTTGGATTTGCATCTATCTATTGTAGATGGATTTGTTTCGTGCAAAATTTATGATAAACGCGATGACTTTGATTTTGAGATTGTAAATTTTCCTTTTTTGGATGGTGATGTTCCTCGTGCGCCATCCTATGGCGTTTATATTTCGCAATTAATTCGATTTGCTAGAGTGTGTAGTCATGTTACTGACTTCAACACTCGTAATAAATTATGAACGGCTAAACTCCTTAATCAGGGTTATCGGTACCATAAACTACGCAAAGCCTTTTCAAAATTTTATAGACGCCGTTCTGATTTAATTTCAAAATTCAATATTGGACTTAAATCTCTTCTGCAACAAGGTCTATCGGAACCCGAATTTTATGGTGACTTAGTATATAAATTCAGAGGGGTGTATAACCGCAATGGCTTCGGCGCCCAGTTTCGTGAGGTCGTTCTTCGATATAAAAAGATTGGGTACAACATGGATATTATACGACAGACTGCATGCATGGTAGTTAACCCAATCACGGTTGGCAACTTTGCTTCCCTCTTTAATTGCACGCCGGTGGGTCAGGCCTCAGATTCCATGACGGCTCCAACGTAAAGGCTTATTGAAAATTAGAGAGATAATGTTGGTTGGTGCCTGATGCTCTGTCTCTGGTCGGGCTCATGGGAGTCTAACTGTTGGTTTTCTTTTGCTCCAGCATTTCTGTTGTTTCTTGCTGTCGTGTCCTCACCGTTGTCTCACCTCCGTGTTTCTTTGATTTTTGTGTTCACGGAGATGTTGCACTGATGAGTTAGGAGGCCTTCATGCGGACTGAACAAATTATTTGTCTAAATCGCGACGGAAGTAAGGGCGAGGATTGTGGCCACGTAAAATCGATTCAAGTCCCCCAGTGGAAATCTTCCACTGACCGTTCCAAGGCGGCTCTTCTGTGGCGATTTATTTATGTTGTTGTTTGTTACTTACTGTGTGTATCACTTGTGTCTTTTGGTTTTGGATGGCCATATGGCCATTTTGTGGGAAAGTAACTGTCCTTATGGCCTTCCTTGGTTTAGGTTTCCATTATGGTCTGGTCGCTTAATGTTTGTATTTCTTTCCCTTTGTGTCTTTTATGGGTGGAGTAAGTTAATTGTATCAATTCCTGATCTTTGTTTTACTTCTACTTTGTGATATTTCATCTTCATCAGTGTGTCTCAACCCCAAACTTTTGAAACCCAAACGGATGATGGACAAGACCCGGCAAACACAGCACAGCACACACCGACCGACGTATCTCAGGAGACAGGTCAACTGGAGGCATCTGGCAAGAGACGCCTACCCGAGGACTTATAGGCGTCCCCCACCGAGCCAACATCAGCAAACAAGGCCCACCCTCCACGGAAGTCCCGGGCATCAGGAAGGAGATATCAAAAGTAGCGAAGCTTGCAAAATTTAAAATATTACAAAATATTACAAGAAGTGGGAACCAAATCCGCTAAGATACATGTCCCACCTGACAAGTCAGTCTTAGTTGTAGAAAAATTAGAAATTTAAACCGCAAAATTAACGGTATAAAATAGTTATTTAAATCAGTACTTGAGTACTGACGTCAACATCGCAGTATCAACCTCAGCACTAAGGAACTGATCTGAGGTTTAACGTCCCCGTCAACACTGTATAGGCCATTTTGGAGACGTTGCTTCCAATTTTGTGGGACTTTTACCCAACATTGAGATGAAATGATATCTCAAAATCTGTTGCCCATTGAAACCAATAGGGTTTATAAGCATGGACGGTCCGACACGCACGTTTTGCGGACTGGTAATTTATAAGTTGTATTAATTCGCAAGTAAAATTAAAGTGTATAACTGCCGAAGATTCGTAATGTTCATCCGAGTATTGTGAACCAAACTGCAAAAAGCACTCCAGCTGTAGTGACGTTAAATGTGTTCTATAAAAGGGTTACCCTTTGGAAGCAAAAAACACACACAGAACTGGAAAATATGAAATGTACATGTCTTCTGGTCCTGTTAGATCTTTCATTTTTAATTTCAATAAAAGTGTTTCAGATCTTGATATTGATACGAAGACTCCCGATACCTGAGATTGTAAAAACTCAGTGTATTGCTAACCTGCTGCTGGTCATATAATTATTTGCCAATTAAAAAATGATTCCTGATTTTAGGATAAGAAATATAATTAATGAAGGACTGTAATATTGGTTTCCTTCTAAAATTTATTTAAAAATAATGTAGGGATAAAATCGCTGCTGCCTTAAATGAATTCGGTGATCGATGTTGTAAACGGGAGTAAGTTGAGCATAGTCTGTCTACTTACGATTTTTTCTACTCTACTCAATCAAACAAACATAATCTTATAAAACAAAAACTTAATGATTGAACTGAATGGACTTTTTACAAAGAAGATTCTCTCTACCTTGCGTGTAATGTTAGAAATGCGATTTTCACTTCTAAAGAACATAAGAATTTTACACTATGGTCATGTCAGAAAGTGTGTGAAGCTCTAACCTTTCTACTTGACAATGTTTTCATTAGATTTGGTACTAAGTTATTTAGACAAATTACGGGTATTCCGATGTGTACGAATTGTGCACATCTTGTAGTTGATATGTTTTTTGTAGTGTTATGAAAGAGACTTCATGATGTCACTTTCTGCTGATAACCAATCTGAAATAATAGAAACTTTTAGCTCTACTTCTAGATATTTGTAAGATTTATTAAATATTGACGTTTCGTACTTTGGTGGTTTGATCAGTCATATTTAACCCCCAGAACTTCAGTTAAATAAAGCAAATTCCTCTGATACCGAGGCCCCGGTTTTGGATTTACATTTATCTTTTGAAGATGGATTTGTTTCCTGCGATGATTTAGAATTTATGATTGTATATTTTCCTTATTTGGATGGTGATGTTCCTCATGCGACATCCTACATTGTTTATATTTCTCAATTCAATTTGCCAGTGTTTAGTCGTGTGTTTGATTTCAACACTCGTTATAAATTGTTAACTGCTTAAGTTCTAAATCAGGGGTATCAGTATCATAAACTACGTAAAGCCTTTTCAAAATTTAATAGTCGCCGTTCTAATTTGATTTCAAAATTCAATGTTGGACTTAAAACTCTTCTCAACAAGGCCTATCGGAACCTGAATTTTAAGGTGGCTTGTATATAATTTAGAAAAAATATATACTTGCGATGACTACAGTACCTTATTTCGTAAAATCGTTTTAAGATACAAAAAGATTGGGTACAACATAAATGTTATAAGACAGACTGCATGCTTCGAAGTTGAGCTAATCACGGTTTGTAACTTTTCTACCCTTTTTGATTGCACGCCGGTGGGTCGGGCCTCAGATTCTATGACGGCTCCAGTGTAAATGCGTGCATAAATTTTATTTTATGTAATGTTGGTTGGTACCTGATGTTTCGTCTTTGGGCTGGCCCCTCCGAGTTTAACTGGTGGTTTTCTTTTGCTCCAGCGTTTCATTTGTTTCGCGCTGTCGAGTCCTCAACGTTGTTTCATCTCTGTGGCTGTTTAATTTGTATGTCCTCACACTGATGAGTCATGAAGCCTTCATGCGGGCTGAACAAATTAATAGTCTAAACCACGACAGAAAATGTAAGGGCGAGGATTGCAGCTGCGTCAAATCGATTTAAGCCCCCCTTCCCCCCCCCCCCCCCCCGCACAGAAAAAAAGTGGAATACTTTTCACTGACCGTACGAAGGTTCTTCTGTGGCGTTTTATTTGTTTAATTGTTTGTTACTATTTATGTCTCGCTTGTGTCTTTTTTATTCTTGATAGCCAGTTGGCCATTTTGTTGGAAAGCAAGTGTCCTATTGGCTTTCCTCTGCTGTTGATTCCATCACGGTCTATTTACTTCTTGTTTGTGCTTCTTTCCCTTTGGTGTCTCTGGTGGAAGGTGTAAATTAATTGTATCGATTCTTGATGATTGCTTTACTTATCAGCAAAAAGTTAAGTATACTTAACAGGATATCAACCATCACCTTCACTTCTAGTGCGGTGCAAACAAGCATTTATGACATAAGTAAAGGAGTAAAACATAGTTTGAGGTAAAGAAACTGATTTACATAACTAAAAATAATTTATATACATTACTGGGGAAATTATCAGACTCACCAACACCACAGCAAAAGCACCCTCTCGAAACGGCCAGTAACAATTACTGGCGGGCTTTAGTATATTTTACGGGATCCCAAATTTCACCCTCAGGGCCTGAGTTCGCTTTAATGGGAAACTTGTTCTGACCTTTTGAACACAAAAACTCCTTTGCCGTTCCATGTGTACTGCATTGATGTAGCTTCCAATAAGTCTGAGGGAAAAAGCTGTTTCCACAACAAACGTAGGCGGTCGTGCCCATGTGTTTACGCGTATGATCGTTTAGATGTTTTCAATCTGAAGCCTTTACTACATGTCTGACATGCGGAAGTCATTTGGAAAAAAAGGAATACATTATGTATCAACGAAAATGTATCCCCATGACCAACATCACGTGAATTGCCATCTTGTTGTTGCAATATGTTGTAAAGCATTATCAGTTTGGCGTTTACGTTATCACAATTGTGGAAATTACCGTGAACTTTACCTTCCCGATTTTGTACCGTGAACTGGATCATTTTATAACACTTTGCATAACAGCCAAACGAACGGTGTATCGGTGTTAACTGTTACATGAAAACATGCTAGAGGTAATATTTGCCATTTCGGATGCGGGAGGAGCATCTAAAACACTCTATTTGCAATAAATTTAAGATTTCAGCTGTTTGCCGTGGTCTTTATCACGATCTTTCGGGCTCGGGTAAAAAATTTGGGCGAGCATTTCTCCAAAACCAGGCAGTTTCTGCCTTCAAAGCAAACATCATAAAAAATCGGAAGTTGAGCAGAGTATTTTGGTATATGACTCGTAAAAATGCGTGCTGTAATAACCAAAATATCGGGGGGAAACCGTACCTGAAGCGAGCGATTTTCTTCATAAAATTCCGTTTATATCAAACGGTCACGTGGGTTCCCCAACCCAGGGTGGGGAACCCACGTGACCATTTGATATAGTAAACAAAAACACCCACAAATACAACTGTTTTCCACATAAAATTATTTGTTTGTTTTTTATTTTTTGTTGTTGTTGTTGTTGTTTCATAATTTATAGTGCAAAACAGTTGTAACTCACGTTACAACTGTCTTGCGCTGAGTTGCCTTGTACATTTATGCAACATTTCAAAGGGAAAATGGTTGTATCGCAAATACTTACATATATCTCTTTTAAAAATCGAAATAAGTTCGAAATTGTCCATTGTACTTTATTTGATTGTCATTTTACCACACGTCTGGATTACATATTAACATGACAATGCTTTAGAAATAAATAAGGAAGTTTTTTTTTTTTTCGTTCTTGAAAAAATCTGAAAAATGAAGTGCTGACCTCATTACGATAACACACACGTTCGACATAGTGCATTTTTCACACATCCAAAATGTCTACTTTTTTGATGAAAATTCCTGATATTTTTCTTATTTATGCTCCGAGCAGAAATAATGAGGCGGTTCTAACGAGCAGCCACAACCTATGTCTTGGAGCAGAAATAAGAAAAATATGGCATGCCCCTTAAACCCCAGTTTTCTCTATATAAAGTGGGGTTTAGGAGGGTGTTCATTTCACGGACTTTTTCACGTGATGTGACGATTTGCACGGAACGCTTCTTCATGTTAACCTTTGAACACTCATATCCGACTGCGTAAATGCACAGGCTGACTTATGTTTAGGGCTGGCTAATCGGAGCTGAAAAGATAATCGATTATCATTCCTGATAGTGTGATCGATATTCGATTAGTAAACACTGAAAATTTGATCATAATTTTACCTGTCTGGCTTTGTCTGAAAAGTAGAAGTAAAACAAAGATCAGGAATCGATACAATTAACTTACTCTACCCATCAAAGACACCAAAGGGAAAGAAACACAAACATTAAGCGACCAGACCATAATGGAAACCTAAACAAAGGAAGGCCATAAGGACAGTTACTTTCCCACAAGATGGCCATATGACCAACCAAAATAAAAAGACACAAGTGATACACACAGTAAGTAACAAACAACAACATAAATAAACCGCCACAGAAGAACCGCCTTGGAACGGTCAGTGGAAAGATTTCCACTGGGGGCTTAAATCGATTTTACGTGGCCACAATCCTCGCCCTTACTTCCGTCGCGATTTAGACAAATAATTTGTTCAGTCCGCATGAAGGCCTCCTAACTCATCAGTGCAACATCTCCGTGAACACAAAAAATCAAAGAACCACAGAGGTGAGACAACGGTGAGGACTCAACAGCAAGAAACCACTGAAATGCTGGAGCAAAAGAAAATCAACAGTTAAACTCCGATGGGCCCGACCAGAGACAGAGCATCAGGCACCAACCAACATTACCAAGAATTAGATCTCTCTAATTCTCAATAAGCCTTTACGTTGGAGCCGTCATAGAATCTGAGGCCTGACCCACCGGCGTGCAATTAAAGAGGGCAGCAAAGTTGCCAACCGTGATTGGGTTAACTACCATGCATGCAGTCTGTCGTATAACATCCATGTTGTACCCAATCTTTTTATATCGAAGAATGGTTTTACGAAATTGGGTGCTGAAGTCATTGCGGTTATATATTTTTCTGAATTTATATACTAAGTCACCATAAAATTCGGGCTCCGATAGACCTTGTTGCAAAAGAGATTTATGTCCAATATTGAATTTTGAAATTAAATCAGAATGGCGTCCATAAAATTTTGAAAAGGCTTTGCGTAGTTTATGGTACCGATAACCCTGATTAAGGAGTTTAGCCGTTAATAATTTATTACGAGTGTTGAAGTCAGTTACATGACTACACACTCTAGCAAATCGAATTAATTGCGAAATATAAACGCCATAGGATGGCGCACGAGGAACATCACCATCCAAAAAAGGAAAATTTACAATCTCAAAATCAAAGTCATCGCGTTTATCATAAATTTTGCACGAAACAAATCCGTCTACAATAGATAGATGTAAATCCAAAAACGGGGCCTCGGTACCAGAAGAATTTGCTTTATTTAACTGAAGTTCTAGGGGGTAAATCTGACTGATCAAACCATCAAAATGGGTATTATCAATATTTAATAAATCATCTAAATATCTAGAAGTAGAGCTAAAAGCTTCAATAATTTCAGATTGGTTATCAATGGAAAGCGACAAAATGAAGTCTCTTTCATAACAATACAAGAACAGATCAGCCACAAGAGGTGCGCAATTAGTACCCATCGGAATACCCACAATTTGTCTAAATAACTTAGTACCGAATCTAATATAAATATTGTCAAGTAGAAAGGTGAAGGCATCACACACTTTCTGACATGACCAAAGTGTATAATTCTTATGCTCTTTAGAAGTGAAAAATGCATTTCTGACATTACATGCAAGATAGAGAGAATCTTCTCTGTGAAAAGCCCATTCAATTAAATAATTAAGCTTTTCTTTTATAAGATTATGAGGAAGTGTAGTGTAAAGAGTGGATAAATCGTAGGTAGACAGACTAGAAGCACGAAAATGTCTAGATTTCAATTTATTTAAAACCTCATTCGAATTTTTTATAGACCAAAACAGATTTCTTCCTGATCTTTCAAAGACTTTATCACAATAGTTAATTACATGCGTTTTAATAGCAGTAAGATAGGAAGTTAATAATTTAGAAAGTTCAGTGGTAGTGCAAGAGCTAGAATTTGCAATAAACCGTGCTTTGTAAGGTTTTTTATGAAGTTTTGGTAACCAGTATAGCGTAGGAAGCTTAAACAGACTTGAAGTACGAAAACCCTGGATTTCAATTTATTTAAATCTTCATTAGATTTGTTTTTATAGACCAAACCAGATTTCTACCTGATCTTTCGAAGACTTTGTCGCAATATTTTATCACATGTTGTTGATGGCAGTTAAACATGAAGTTAATACTTTGGAGTGTTCAGTTGTGGTACAAGAGCTTGAATTTGCAATAAACCGTGCTTTGTATGGTCTTTTATGAAGTTTGGCTAACCAATATAACGTCGGAAGCTTGTCTTGGTCTTCTGTAACACAGACAGCAAACTTGGTGGCTGAATGACAAATGTGGTCATCAACTAAAGCCCTCTCTACAGCTAAAGGCTCAAGTTCATAGGCCTTAGTACCACCAAGTTCTTGCTGAAGAGTGTTAACATAGTGAATTCGTCAAACAACCACCACATTGTTAGCGGCCTTATCAGCTGGAGACACAACATTTCTATGAAATTCTTGAATACCTAGTTTAAGTTGACGTAAAGACGTCAAACGCCGCCCAATGAAACCAATAGGGTTTATAAGCATGGACGGGTCCACTCACAGCAATTAGTCCCTTTCTGAAATTTCGTGAAAAATGGCGACAAACAGGTGATAAAAATACAGTTACAGTAAATTAGAAACATTTTATTACATCATAAAGTGGGTAATATTATTTGGAACGCATACCAATATAAGAAATGAGAGACTGAAATTTACTACCGGATGGCAAGCTGTTCCTACGTGGGTTGGCTAGTCGTCCGGTACCGGACGAGCAGACTCGTTGGCTGGTAATCTGGTACCGGACGGGCAGACTCGTAGGCTGGTCATCCGGAACCGGAACCGGATGGCTAGCCACTGCCTTAATTTATTGTTATCTTGATTAATATCATATAAAATAATCTAAAGCATGGTCATATGTACTGCAGGGTGACAATGTTAAATTGTTTTAATGTTGCACAAGACAATCAAAGGACTTTCAGATATGGTATTTATTTAATAATAAACTCACAATGCAGCTAAAAATAAGAAAATTATCTATCTATCTATCTATCTATCTATCTATCTATCTATCTATCTATCTATCTATACTGAGTCGGTCACATTTGGCCATTACCTCAGTTGGGTGCGTAGCTAAAGTTAGGATTCAGCTTAAAGAGAGAGAGAGAGAGAGAGAGAGAGAGAGAGAGAGAGAGAGAGAGAGAGAGAGAGAGAAAATCACTGGATGAGTCCTTAAAACTATTTACAATCTGAATAACAGAGGTATACTAAAACGCATACCTCTGAATCTCAATCTTACCCTGTACAGGCTTTGAACTCCTCTGCAGTCTTAGCATTCACCACAGAAAAGGGAAGACTATTCTACTGGGGAATAGTACTAGGGAAAGGGTTTTTCAGGGCATCACTGTAGGACTGGTACTTATGATACTGTGCGTTGTTTAGTTTTGATGCCCTTGTTCGGGTTGAAACTGTCACAGGGGTCAATCAAGTATTTGTCTTTGTTATCGGCCACTGTATCTGAATGTATCTTATAGAAGAAGGTTAAAGAGGACTGCTCACGACGGGCCTCTAGGGACAGCAATTCTAGCTCGTTAAGCATGTCACCGACGCTACTTCTATTGCGCCATCGTCGGCAGGTCCATCGAGCAGCTGGACATCCTCTGCACCTTCTCCACCTGCTGAATCTGAGTTTTAACATAGGGATGCCAAACGGGTGATGCATAATCAAGCTGAGGGCGAACCAATGTTTTATATGCAGCATCCATTGTCTGCCTAGGTGCAAAAGCCAAGTTACGGCTAAGAAATCCTAAAGTCCTAGTTGCTTTTGTTGTTATTTCTGAAACGTGTTGACCCAATCAAGTGATGGTGATACCAAGATATTTGGCGGATTGAACCTGCTCCAAAATTTGCTGGTGTAGTGTAAAATCAAACTTAATTTGTTTGTCCGGAGGGCGTCGTGACACCCTCATTGAATGACATTTGGCCACATTGAACTTCATCTGCCAATCGGCCTCCCACTGTGCTAGTTGATTCAGGTCACCTTGTAGAATAAAAGTCAGAAGAAGAATATATATATATTCCTGTAAAGGACACAATCATCAGCACACAAACGGACAGACGAAAATCAAAGTGAGATAAGGACTAATTTCCCATATCACAGGTCCTGGTGTATGAATGTGGTTCCGGGTAATTTCGGTCCATAACAAAATCGGTCCATGACAAAATCGGCCCATAGCAAAATCGGCCCATAGCAATTTCGGCCCATAGATTATTTCAAGGCTATTATGGGGATCAATTATCAGCCAAACTATAAAAAATAGAATTTATGATAAAATGCATGTATATTCAATTTATTATTTCCCCCTTTTCACCGCTGGGCATTTATATTAGTATATTCAATAATTTTACCCCCCCCCCCCCCCTCAGACGTGAGTCTTCTCGCAATCCAAACTTTGTAATGGAATATATGAAATAAAAATAATATAAAACAGAGTGTGTTTATTTAGAAAAAAAAATGTACACAGATGAACTCTGTGGTCACTATTTATTGACTTGTATTGGTGGCACATGTCGGTATGCAAAATCAATAATCACTTTACGTTGTTACCTTTATCGACACATGCCATAAAGTAACAAACAAAACAATTACCAAATTACTCAAACATCAGCCCTTATTGGGGCACGTGCCAATCATCCATAAGTCATTAAGTGTATGTCTCTAATCAGCTAATGCTTGTCTTTAATTCTTTCTTTGTTTCTTGCTTTCGGTTTCGTTTTATAAATGTTACTGGGCAGGGGGCACATCGATAGCGCATCGCATCCGCGCAATCTGATTTGTGTCTTTGATGTGCGCTGTAATTATGAATCGTAAAGTAGCTAAAGTTTCCTTATGCCGCCAGCGATCATGACCATACTGTTCGGTTGAGCAAGTTGATCTGTGTATACTGGGCACTGTACATAACTCTTCTTTCCGGCCCCCGCCCATCGGGGCTTGAAGAAACAGATGGGCTGCATAGATGAGCTGAAACCGACCGCACACGAGTACTGGTAAAACGCTTTGAGGCTCTAAGCCTGCCCAGGCAAAGCGGTGCGAGTCGGACCGTTCATGCTTATAAAACCTATTAGTTTCAATGGGTGACAGGGCTGGAGATGTCATTTCATCTCATTATCGGGTAAAAATCCCACAAAATTTGAAGCGACGTCTCCAAAATGACATATACAATGCTGATGTGGCCGTGTAAGCAAACCAATTATTTACAAATACAGTAAGTAGAGCATCGTTAAAATTGTGGATCGAAATTGCTATGGGCCGATTTTGTATGGGCCGATTTTGTTATGGGTCGATTTTGTCATGGGCCGATTTTGTTGTGGGCCGAATTGTCCAGGGACCACGAATGTCATTTGACGTGTCACCAGTAACAATTCTTATTCTGATTAAAAATGCATAAAATGGAAAAATGGGTCCGTTCCGGTAATTAGGTCCGTTCCGATAAATTAACGCACCGCTGTAAGTGCGACTCTTTACTGGTCATGTCGATTTATTATAATTTGGTACCCTGCTTTATCGCATGAGCCTAATGGACCGCTACAGATACCGAGTACTTTCGATTCCCGCACGCGCGAAAACTTAACAGACAAATGCCCGAAGTTGCGGAGAACGAAATTGCTATTTCGAAGCCACCTGAGAAGAAACAGTGTAAAATGCCAACTGATTCTATTTTGCTCAGATTCGCTAAGCTTACTGAGCATGCGTTTACCCCAACTCGAGGTTCAAAATTAGCTGCAGGATACGATTTGTACAGGTATAAATTGACGGGTAGGTATAATATGCGAAATCAAGTTGATTTCGCGAAATCAGCCCGATTTAGCGAAATCAACTCATAAAATCAACATTTTTAAAAACAGGCAAAAAATTGTTATTGCATATTATCTAGAATGTTATTATACATTTATGAGCCAAGTTTCATGAGAAAATTTGAATATTTAGTATGTATTTGATCGAAAATTCTATTCTGCCACTTGATTTCGCTGGTAATCACCAGGTCCAAGAAAACCACCAATCTGGCTATTCTAGCTTAATTTGGCTACTATAGCCCGATTTTGGTCATACACTTTACATTGTAAATACAAGACTTCCATGTAACTTTCGTTTCGCACGTTGTCGCACGAAATCCGGTTCATGTCGAATACGTCATCATAAAGTCAATAAATAGTTGCTGTATAATCAGTGCAAGCTGCACCACGGCAAGAGAGGGAGAAGTGTATTTTTTTGAAAAATCTAAGAAATGGTAATTTTTACTTCTTAAAACAACTTCTACGCCTTCAAATGTCTTGAAATCTACAGAAAATACGACTCACAGCTTCTCGAAGGTTTTCCGCTGCTATCTCTCTGAGTAGCGTCCCTTGCTGTGTCAGCAGCTGGTTTCCGCATCATCTGAGTGACAATCTACGGTGAACAATAAAAGACATCAGTTTAATACTGTATATAATAATAGCGAAAAACTGCTTTTAATAGATTTACGATAATCTCTATCAACCTGATTAACTTTTCTTCTGACGACATGAAGTTACTGGTCGATGCCTGGCTATGGGTTCTTTACATTGAATACTCTGATCCCATTGCACGGGTGCGCAGGCTGATCTGAGATTTCATGGGTGCTTACATGTATATATCATTTCCCAGCAGGCATATGCCGTAAAAGCGACGTCGGATTGACGTTGATATAACGTCATGTCATGACTGTAACGTCACATCAACGTCGGCGCCACGTCATGAAGTTGCACCGACGTTGATTTAACGTTGTCACAGCGACGTGTGCCTGCTGGTTTGCATTGATTCCTGAGTGGCGCACATGAGCCAGTGTGATTTTTTTTTATTTTGATGTATAACCGGCCAAAAACTGTGTGCGGGGTCGGGGTGGTGGTGCAATAGTTACCCAGCACCACACGTCACAAGCGCAACGTCAAATGAACGACGGTACCGAACGCCATAACGTTGCATAAATGTAGATTTGATGTTGGGTAGACGTCAAGACGTTGCATTGAGGTTAATGTGACTTTGTAGTAATGTCATTAAGTTACTTACACGTCTATCTGACGTCGTGTTAACGTTATGTGGCTGCTGGGAATGTGAAAGTGGAAATATTCATATAAAACCTTGGTTAGCGCAGTTCTTTCGATGAATACATTTAAAGAAATTGATATGCGACACATTGTTGATTTGAAAAAAAAATTCTATATATATATATATATTTTCTTCTTTTTTTTTTTTTTTTTTTTTTCTTTTTTTTTCTAATATCAGGATTCAAATGAAATCGTTCAGCACCCCGCACAGGGAAAATTAAACCCTGGTAGAAACATAAAGGGGCAGAAGTGTAGGTCGAAAACGCACCACAAAGGGCCTATAGATACAAGTTTTGTAGAAGACGGGAAACAGAGAGCACAAAAATTTTACAAGAGAAAAAAGACTCTTATTTCAAAGGTATAAGCTTTTTTACACAGAGTAGTTCGTCTGAAGTTATTTGCGTATCCACTTTTATTATATACCTACACGAAATACTACCGTCTAGTACCATTTTTCAGACACAAAAAATACAGAATCCCGTATCACCCGACTCGCGTTTTCAGATTCCGTATCACTATCATTGCTACCTCTGAGCCCCGGCATTTGTTGAGACGTAAGAAATCAGTCATCTGTATCGCGGAACAAGACGTTCGAAATGATCACGTCACTTTCACACAGCGCGTAACGTCAATGTTTCCCGTCTATTGACGTTGACAAAATGACTTTATGAGAAGCCAAAAAAATGTCACTAAAGTAACTTGATCTGCCGCACATTATCACGCCTCTTGGATGTTCCAGATCTTGCGCATCACAATCGATGGTCCGCGTCTCGTGTGATACGTTGATCTGGAAACATACATGCGGCAGACTAATAATGTGTATTTATCATATGACGGTGCGTCTCGGAATGTGTCCATTCTAAAATGATATATTTTTCTGAAGTTAGTTTTTACGTTCACGTCAACACTATTAAGGTTATTTTGGAAACGTTGCTTTCAATTTTGTTTTACTTTTACCCGACATTGAGATTAAATGATATATCAAGCCCTGCAAACCAAACGAACCAATTTAACCAAAAGGGTTTATATGATTGGACGGTAGATAAAACAATAAAAGAGCTGCTTCTCCTGAAAGTGCATATTCACCCTGAGTGTCAAGTGAATCCATTGGCTGTGGATGGACCCTTACAGAAACCATAAAAGATTTGTTTTAGCCTACACTCCACAATATTAACTACTAGTTCCAACATCCCAAAAAGTATCGTTATTGAACCCAGCCATTTTCATACGTAAATCTTCATCACAATTGTGCCAAATGCCAATCAACATTGTATGTCTATGACTGCTATTCAGCAAGACATCCAAGCAAACAATGCGATACAAAGATTACACTAAACATCTTACCTCGATTTCTTCAGCTGTGTCTAAAGTTTTATTATTAAACGACTCTATTTATACCCAAACTTGGCGCTAAAATGTACGTATAGCATGATTTACACAAAATACATGCGTTAGTTCCACGTATACGCAAAATAACATGAGGAATAAATGTGTGGATCATGTCTGTATTCGTGGCAGTTACTGGTCAAACACGTTTCTGGTGACACGTCATATGACATCCCTACACCAGGACCTGTGATATGGGAAAGTTAGTTCCTACATCTTACCAAAAGGGTAAACTTAGCTACCCTCTGAACCATGATCCAATCGGGAAGAGTATTATCTAATGGTCTGATGGAATAATTATTCTTTGTAAATGTCAGTTCTTAGTGTAGCACAGCTAGCACGCAACAGCGGGCAAACATCGGCCCGACAGCGATACGACGTTGCTATAGACCCGACATTGGCCCGTCCCTGCAGGCACACGTCGCTATGGCAACGTCAATTCGACGTCGGTGCCGTCGGTGCAACGTCATGACGTTGCACCGACGTCGAAGTGTCGTTGCATAAACGTCATGACGTCGTACCGACGTCGATTTGACGTCACAATTACGTCGTGTGCCTACTGGGGTCATTCTTTCCTCTGAATAGCCAATGAATTGTGATTTATACAGTGCTTAGCAGGTTTGAAAGCAAATAAAACGGGTTGTATAGAAGCCCCAACTCACATCTTTATCCATCTTCTTAATATTGCCCGCACAAACGCACGGAAATGCCATTGAAACATATAATCAACTACATCAGTAAAGCATTTGCAGTCGCAATCCGATTTCTACAGATTGACAACCACAATCCACCATACTTGACCTGATTTTTCAGTTTGGCTGCTGCAGGCTGAAGACCAGAACGGAATGCTGCATTTTGGGATTGAAATGGTGAGCAGCAACAGAAAGTTCGACGGACAAGGTTGAAAAAAGCGGAAAATAATGTAAAAGTGTTAGGTTTTTGCGATATTTCCGCATTCTGTAACCAATAGTAACAACAATTAAGGTTTCTACATAAAAATGGGATGCGCTTCGGGAGGAATTGTTGTGCCGAGTGACTTTGTCATATATTTTCGTTGATTTTATCAAAAGATGAAAATGCGACTCGTTGCGACTCAGAAAGATTCCCTTCATAAACATTGTAGAATACATTCTTTAATAGCTAAATCGGGCTATAGTAGCCAAATTAAGCTAGAATAGCCAGATTGGTGGTTTTCTTGGACCTGATCACATGTGCGAAATCAACTCATTTTAGCGAAATCAATGTATAAAATAAATATTTCCCAAAACTGAATAAAACATATTTGTGCATATTATTAATAATGTTGTTAAATACTTATGAGGCAAGTTTCATGATGAAATTTGTATTTTAAGTAAGTTTTTTGGGAGGAAAATCTATTCTGCCACTTTATTTCGCTGGAAATCACACGTTTGAAATCAATTCATTTTAGCGAAATAATGTACAAAATAAATATTTCCCAAAACTGAATAAAAATGCATATTGTTAAGAAAGTTGATAAACATTTTAGGTCCAAATTTCACGAGAAAATATAAATATTTATTAGGAAAATATATACTGTCACTTGATTTCGCTGATAAGCACATGTGCGAAACTCCGAAATCAATTGTGTAACAGCATTTGTTTTCCAAAAACGATTAAAAACTCGTTTTGCCTATTATTTAGAATGCTGGCAGTATACATTTATGATGCAAGTTTCATCTGAAAATATTATGGTCTGGAATAAAAGTCGCATATCAAAATATTGCTTATTGATTGGTCAAACGAAATCAAATAGCAGGTGAAATCAACAGACTTACTCCAATACTTGTTATCTGCTTTTTTATCATCATCCTCATCATCATATCATCATCATCGTCGTCGTCCATGTCGTCGTCCTTCTCATCCTTTAGCAAACTGATCAGACGCCGCATTCTGCATTCTGTTGCGTCTGATCTGGGACTGCACTGTTTGCCACGGTACCCTTTAGAGATGTCAGATTGTATTTTCATCAAAATTTAATTGGAAAATGACTGAACTCTTTGCAAACAATGTAGGCCCGGTTCAGACGCCGCATTCTGCGGCGTCCGATCTGGGCCTGCACTGTTTGCCACGGTATCCCTTTCGGGCTTTCTGATACTAAATTGGTTAAATTGAATTATTTTCATCAAAATTTAATTGGAAAATGACTGAACTTTTAGCAAACAATGTAGGCCTGCGGCGTCTGATCTGGGCCTGCACTGTTTGTCACGGTACTCCTTTCGGGGTTTCTGATACTAAATTGGTTAAATTGATTGTATTTGCATCAAAATTTAATTGGAAAATGACTGAACTTTTAGCAAACAATCTAGGCCCTGATCAGACGCCGCATTCTGCGGTGTCTGATCTGGGCCTGCACTGTTTGCCAGGGTACCCCTTTCGGGGTTTCTGATACTGTGTAATTTGGAGTATTATGTTCTGATACAGTATAATTGGGATTATCATTCATTCATTTTGCTATTAAGGCAATCATAATTAAATTTTAAAGACATCTTTCTGTACTTCACACAGCAGGTAAAGAGATTTACGAACACTCGCCAAGTAATTTAATCAAACTGCGGTTTACTGACTTTCACACGTTATTACCTGTGATTGTGTGAATAACAAACACACTGTTTATTCACTCCTGTCTATCTGTCCATCTATCTATCTAGCCGTCCGTCCATTCGTCAGTCAGTCAGTTCGTCCGTCTGTCTGCCCGACGGTGCACCCGTCAAATCAGTGCTTATTTAATGCATTTTTATTAGAAATAATAATAATAATAATAATAATAATAATAACCACAATTTGATAACGCGTCCGTGATAAATAACACGGAAATACGCAGATTCAATTATATTGAACATTTTGCCACCTTACAAACGAAAATTTCCTGGCGAAAAATTCCGATATTCTTCAAATTTGTGCTCTAAACATAGATTGTGGGTACTCCTTCTGACTGGACCAGTGAGGCCGTTCTAACGAGTCATATTCTATGTTTTGAGCAAAAACTAGAAAAATAATTTACAGCCCTGTAAGCCCCAGTTTTTCTGTATACAAATGGGGTTTGAGGGGATCGAAATTATACAGGCGTGTTTTGGTGATGCATCGCCCGGTCTTTCTAATGATATTTTCCTTTATCTCTGCTTCTTGTTTGTTTTGGTGATCTAACGCCCGAAACAAAAGCTAGAACTCAACATCAATATTTTCTCATAAAACGGTGGCTTATAAATGTAGAACAACATTCTTAACCCATTTTTTGTATCAGATGGAATCTTCCTCATTATATATAACAGGAGTCCATTTAAAAATTTAGGGGTGTCAGGCTGTGTTTTCTTCTATTTTGTATGCAAACAGTGTAGGCCCTGATCAGGCGCCGCGTTCTGCTGCGGCGTCTGATCTGGACCTGCACTGTTTGCCAAATACCCCCATTAGGGGTTTCCGGTACTGAATGGGTTAATACACATGTATAAAAACGTTTTAGTTGGTTTTGGGGAAAAAGGTTATTTTATTATAAATTGATTTTGCTAAAATGAGTAGATTTCGCACATGAGACTGCAATCATGTGGCAGAATACATTTTCCTATCAAAAACCTACTAAATGTTCAAATTTCATCATGAAACTTGGCTCACAAATTATTTGATACAATATTTTTAATAATAATATGCACACATATGTTTTAATCAGATTTGGGAAAAAGGTATTTTATACATTGATTTCGCTAAAATGAGTTGATTTCGCACATGCGATTGCCAGCGAAATAAAGTGGCAGAATAGATTTTCCTCTCAAAAACATACTAAATATTCAAATTTCACCATGAAACTTGGCTCATAAATGATTAAAAACATTCTTAATAATATGCACCAATATGTTTTATTCAGTTTTGGGAAAAGGGTATTTTATACATTGATTTCGCTAAAATGAGTTGATTTCGCACATGTGATTACCAGCGAAATCAAGTGGCAGAATAGAATTTTCGATCAAATACATACTAAATATGCAAATTTTCTCATGAAACTTGGCTCATGAATGTATAATAACATTCTAGATAATATGCAATAACAATTTTTTGCCTGTTTTTAAAAATGTTGATTTTATGAGTTGATTTCGCTAAATCGGGCTGATTTCGCGAAATCAACTTGATTTCGCATATTATACCTACCGTAAATTGACCCGAGCCAGAGGTTTTTGACCTGAAGCCCCCAAAATGATGAGTGTGTATGTGTGAATTCGGGTTTAACGTCGCTTTCAACAGTTTTTCAGTCATATCACAACGGTGTCTGGTTGAGCAACAGGGAGCTCAATGCTCACTTGTAGTGCTGCCTCGAAAGTATCATGTCCCAGACATTACATGATACCACACCCAGTCACATTATCCTGACACTGGGTCGACCAGTCCTAGCTCTACCCAGAGTGCCAAGCGACGAGCAGCTAGTACCATTTTTAACGACTTTGGTATGTCACGGCCCAGGGTTGAACCTGATCTCCCGTTCCCCGGAGCAGACACTCTACCAACTGAGCTATCGGGGGTCGGTCCAAAATGATGAGATCTTTCTTTCTACTGATTCTGTGTCGGTTGCCTTTGACCACCGTAGGTGTACATTACATACACGCCAGGCTACACAGTAATCATGTAATTAAGGTAGCGATCTTTGACGTGCACACGGGATGGGTCGCCCGGGTCTACCTAAACACCGCAAAGACACACACAAAGACATTTAAATTGGGCAAAGATACATAAAAATATACTGATTGAAAGACCAAAATAGGTCAAGATACTCTAAAAATCTTTGTCATAGTGCACATTAGAATCGCCTCATCGAGGCGACTAATGAACTGACAGATCAGACATTTTTTGGATGAAATAGCTAAATCACAATCATTGAGGTGATTCTAATGAGCAGATTAGAGCTGGGTATCGCCAGAAAAAACGTATCGCGATACCAGACTGGCGATACGATACAGTATCGCGATACTTGATGTTTACGGACTTGCTATGTTTTCAAAAGGAAAATATGAAATTTTGCTGTAATTTATACTCTCATGAATGAAAATAAAACTTACCTCTTCAATAACAATGTGTTTTTGTTTTATAAAGCATATTCAAACCAGACCATACTGCAATGGCATTACCTGCGTTTAATGTGTTCCGGTAGTATCCGATTCCCGGCAGGTGTAACAGGTGTCATCCTAGGCCCAGGAAGCAGGGCGAAGTGATTCTCCCTCCAGCCCTGTCAAGGTGAAGTCAGGGACAAGGAGGGAGAAGTAGGGCTCGAGAAAAACGACTGTATTGCGAGATTGGCGAGCCGAATTTTCCGTATCCGTCTTTTGGCACTTTAAAAATAGAGAGTGCTGGTGTGATATCGTAGGGAATAACACACGGATATTGCTGTTGCATTTATTGAACAATTATGCACATCGGTATCTCGATTATAGCAGCAAACATTTTCTCACTTTGTTCAGACATGCGAGACTGTATCTACTTTCATTTTCCCAACATCCGGGCCACTTAGTTTTTCGCAGGAAAGCCCATGCTTTGTCCGACTATTTTCGCGCCAAAAATAAAAGGAACGCGCTGATGCTTTCAGTTGTGTATACACACTGACTGCTGGTATCGGTAAATTGAAAAATAAAGTGTGCGTAAAATACGGGAAGTTTCTCAAAAAAACAGCCATTTTTCTTTTGAGAAAACATTTTTACCGGTTCCAAACATTTTTTATGAAGGAAGAAACGCCTTATTAAAATAAAACAATGACTTTCAATACTGTATGTAACGTCTCTCTTCGAAATTGTTGAACTCTGATTACGTCATTTACCGATCCCGGGCTGAAAAAACGGGAGCGGCTATTTCTAGACAATGGACGTTTCAATGATATGTTTAACAGAAAACTTAGATGTTCGCCTTAAGTGAGTGAGTTTTAGTTTTACGTCCCACCAACAGCTAAGGTCATACGGAGACGGGACCTCGGTTTAAAGACTCATCCGAAAGTCTGGAGAAGCCCGGGATCGATCCTGCAATCCCTGGTTTACAAGGCGAGTAGCGTAACCACTGCACCACTGAGGCTTCTATGTTCGCCTTAATGCTCATGAACATGATTAAGGCGGTATGGAAGCTTAGGCTTATTTAAGTATAACTATTTATGATCTGCATTCTTTACCGATGAGGCTCATTTAATAGCCGGATTACTTAAAGTGCATTCTTTACCTCTTTTCTCGCAAAGCTAGTTACAACTCGGAGTTTTTGCAGTTACTGATAAATGAATAAAAAAACTTTTATTCTATTGATATGTAACATGAGACACACGTTTTTCAATATCAAAAATGCTGCACGGACAAGTAAGTTTACTCAGTTCAGTCAGCTGTGACACACACTTCAAGTGGCCCTGTGATAAGATCAAAGGTGCCCCAGTCAACTAATCCCGTAATTAACTAATATGACAGCTTGTGCTCAACGCTGCAGGTGGTCATGCTATGACACGATCATTGGACGATTATTTATCGGATTATCAATTGTTGTTTTTGTAATCAACTTGTTGCCTTTATCGGAAATAACTTCACTTGTGAAAAAGCCAATCCAGGATGTGAAAATTGACATTTAACATAAAAGTATCGTCAAGTATCGATCCACGGGATAAGTATCGCGATACAGTATCGCAAGCAAAAATATCACGATGCATCGATGGTATCGCCCCAGCTCTAGAGCAGAAACGAATACAAAGAATCTTTGTGTCAGAGTACTCATTAGAATCGCCTCATCGAGGCAATTCAAATGAACAGGCTCGTCATTAGCTCGCCTGTACGAAGTACATGGAGAGCTATTGTTGTCACCTCATTTGTGCGTGTGTGCGTTCCCGTGACACTGCGTTAAAGTTTTTCAAATGCTTATATCTCAGCATTCACTCATCACAGAGCACTCATATTTGGAACTTAAGTACCTGGGAGGGTCTTCTGATGTTCAAAGACAACAGACCCCTGGGTTCATGCCCCGGGGTGGGGCTAGGGGTTAAAATCTAGAACACCTCTGTAAAACTGTTAAAGTTTTTGAATTGCTTATATCTCAACAGACACTCATCACAAAGGATTTATATTTTACGAGTTGGATACCTGGGCGTGTCTCCTGAGATTCCAAGACAACACACCCCTGGGTTCATGCCTGGGAGGACGGATGGGGTGGGGCTAGGGGTCAAATCTAGGACACCTTTGTAATTTGTTATATATGTTTCCAATATGCAAACGCGTTACAAACACAATTGGTTCTATATCAGCCAACCATGTGACATTGGTTCAAGTGTAAAAGGGTGAAGGTCATGGTGACCTACATTTCACGGTCCAGTGATTTTGCTTTATATCTTGAATACTATTTGGTGGAGATATGTCATACCTGGGATATTAGTACCATGTGACCCCATGATTGACCTCAAAATATATCTAGGTCACTGTGACCTATATTTCATGGTTCAGTGATTTTGCCTTATATCTTGAAGACTATTTGTTGGAGAAATGTCATACCTTGGATATTAGTGCCATGTGACCCCATGATTGGCCTCAAAATATATCTAGGTCACTGTGACCTATATTTCATGGTTCAGTGACTTTGCCTATTATCTTGTATACTATTAGAAACAGAAATGTCATACCTGGATTATTAGATCCATGTGACCCGATAATTGACCACCAAATATATCTAAGTCACTGTGACCTATATTTCATGGTTCAGTGATTTTGCCTATTATCTTGAATACTTTTTGATGGAAAAAATGTCATACCTGGATTATTAGTTCCATGTGACCCCATGATTGACCTCAAAAGATATCTAGGTCAATCATGGTTCACTGATTTTGCCTATTATCTTGAATATTTGATAAAGAAATGCCGTACCTTGATTATTAGTTCCATGTGACCCCATGATTGACCTCAAAAGATATCTAGGTCAGTGTGACCTATATTTCATGGCTCAGTGATTTTATCTATTATCTTGAATAATATTTTGATAACAAAATGTTATACCTGGGATATTACTTCAATGCAACCAGATGATTGACCTCAAAATATATCTAGGTCAGTGTCAGAGTTCCCACTCACGCAAAAGAAAATAAAAATCACATACAATTTTTTCTGTCGGGCGAGTTTCCCCGCGTCCGAAATTGACTGGGGCGAATCAGCCGATTCGCTGAAATAGATGTGGGACAAGCCGCAGACTTGAATCCGTCGCATAGTAGAGCTTCCGCGCATCCGAAATTTACTGGGGCGAACTGGCCGATTTTTTTTTGAGTGTCCGAAATTGACGGGGGGGGGGGGGGGGGCGAATCGGCCGATTCGCTGAAATAGATCTTTGACAACCCGCAGACATGAATCCGGTGCATAGAACTTCCGCGCATCCGAAATTGACTGGGGCGAATCGGCCGATTTTTTTCGAGCGTCCGAAATTGATGGGCGCGAATCAATGAGATGAAACCACCGCTACAGTTTTTTTCTACACGCGATAGGTAAAAGACGTCATCGGACCCCAGCAACCCCACACGTCTATTGTTTTATCTTAATGGGGCGTAACTCTTTCATAAAAAAAATGTTTGGAAACGGTAAAAAAATTCTCGATAGCAAAACGGTTGTGGAAAACAGCGCTTTCTGTAAGCTCCGTGCCAATAACCAACGACAGCATACAGATGTGTTAACACAAATTAAAGCGTTCAACTTTTCTCGCCAAGCGTCTGCTATTTGGCAAAAACATAATCATTCACGAGATAGAAGAATAGTCGTAGCATTTCGTCTTAGGAGCAATTAAATAATTTTCACATTGATTGCGGATTAAATTTTATGATCGGGGAATAAACGCAAATTAGAGATATAACTTTACCATATTTTCACACCTTATTGACATGCACCGCAGGGTGGCAATTATATGACAGGGGTTAACAATAGTGTCATAATTGAACCGTTATAAATTATCAAACAGTGTAAATCCAAATCAGACCGGCCCCGATAGCTCAGTTGGTAGAGTGTCCGCTCCAGGGAACGGGAGGTCTGGGGTTCGACCCCGGGCCGCGACATACCAAAGTCGTTAAAAATGGTACTAGCTGCTCCTCGTTTGGCACTCAGATTTACGGGGTAGAGCTAGGACTGGTCGATCCAGTGTCAGGATAATGTGACTGGGTGTGGTATCATGTAATGTGTCTGGGACATGATACTTCAGTGAGGCAGCACTATAAATGTGAGCATTGAGCTCCCTGTCGCAACCAGACACCGTCGTGATATGACTGAAAAATTGTTGAAAGCGACGTTAAACCCGAATTCACACACACACACAAATCCAAATCAGATGTCTGCGGCGTCTGAGGTGGCTGATCTGGGACTGCACTGTTTGCCGATGTCCCCAAAATGGCTGCGGGCATATGTGGGTTAATAAATAAATAACAATGGTGAACAGGTAAAGTAGAAGTAAAGTCTTTTCAACATTTTAATGTAAAATACATGTTTTCTGGTGATACTCGCACACACGTGCATTTTCCCGCCTTTTGAAGACGATCGCGCGTTCCGTTGTGTGTTACAAAAACTGGCCAAATTCTTACTTTTTCTCACTTACGCATCCACCAAAATTTCAGCAAATGTTCCATGCGGGTAATACAACAGAATAACAGTTTTCCCCCACATTTTGGAAAAAAAGGGGATGCTGGTAGTATGCAAATGCGGGTAATACACACCCGAATACGGTAACAATTATGGACAAGTATACAGGTTTTCTCACACATTTCTTTTCGTTGCAAAAATTTCATACCCCCTGAATTTGATTCTTACCCCCAGTTTTTGTACCCAGGGGGTAAGTTTACCCCCAGAAATAAACATGAGTGGGATCACTGAGTGTGACCTTTTTTTACATGGTTCAATGACTTTGACTTATATCTTGAATACTATTGGATGGAGAAACTTCATATCTGAATATTCAGTTCCATGTGACCATATGATTGACATAGAAATATATCTAGGTCAGTGTGACCTATTTTCAAGGTTCAAGGATTAGCCTTATAATTCAGACACAATTTGATTTTGAAATGTTATATCTGGAATATATGTTCCATGTGACCTGATGATTGACCTTTAAATTTATGTAGGTCAGTGTGATCTATATTTCATGGTTCAATAGTTTCACCTTATATCTTGAAGGCGCGAAACAGGCAAGCTATGCTGTCATGCGACAGCTCGTTTTCTGGATGAAATAACTAAACAATAATTATTTAGGTTATTCTAATGAGCAGACACAATAATAAAATAAAAATAACAAATACGAAAAACCTTTGTGCTAGAGTACTCATTATCAGAGAGGTGATTCTAATGAGCAAACACAACAATAAAATAATGAGAATGAACTATCTTTATTTCATAGTACTGATTAGAATCTGTAAATGACTACATAAGGCTTGAAAATGTCATTTGATATATGTTTTGGGACTTGCCCCTGTCTTTATCCCCTCGTTGTGCGTCTTTGCCCGTCTTTGCGCTTCGCTATGTCTCTAAAACGAAATATGAATGATATGTAATTCTTTATATTATTACAACAAAAATTTTAATGTACATATACATATCATACATACTGGCCCCGATAGCTCAGTTGGTAGGGTGTCCGCACCGGGGAACGGGAGGTCACAGGTTCGATCCCGGGCCGCAACATACCAAAGTCGTTAAAAATGAATAAGGAAAAACAGTCATTAGGTCATGATGACCTTTACCTCATATTCAAGGTCACAGCGACCCAAAAACAGTCATTTTAGGGCCAAAAGTGGCTTGTCTGCACTCTATCTCATTAACAAATTGATTAATTTTAATCAAACTTGGTACAATATATCATTGTACAACAAACCCCAGATTTGATTAGATTTTGGTGACTAAAAGAAAAGCGAACGGGAAGTTCCAAAAGTTGTCTCCCTTTGAAAAATGGTGGATAAATATGCCAGGTGTGCCCATTCCCCTTAAGTTTTACATATCAGTCTGTACTGAAAGCAAACAGTGTAGTCCCTGATCAGATACACTTTTTTTGTTTAACTTTCAGTGCATATGATCTTGTGGTGCCAGCAAGGGGTCGAGCTCTAGCTAAAACAGACATCCAGATAGCCCTACCAGAGGGGTCTTATGGAAGAGTTGGTAAGATTTAATTCAAGTGCAGAGGCCTTGGCCCATCTATTTAATGAACATACTGAGAAGTTCTTTTAAGCTTCTAGAACTCGTATATGAGACACATCTTCTAAGTTCTTAAGTATTGTTTGACAGTATTTAAAAAATCTCCTATTTTACAGGGGTTTCATAAAGAGCCAGGAGACAGTGGTTCTCCCTTCTGCTTTGGGGTTATCCCCTGCTACTTTTGATAGACTATAAGAATCTTATATGGGTGTGAGGGGTGGATGGAAAAATCTGTCCCGAGGGACACTGTCGGGCACCACGAGGCTTGCCGAGTGATGCCTGACAGTGATCCCGAGGGACAGATTTTTCTATCCACCCCTCACGCCCATATTGGATTCTTTTTCTTGCATACCTTCCATTTCTTGGTGCGGATTTTTAATGCTGCAGTCACTTCGGTTACCAACGTCGGCCATATTATGTTGACACTGAAGGAATGCTTAGTGACGTCACGTAAGGTGCTGTGACATAAACCTCAACGACAGCGCATACGAGGTCGTAATCAACCAGTGCATTTATCAAGCACGCAATTATATTCGATTTTGGGTCGGAACACCAGGGTCAGAACATAAATTTCTATCCCAGGGTAAAATCACGGATTTCCTTGTCTGGTGTGCAAGAAATATAGTTAACACAGATGTTAACAAAGAAAATCACCAGCCTACATGTAATTTTTCTAATTGGCTTACCACCTGGAAACCCCTGTTTTTGTTTGGAAAATTTCTGTCTCAGGCTGGGAATTTTTCCAACTTAATCAGGGACCAATATCCAGTTTTTATACCTCGCCACTAAAAAAAGTGGCAGGAAATATGTTATACCTTCCGAAATTTTTAGTGCCCGTCTGTCAGCGCCTCATAGTTTTGTGTGTGCTCCATAACCTTTGAAATATTTTGAGGAAACTTCACAGATATGTTGTAGAGCACCATGAGACGACATGCAGAACATATAAACTGTAATGTTCACTGATTTTTCTACTCCTTTGAACATTGAACATAGCCATTTCTATCACAATTTCGTATCCGCTCCATAACTCCAATACCATTTCAGATGGTCTCATGAAACTTCACAGATATCTAGAGCACCAAGAGACAATGTGCCGAACATTGTGAACTGTAACTCTTTATTGCTTTTGGAGTTATTGTCCTTTGAACATAGCCATTTCTATGAGTTTCGTGTCCACTCCAAGACTGATACCATTTGAGATATTTTCACGAAACTTCACAGATTATCTAGAGCACAGGGATTTTGTTTGGGGCCGGATATCGGCCATAGTCCTTCAAAAATTACGATTGTCCAAAAGATTTCAGGCCAGTCTGGACAAAATGTCCTGAAATAATTTTGGACCCCTCTTTACATCAATATTGTTGTCAGGATGAATATTGTTAAATAAGTGGTAACTGTTAAACATTGACTATTTTATTGTAAGAAAATTTTTTTTTTTCAAATTTGTCCAAATGAAATTAAGTACGTCCGATAAATTATGGAGCTGTCCGGACAATTTGTCTAAACTACATTTTGAGCCAGCAGAATCCCTGGAGCACCATGAGACGACGTGCAGAACATATGAACCACAACTTTGATTTTCCTTCTTTTTGAGTTGTTGCCCTTTGAACAATTAACATAGCTTTTTCTCCCATGTACTTGTGTCTGCTCCTTAGCTCTGACAATGTAAGACATATTTCCATGAAATTTCATAGAAATGCAAAGCACTACGAGACGATATGCATAACGTATGAACCATAACTCTGCTTTGCCTACTTTTGAAGTAACTACCCAGTGAACATTGAACATGGCTATTTCCACCATGTACTAGTGTCCGCTCTGTAAATTGAAAACATATACATTGTAAAACAGCTCACTGAAGATTTGGTGATAATTTTACCTGTCTGGCTTTCTGTCTCAGCATGACTCCTACCATATTTTGAACAGACAGGCCTGAGCAAACAGTGTAGACCCGGTGAAACGCGCCAGAATGCGGCGTCTCATCAGGGTCTGCACTGTTTGCCACTCATTCAGCTATTTAGTATTTTAGACACAACTTTGGGTAGTAAATTGTACTTATCAAATAATCGGTTACAAGCAAATAAGTAATGATAATGATGGGGAATTTGTCAATCGATACACCGATTATTAGATTAATTGTGTCAGCCTTAACAATACCTATTTGTTCTTTCAGCTCCGCGATCTGGACTGGCTGCCAAGCATTCCATTGATGTTGGTGGTAGGTTTCATTCTATAACTTTGAGCCAGCGCACGACAAAACGTACAATAAGACATGTGCGCCCATCGAAGACTCAGAGCGATATAATCTAACCAGAGACTTCTCTTGGTACATGGAGGAGCATTGGGCCCTTAGCTATCCTTAGAGTGCACAATGAAGACTGATCAGACTACACAGATGCGCAGGCTGATCTGAGTCTTCGATGGGCACATATATTATTGTAGGTGTTGTCATGTGCTCAATTACAGTGAGTGTTTTGAGTTTTACTTCCCACCAATAGCTAAGGTCATACGGAGACAGGACCTCGGTTTAAAGACTCATCCGAAAGTCTGGAGAAGCCCGGAGCGATCTTGCGACCCCTGTTTTACAAGGCGAGTAGCGTAACCACAATACCACAGAGGCTTCCAGGCTCAATTACAAAAATGTCTACAGGAAGATATAGATGCTCTAAGGGAAGACAGATCAGCATGTGTATAATGTATAAACTGCTGCAGGGTTCATAATTTACCCTTTTTGTACCAAATGGAATCAAAATTTATTTGGAAAATGGCTCGACTTTCAGCAAACAGTGGAGGGCAAGATCAGACACCGCATTTTGCGGCGTCTGATTTGGGTCTGCACTGTTTACCAGGGTACCCATTCTGGGGATTCTGGTGCTAAATGGGTTAACCATAGCAAGTAGCAGATTTGTGACCTGGTCAAACAAACCTGGAGTGGTAGTCATGATATCTAGTGGCCCAAATATCACTGATGCAAATTTTTAGCTCACCTGGGCCGAATGCTCCAGGGGAGCTTATAGTATAGTGGGTCCTTTGTCGTCCGTCCGTCCGTCGTCCGTCCACACTTTTGAGCAGCTATATCTCTGTATCCTGCAGGCTGATCTCAATCATTTCTCACCTGTAGCATGCCTCTGGTGGGGCATTGATGACATAAACTTTTTTTTGAAATCGCTCAAAAACTTTGGTTCCTATGGCAACCACAAGGTCCCATAGACTTACTATGGGAAAATGCTTGTCATCACCGTGGCGCCTTCAATTTTGATCGGATCTTTCTGAAACTTATATGTAAGGTGACTGGGGATAAAAACTCGGATGAGTTCGAAAACCGGCCAAGTCGGCCCATTTATCATAGAGTTACGTCCCTTTGATTGCTGAAAATGCCCATTTTCGACCTTGTCATCACCGTAGCCCCTTCAGTTTTGATCGGATCTTTCTGAAACTTATATGTAATGTGGCTGGGGATAAAACCTCGGATGAGTTCGAAAACCGGCCAAGTCCGTCGATTAATCATAGAGTTACGTCCCTTTGATTGCTGAAAATGCCGATTTTTGACCTTGCCATCTCCGTAGCCCTTTCAGTTTTGATCGGATCTTTCTGAAACTTATATGTAAGGTGACTGTGGATAAAATCTCAGATGAGTTCGAAAACCGACCAAGTCGGCCCTTTTATCATAGAGTAACGTCCCTTTGATTGCTGGAAATGCTGATTTTTGACCTTGTCATCACTGTAGCCCTTTCAGTTTTGATCGAATCTTTCTGAAACTTATATGTAAAGTTGCTGGGGATAAAATATCGGATGAATTCGAAAACCAGCCAAGTTGGTCCATTTATCACAGAGTAATGCCCCTTTGATTGCTGAAAATGCCGATTTTTGACCTTGTCATCACCGTAGCCCTTTCAGTTTTGATCAGATCTTTCTGAAACTTATATGCAAGGTGGCTGGGGATAAAGCCTCGGATGAGTTCGCATACCGGCAAAGGTGGCCTATTTATCATAGCGTTAGGTCCCTTTGATTGCTGAAAATGTTGATTTTTGTCCTTGTCAACTATGTAGCCCCTTCAGTTTTGATCGGATCTTTCTGAAACTTACATGTAAGGTGGCTGGGGATAAAACCTCGGATGAGTTCGAAAACCGGCCAAGTTGCCCCATTAACTATATATACTACTCAAAGTTTGATAGGGATCACTTTTTTAATGCAAAATAAGTTTTGGATGAATCAATCCCTTGAATCCAAATTCGATACAAAATGATAGAAAAAGTATCCTTCACAAAACCTAGTGATTAATTTTGTCAACTGGTACTGCATTCAAGCGTGACAACAACAACCGTCTTGGCACCCCCAAAATTTGCCGTAACACGTAGGGATTTGGCTAACTGATTTTTCACAATTTTCCAAATTTGTTTAGACAAACCTGCCTAATAACATGTTTGGCGTCCACGGGCGTCACTTTCAGTACGACATCGCCTGCGCATGCTCGGAATCCGAGTCTGTATCCGGTTTTGTGGAATCAGCTTTCATTCATCAACCAATGCATCTTTGAGCTCCTGTAAAGTCGTCGGATGCACAGGTCGGGCTAAAACAGCACCCTGTAGCATGTCCCGCGCATGCTCAATCGGATTTAAGTCCGGCGACCGAGCAGGCCAGTCCATACGACGTACAAGTCAGTTTAACCGTTCACGCTTATCCCAGCCCAAACCATGACTGACCCCTTTCTATAGCGATCATGACCTGCCACATTCAAGTCATCGAATCGCTCTTTAGACATTCGCCGCACTAACTGATGTTTATAAGTGAAGTCTTGACAGAATCTGGACTCCTCAGTAAACAGTACTGGCATCAAGTCACGAACTGTCCACCTGACATGAGTTCTGGCAAAGTCCAACCGGTCTAGCACGTGCTGTCTCGTCAATGGAACACGTACAGCAGGCCTCATGGCATTAAGTCCGAACTCGTGGAGCCCGTTTCTGACAGTTTGTGTAGAAATTCGTACTCCAGTTCCGTTCCTAAGCTCGTTATGCAAACGCGTAGCGTTCAGGAACCGTTGACGTCGAGACTGAATCAACACGAAACGGTCCTGACGTTGAGTTGTAGCCCTTTCTCGACCCCGCCGTGTCTGTGTGAAGGATTTCCGTGGGTAAGATGCCGACTCCACATTCGGGAAACCACGCTCTGAGACACATTCAGAATCCCAGCAACACGACGTTGAGAGATGCCAGATTCCAACATTCCGACGCCACGATAAATTTCTTCGGGGCTCAGACGGTTTCTTAACTGTCCCCAAGGCCTTTTTAGTGTTTCACAAATCAAACGAAGTCCTTTTTAAGCTTGGTAAAGGAACACTGACAAGTTTGATTGGTCTGTTGGAAAGCAGTGCTACGCACGATTTTGTGGGTGCATGAATTCATGTGAGAAGTGTGCCCTTTTATGAGTACTGAACTGCACACGAGTTTCTGCTTAAGATATTTATCAATATACCTAGTACAAATTCTGTCAAGAAATTGTAAATTTTCAGTGCAAACTTTTGTACATAAAAAGTGATCCCTATCAAACTTTGAGTAGTATAGTAATGTCCCTTTGATGGCTGAAAATGTCGATTTTTTACCTTGTCATCACCGTAGCCCCTTCAGTTTTGATCGAATCTTTCTGAAACCTATATGTAAGGTGACTGGAGATAAAACCTAAGATGAGTTTGAATACCGGCCAAGTTGGCCCATTTATCATTGATTTACGTCCCTTTAATTGCTGAAAATGCCGATTTTTGACCTTGTCATCACCATAGCCCCTTCAGTTTTGATCAGATCTTTCTTAAACTTATATGTAAGGTGGCTGGGGATAAAATCTTGGATGAGTTCGAAAACAGGCCAAGTCAGCCCGTTTATCGTAGAGTTCTGTCCCTTTGATGGCTGAAAATGTTGATTTTTGACCTTGTCATTACCGTAGCCCCTTCAGTTTTGATCAGATTTTTCTGAAACTTATATGTAAGGTGGCTGGGGATGAAACCTCGGATGAGTTCGAAAACTGGCCAAGTCGGCTCATTTATTTTAGAGTAACATCCCTTTGATTGCTAAAAATGCCAAATTTTGACCTTGTCATCACTGTAGCCCCTTCAGTTTTGATCGGTTCTTTCTGAAACTTATATGTGAGGTGGCTGGGAATAAAATCTTGGATGAGTTTGAATACTGGCCAAGTCTGATCGGATCTTTCTGAAACTTACATTTAAGGTGGCTGGGAATAAAACCTCAGGTGAGTTCGAATACCGGCCAAGTTGGCACATTTATCATAGAGTGACGTGCCTTTAATTGCTGAAAATGCCTATTTTCGACATTGTTATCACTGCTGCCCCTTTAGTTTTGAACGGATCTTCATGAAACTTACAAACAAGGAAGTCAGGCAGAAAGCTTGGAGGAGTTTGAAAACTCTTGTTTTTGAACTTGTCATCACCATAGCCACTTCAGTTTAGATCAGATCTTCTTAGCAAGTCAGGAATAAAAGCTTGAATGAGTTTGAAAACCGGTGAGGTCAGCCTGTTTATCATAGAGTTAAATTCTACTTGATTTTCAGAAAATGCTTACCCTGTCATCTCCATGTCCTCCCATAAAGCCTTCAGTAAAGGTTGTCACTTCCTTAAACTTTGAATCTGTTAGCTCAGGTGAGCGATACAGGACCAAGCTAGCTTGGTCCTCTTGTTTGTTTTATTTTTCGTATTGTTTATGAGCAAAAATAAGGCTTGACACTTCATGTGAATCATTAACAGGAAAATAAGGCTTGACAATATGTGAATCAGGCCTTATTTCTGCTGAAAAAAAGAAAAGACAAAATCCTTAGACAATGTCATCAGCTAAACAGGCTTAGGGCTTGGCGGGAAGTGAACGGAAGTCAGGCTCATACTGGAATGACACATTATGCTGCCAAGTAGATGCCTTTTTGCTCAGGTAGCAACAACTTGCTTCTTGCAAAAAAGTTAATTTCTTACACTGCCTGCTGTCAGATCATTGTTATGTTTTGACTGTTCCCATGAGAACTATTTTAAGATAGTTTTCTTTCACACCAGAAAAAGTTGCCTCCGCCCATCGGGGCTTGAAGAAATAGATAGGCTGCATGATACTTTCACAAAGAACTGAAACCGACCACACACTAGAACTGGTAAACCTCTTAGAGGATTTAAGCCTGCCGAGACAAATTGTGAGTGAGTGAGTGTTTCAGTTTTACGTCCCACCAACAGCTAAGGTCATACAGAGACGGGGCCTCGCTTTAAAGACTCATCCGAAAGTATGGAGAAGCCCGGATTGAACCTGCGATCCCTGGTTTACAAGGCGAGTAGCGTAACCACTCGACCACGGAGGCTTCTAACCGAGACAAATTGTACAATCCATGCTTATTAACCCTATTCGTTTCATTGGGCAACAGGGCTTGTGATGTCATTTCATCTCAATGTCGGGTAAAAAATCTCACAAAATTGGAAGCGACGTCTCAAAAATGACCTATACAGTGTTGACGGGGATGTTAAACCTCAAATCAACCAATCAAACAAAGAAATAAAAGATATACAAGAAAAAGCATCATGTAAACAAGTCCGTGAAATGAACACCCCCCTATACCCCACTTTATAAAGAGAAAACGGGTTTACAGGGGTATACATTATTTTTCTTATTTTTGCTCCAAGACATAGGTTGTGGGTACTCGTTAGAACCGCCTCATTGAGGCGGTTCTAACGAGCACCCACAGCCTATGCTTTCAGTAATTATAAGAAAAATATCACGGATTTTCATCAGGAAAATGGTCATTTTGGAGATGTGAAAAAACTGCACTATGTCGCACGGGTGTGTTATCGTAATGGAACCTTACATAGGTGTGACAGGTGGATAGTAAAGTCCAACCCTCGGATCATTGTTGGACAGTGACCCTCGTTGCAGATTTTTCTATCCACTCCTTTAGGGGAATGGAAACACCTGGTAGATTTTTCTGCAAATTTTTCAAGGGGAGACAACTTTCGGGACTTCTGTTGGCTTTTCTGTAAGCCCTGTCCCACTCAAAAAGGGGTCTACTCTTAAAGGAATGAATTTGCTCCCCATGAGCAAATTCTTTTCTTTAAGAGTTGACCCCTATTGGCATGGGAGACAAAAATACCTTTGCAGGAACTGCCTCCTCAGAAGGTGTATCCATTCCCCTTAAACCCATGTTAGATTCTTATATTATGCTAGGTACTGTAGAGTAGGGCTGGCTAATCGGAACTGAAAAGATAATCGATTATCAGTCCTGTCATTGCGATCGAAAATCGATTAGTAATCGCTAAGGTTTTTGTCATAATTTAACCTGCCTGAGCATGACTCTTACCATATGTTGCACTTTACCATATGTATATTTGAACAGACAGGCCTGAGCAAACAGTGTAGACCCAGATGAGACGCCGCAGAATGCGGTGTCTCATCAGGGTCTGCACTGTTTGCCACTCATCCAGCTATTTTAGGCATTACTTTGGGTAGTAAATTGTACCTATCAAGTAATCGATTAAAAGCATATCAGAAATGATAATCATTTTGGTTGAAATTATCGATCAATTAATCGATTATACGATTAATCGTGTCAGCCTTACTGTAGAGTGAACAGTAGCTTTCACAGTAAGAGGAAGGGACATGCCCTTGTTTTAGTTTTTGTTCTGACATGATGTTTTCCCCTAAAAGACTATTAGGCAACTCGGTAGAAGGGAAAAAAAATTGCTCCTGAGGAATCTGGTTTCCTTATAATGAGCTATATTTTGTGATGAAGATTAAAAATCGTCTTTCATGGAGCCCCAGTAAAATGTAAGTAGGCAAGATTCTATAGGGTTTGTAGGGACAGGTCTATCAAACTACAATTATGTCTCCCCCGAAAAAATTTTTTTCGGAGAGACA
The DNA here is from genome assembly GCA_963580285.1 of Lucinisca nassula. Lineage (NCBI taxonomy): Eukaryota > Metazoa > Mollusca > Bivalvia > Lucinida > Lucinidae > Lucinisca > Lucinisca nassula. The sequence continues at coordinate 34,224,517 of OY757027.1, read as the reverse complement.
TATTGTTTTTCCCCCGGGCGTCTGTCTGTCCGTCTGTCACACTTTCGTGTCCGCTCTGTAACTTGAAAACCGTTAGAGCTATCCTCACGAAACTTCGTATAAATATTAATCAGCATTAGACGACGTGCAGTGCGCAAGAACCATAACTCTCGCATTTATACTTTTTGAATTATCTCCCTTGGAAGTTTGTTGGTATGTATATATGTATGGGCAAATCGTTTCCGGTCAATAACTTTCTTATTTTTTGATGGATTTTAAAATTACTCGGCAGAAATATTAACAACCATAAGACGATGTGTTGTGCGCATGAGGCAGGTCGGTACCTCAAAGGTCAAGGTCATACTTAGAGGTCAAAGGTCAAAAAAGGGGCCTTTTTTTCGTATTTGGTCAATAACTTTCTTATTTTGAGATGGATTTTAAAATTACTTGGCATAATTATTTACAACCATAAGACGATGTGTGGTGCGCATGAGGCAGGTCAGTACCTCAAAGGTCAAGGTCATACTTAGAGGTCAAAGGTCAAAAAAGGGGCCTTTTTTTCGTATTTGGTCAATAACTTTCTTATTTTGAGATGGATTTTAAAATTACTTGGCATAATTATTAACAATTATAAGACGATGTGTGGTGCGCATGAGGCAGGTCGGTTCCTCAAAGGTCAAAAAAGGGGCCTTTTTTTCGTATTTGGTCAATAACTTTCTAATTTTGAGATAGATTTTAAAATTACTTGGCATAATTATTAACAATCATGAGACGATGTGTGGTGCACATGAGGCAAGTCGGTACCTCAAAGGTCAAGGTCATACTTAGAGGTCAAAGGTAAAAAAGTGGGCCTTTTTTTCGTATTTGGTCAATAACTTTCTTATTTTGAGATGGATTTTGAAATCACATGGCAGAAATGTGAACCAATATAAGGCGATGTGTTGCGCGCATGACCCAGGTTGTTACCTCGAAGGTCAAGGTCATACTTAGAGGTCAAAGGTAAAAAAGGGGCCTTTTTTCGGGTTTTGTCAATAACTTGCCTATTTTTAAATAGAATTTGAAGTTACTTGGCAAACATGTTAACTATCATGGGACGATGTGTTGCATGCATGATTCAGTTTGGTTTTATACATAGAGGTCAAAGGTAAAAAAGGGGCCTTTTTTCGTGTTTGGTCAATAACTTTCTTATTTTTAGATGGATTTTGAAATTGCTAGGCAGAAATGTTAACCACCATGAGATGATCTATTGCACGCATGACCCAGTTTAATACCTGAAAGGTCAAGGTCATACATAGAGGTTAAAGGTAAAAAAAGGGCCTTTTTTGTGTTCTGTCAATAACTTTCTTATTATGCCCCCAACTTTGAAAAAGTTTGAGGGGCATATTGGTTCTGGTTCGTTCGTCCGTTCGTTACGCTTTTGATACATAGCATAACTAAAGAACCGTGTATGCTAGGGTTTTGAAATTTCATATATGGATTCCTCATGGAAAATTAGCTGACGCGTATTTTTTTTCTCGTCCCGATTATGCCCCCTTCAAGAGTTATTGCCCTTTGAATTTTTTTTTTTAATAAAATCTTGTCTGCAAGATATCTCAAAAACTATTTGAGCTAGAGCCTTGAAAGTTGGTGATTATATTGATGGTGCTGAGTAGATGAACTGATTAACTTTTGACAAAATTCCGAAAAATACTTTGTGAGTTATGGCCCTTTGTCATTTTGGTAATTTGTGCCCATTGTAATGTATGCTAAAAGTGATGCATAGCATAACTTTAGAACCATGTATGCTAGGGTTTTGAAATTTCATATATGGATTCCTCATGGAAAATTAGCTGATGCGTATTTTTTTTCTCGGCCGGAATTTGCCCCTTTCAAGAGTTATTGCCCTTTGAATTTTTTTTAATAAAATCTTGTCAGCAAAATATCTCAAACACTATTGGAGCTAGAGCCTTGAAAGTTGGTGAATAGATTGTTGGTGATGAGTAGATGAACTGATTAACTTATGACAAAATTCCGAAAAATGCTTTGTGAGTTATGGCCCTTTGTCATTTTGGTAATTTGTGCCCATTGTAATGAATCCTAAAAGTGATGCATAGCATCACTTTAGAACGGTGTATGCTATAATTTTGAAATTTCATATATGCATTTCTGATGGAAAATAAGCTGACGCGTATTTTTTTTCTCGTCAGGATTATGCCCCTTTCAAGAGTTATTTTTTTTTTTTTTTTTCTTAGGATATGCTTTAATAGGATATGCCCTTTCAAGAGTTATTGCTTGAATTTTTTTAATAAAATCTTATCAGCAAGATATCTCAAAAACTATTGGAGCGAGAGGCTTGAAAGTTGGTGAATATATTGATGGTGATGAGTAGATGAACTGATTAACTTTTGACAAAATTCCAAAAAATACTTTGTGAGTTATGGCCCTTTGTCATTTTGGTAATTTGTGCCCATTGTAATGTATGCTAAAATTGATGCATAGCATAACTTTAGAACCGTGTATGCTAGGGTTTTGAAATTTCATATATTGGTTCCTCATGAAAAATTAGCCGACGCGTATTTTTTTTCTCGTCCGGATTATGCCCCTTTCAAGAGTTATTGCCCTTTGAAATTTTTTTAATAAAATCTTGTCAGCAAAATATCTCAAACACTATTGGAGCTAGAGCCTTGAAAGTTGTTGAGTATATTGTTGGTGATGAGTAGATGAACTGATTAACATATGACAAAATTCCGAAAAATACTTTGCGAGTTATGGCCCTTTGTCATTTTGGTAATTTGTGCCCATTGTAATGAATCCTAAAAGTGATGCATAACATAACTTTAGAACTGTGCATGCTATGGTTTTGAAATTTCATATATGCATTCCTAATGGAAAATAAGCTGACACGTATTTTTTTCTCATCCGGATTATGCCCCTTTCAAGAGTAATTGCCCTTTGAATTTTTTTTAATAAAATCTTGTCAGCAAGATATCTCAAAAACTGTTGGAGCTAGAGGCTTGAAAGTTGGACCATGAGTCATGTGCAAGACCAAGGTCCATACCTCCAATGTCAAGGTCATACCTAGAGGTCAAAGGTAAAAAAAAGGACAGTCAATAACTTCCTTATTCTTTGATGGATTATGAAATTACTTGGCAGAAATGTTAACCATCATGAGACGATGTGTTGTACTGCAAAGGTCAAGGCCATACTTAGAGGTCAAAGGTAAAAAAGTGCTTTTTTTGTTTACGGCCAATAACTTTTTTATTTTTCTATGAACATTTTTAAAGTTACTATGCAGAAATGTTCATCTTCATTAGATGATGTGTTGCACACAAGACCCAGCTCAATACCTCCAATGTCAAGGTTATACTTAGCAGTCAAAAACGGGGGAGACATCTGTGTTTTTGTAGAAAAACAAATTCTAGTTTTATTTTGGTCTTGTTAAGGTTCATGTCTATTGATATCAAGTTTATCAGGCAAGGCTTCGAGAAAGCTTGTATATTCGGGAGGCTTGCCAAGTGATTCTACATGTGTTCTTTAAGCCGAGCCTCAAAAACTTGATATCCAAGGACACGAATCTGGTATTCTATTTATCAGTTAATCTCCTTGTACACTCTTACAGTTTTGCCAATTTTTCCAGTAGTCCAGTTCATAGAAGTGCAATGTGACGATGTGATACAGCTCACTTGTCCTGAGGTAGCATATCTAAAATCTTATCAGGTCAAGGTGTTACAATGCAATTAATATAGGGGGTAACTGATAAAATTGAATACATGCCCTATTCAAAGCTCGTCTCCATATAAACCTATGTTGTATGCCACCTCAGTGAGGCAGCACAACGCAAGTTTTTGTTCCAATTCGTCTTAGCAAGCTTGCATTTGATTCCCCCAGAAGGCAAATGAATTATTATGTGCCTGTATTAAGCAAGCATTTGTCTTAAGCAAGCACATTTTGGTCATCCCTTAGGTGCTTGCTTAGTACAGGTTGGACTGTACAAAGTGTTTCTTGGCGGGAAAATCTAATGGGGTTGTTGTTTGGTTCAGTGACATGTTTAACCCATTTAGTACTGGAAACCCCAAAACGGGTAGCAGGGCAAACAGTGCAGGCCCAGATCAGACGCCGCAAAATGCGGCGTCTTATCTGGGCCTCCACTGTTTGCTAAAAGTTCAGTCATTTTCCAAATAAATTTTGAAAAAAAAAAAAAAAAACACAACCTGACACCCTTAAATTTTGAAATAGACTCCTGCTGTATATAAGGAGGAGGATTTCATTTGGTACAAAAGGGTTAAAAACACACTACACACTATGGAAACAAATATTTCGGCCAAAAAATATTTATAAACATGTTTGCCATATTAGATCAGGGTTTTCCCTCAAAGTTTTTATTTGGGGGACATTTGTCCCCCATAAACTTCATTTTAGGGGACAAATGAAAATTTTGGGGGACATGTCAGAAATTTTTATCCCTTCTGTTTTGATGTAAACTGTTCATTAAATGTTGCTTGGAGTGTTCCAATTCCATTTTTAATTCCATGTTGTTGATAAGCCAATGCAAAACCAACCTGATTTATAATACACAACATGACAAAGATAGACATGTCATCCCACACAATTTATCATACCAATGAAGCTAGGAGTACAAATCTAACCTGTGCGAAAGATGCAGTTGATTTTCCATGCGAAGACGCTGTATCTCCGCCAGAGAAAGAAAAAAAAACGATGTTGATCGCTTTTGGGCAGCCATTTTCTATCAACAAGTATTGGTTCCGTGCACACAACCAGTATCGCAACCAGCAAAGTTATGAGTCGGGAGCCATATAAATTGATCAGTATTGCTCAGACGATTGTAAGGTGCGTCTATTAAGCGAATTTGGAATTGAACCAAATTGCACTCGGAAGCGTCGGATTGCGCCCATCCGGGCGCACTACGAAGCAAAATGCGGGACATTTGCATCGAAAATGCGGCAAAACGCAGAAATTTGTGCGCCAGGGAAAACCCTGTTAGATGTTTGATATTTTGATGATACATTGACTAACAAAATCGTTAGTTTTGAACAACCAACACTGGAACTTGCATGACTTGATCTGGCCCATAGGGGCTTGAAGAAATATATGGGCTGCACGATGCTTCCACGCAGAGTTGAATCCTGCCCGCACACTAGTACTGGTAAACCGCTTAGAGGATCTAAGCCTGTCCAGGAACCGTGGTGCGAGGCGGACCGTCCATGCTAATAAACCCTATTGGTTTCATAGGACGACAGGGCTTGAGATGTCATTTCATCTCAATGTCGGGTAAAAGTCCCACAAAATGGAAGCAACGTCTCCTAAATGACCTTTACAGTGTTGACGGGGACGTTAAACCTCAAATCAAACAAACAAACAAAATGACTTGATCTGTTTCAGCCGGGGTGATAGACCAAGATTATAGAGGAAATGTTGGTGTTGTGATGTTCAACTTTGGAGAAAAAGACTTCGATGGTATGTAAATGAAGTCTAGAGAGAATGGACCCCATTTTCTCATGAGACCTTGTACTGCTCTTAGCAGCAGAATCGTAAGTACAGTAAAATTCTGCTATTAAGACCACCTTTGGGACTTTTCAAAAGTGGTCTTTAAGACCACTTTTGAAAAGTCCCAAAGATTGTCTCTGGCCAGAGGACATTGTATGCAGAAAACACAGATAAAGAATAACTACAACCAACTAAACCACATGTGAGACGCCAAGTTCTGCAACGGAAGTTCAGGTGTGTTTTCTCCGGGTACTCCAGTTTTCACCCACCTCTGATTAATGATCAGCTTGATATGAGTGAAATAATCTTGAAAGGGGCGTAAAACCCAACCCCCAAAAAAGCAAAAAAAAAAAACACACACAAAAAAAAAAAAACAAGCTTTTAAAAGAATTTTAGTTGGTCTTTAAAGCATAATTTTATTGTATTTTGTGATAATTGAAGGATAGTTAAATTCTTTATTTCTCCATCTTAACCGCAGAGTTATTGATAAGGGTCGTATCATCGTAAATAAGACTCCAAAATAGAGCAAATACGAGTAGAAAAAAAGATAATGTCATACCAAATACGACCGTCAAATTGGCGATAAGCCAAGGTTGTTTGTTCCATTGCAGTTGTATCGGCAATAAAAAAAACAGAAAACGTGACGCCTGACAAAAAGCAATCGAAATCGGGGTAATTTTCGCCGCATCATAGTCTTCAACAAAAACTTTTCCAATCTTCAAGAACAATTCGAAATTCATCCATTCATGAATGATGGCATTTGTTTTAATTACGCTGAAACACTACTTCAACCTTACCTTTTGACCATCATATATTGAATACCGATCCGCTTAGGGGATAACTGTATTCAAAATTGTGATTTGGGGAGGTAAATCGGAGGTTTTAGGGTCGGAAATTTCGTTTTATGGCGACGCGCTGTGAGCTGTGTAAAACCAAATGCCAGCCAATGAAAAGCGACGTTACGCGGTGATGTCGGATTTCCGACAGTATATCGCAGAATATACTGTTGCAAATTTTTGACGTTATCCAATCAGACATATGCAAGTTCATTAGAATTATATTTAATCAGCCTCAAGTTATGACAACTATCAACATGATTAGGAAACCAATTATTGATGCGTGATTACATAACGGTATTTATTAACTAAGGGAAAGCCGCCCACATTATTAACTTTATTAACAACGCCTGAAGCATGAACAGTAACTTTATGACAAGCGTGCATAAAAATACGATCCTGAATATTGTTAGGCAACCACTTTGACTTCTACGGAGTGTCATCTTTGAGAAAAAAAAATTGAGTTTGACAGATCTACAGATTCACATTGTCATGTAGTTAGGAATTAAATATCAAAATAGACGCGCAGACGATAAAAAGTTAAGACCACTTTTTCTTTTTGTGGAGAACCTGACAAAGTTTCTCCGGAAAAAACGCAAGAAAAAATATCAAATGCAGGAGAAATTTCTGGCGACCATTTCTCGCAAGTCGCAGAAATTCACGTTGAAATTGATTACTCTGTATTTTGTGGAAAAACAAAACAGAAGCAACAACAACTGGGCTTGGAAAGTTATAATTAATGTAACAGCGAATATATATCCGACCAGGCAGCGTTAGCGCTACCTTTTTCTGCTTAGCGTCCGCAGGCCGCAGATGCAAGAAAATTTGCGTCCATGACTCATTTTTTTTTATTCGCGTCCTTTTGCCATTGGCCAAAACTCTAAACCGGAGGCTTAAAAACCTTGTTTATTGCAGTTTTCCGACACGTGTATATCGGCGCCTTTGATTATTGCATCATACACAGGAGCCTGAAGTTATGTCCATAAGTAATTCATAAGGTTCAAAATCAAGTGACACTTACTTTGACTAAGCCATGGCTTAGTGTCTTACAAAATGGCTTAGTGTCACTTTTGATTTTGAACCTTGTGAACTACTTATTGGCAGAACTTCAAGCTCCTGTGCATTATGGTGGTTGTTTACTTTTGACTCCACTTCTATTTTTATGCCCCCGCCATTCGAAGAATGGTGGAAAGGGCATATAGTGTTGCCCCTGTCTGTGCGTCCGTTCGTCCATCCGTGCGTCCGAAACTTAAACGCAGTCTGTAACTTCCTTATTTCTTGATGGATTTTAAAATTTAACGGCAGAAATGTTAACCATCATGAGACAACGTATCGCGTGCAAAACCCAGGTCCTTACCTCCAAGGTCAAGGTCATACTTAGAGGTCAAAGGTCAAAAAAGGGGTTCGAAACTTAAAGCAGTCAATAACTTTCTTATTTCTGGATGGATCTTGAAATTACTTTGGAGAAATGTTAACCATCATGAGTCAATGTGTCACGTGCAAAACCCAGGTCTGTACCTCCAAGGTCAAGGTCATACTTGGAGGTCAAAGGTCAAAAAAGGGTCCGAAACTTAAACGCAGTCAATAACTTTCTTATTTCTGGATGGATTTTGAGATTACTTTGTAGAAATGTTAACCATCATGAGTCGATGTGTCACATGCAAAATCCAGGTCCGTACCTGCAAGGTCAAGGTCATACTTGGAGGTCAAAGGTAAAAAAAAGGGTCCGAAACTTAAACGCAGCACTTATGGATGGATTTTGAAATTATTTTGAAGAAATGTTAACCATCATGAGACAATGTGTCACATGCAAACCCAGATCCATACCTCCAAGGTCATACTTAGAGGTCAAATGGGTCCAAAACTTAAACACTGTCAATAACTTTCTATGGATGAATACGAACATAGACATATTTTCGGGCGGGGGCATCCGTGTCCTATGGATGCATTTCTAGTTCATACTTTTATCATCCTGACGTGTTTTTTTTTTCTCGCAACATTGTCTTCAATGCATGTCTGAGAAAGAACCACCGCTGCACAGACTGATCTCTTTGTCCACCGTGCTCCGTATACATTTGACCAAAATTATATTTATTGAGGCACAATGGCAGGATTAACCTGTAATACTTGGGTACTCATATATCTAATTGTGCTTATTTTGCCGCTATCTATCAAGTAGCCGATTAAATTAACACCCTGAGATGTTTCGCCGGCATCTTTGAACATTAAGCAGAATGACTGGCAGCACATCATAAAAGAACGCAAACACAGCAACCGGGACAGACTGATTAGCTTTCACAGATGCGCTTGCTGATCTGAGTCTTCACTGGTCGGACGTTTTATTGTATTTTTGCTGAGCGCTGAATTTCTCGCCTTTACTAATTGCATGCAGTTGCTACAATTCATTGAGATTTCCCGCCTTTGAATGCGTAGCACATAAGGCCGCTGCAGACACAAAACATGGGTTTGAAAACATTTTGATGACAATATGATCTGTGTGACGGCTAAGGACTCCGACCAGCCTGCACAGTCTGATCAAAACGAGCCTTCAATGGCGTCTGGGAAATTCCAAAAACACATGCAAAGTAGACTACCACATTGGCTGGATTTACACTCTTTAGAAGAAAAAGTAATTTTTCATTTTGCTGTCTGCCAGCTTATTAACATGAAAATGTATATCGGTATGTTACGATGATAGAATATGTGTTTAACGTCTTTTACATATGGCCATTGCCACATCTGACATTATTGTAAGTGCACTTAGCAGCCATCCTGTGATGACAGATGAAGATACGACCCTAGTTTTGAATTTAGGAGTACCGGTACTCTCAAAGAATCGCAGGATACGCCTATAGTCTTTGATTGAAGGAGTAACAGTAATCCTCGGGCAAAAGCTTATCAATAACACTGTTAACCTGTATTGTGAGCCAAGTCGGTGAGGCAGTACAACATAGGTTTTTATGGAGAAGTGACATCGTTCAGTTATCCTTCAATTATCACAAAAATACGTAGCTGATCTGTTGCTATGCTGCTTCGTTGAAAGATGCATGGTTTATACAGAAAGAGTGGTGGATGCCTTCTTTGTTAGGGCCCTGTGTACAAGAAATAAAATGACATGTTATGCAACAGAATGCTATAAACTTCTTTAATAAGAATGGGTTTTTGACACGAGCCTGCAGGCATAGCCCCAGACAAGAGGAGGTATCCACATATTTTATTCCTGCACGGAAATGCAAGTTGTGGGTACTCCTTAGAAGCATGTCATTAGAGTACCCACAATATATGTTTTTGTGCAGAAATAAGTAAAATACCATTTTTAGCTCACCTGACCGAAAGATTTGAGATGTCCAGCTTTGTCGAGCGTTTTCTGTAGTGTGTGCATAAATAAAAGAAAAGGGATAAAATGCTTGGCAAAGCCTCGCATTTTATCCCTTTTCCTCAACTCGTTTAATAAATTCAATAATACATGAACACTCATAAACTCGTCTGTAGTGTGTGCATAAATAAAGATTCTCTATACCAATAATTTATTAAACTCTTTGAAGAAAAGGGATAAAATGCTTGGCAAAGCCTCGCATTTTATCCCTTTTCCTCAACTTGTTTAATAAATTCAATAATACATGAACACTCATGTAAGATTCTCTATACCAATAATTTATTAAACTCATTGAAGAAAAGGATAAAATGCTCGACACAGCCTCGCATTTTATCCCTTTTCCTCAACTCATTTAATAAATTCAATAATACATGAACACTCATTTAAGATCCTCTATGTCATGTTTCAGTGAAGAAAGGAGACAGAATAGCCCAGCTGATCTGTGAAAGGATTTACATTCCAGAGCTACAGGAGGAAACGGTAATTCATATTCGGGCCAGCGCACGACAAAACCTACAATAAGACATGTGCATCCACTGAAGACTCAGATCAGCCTGGGCATCCATATAGTCTAACCAGAGACTTGTCTTGCTGCATGAAGGAGCATTGAGCCCTTAGCTATCCTTGGTGCACACAACGAAGACTCTGATCAGACTGCGCGGAGGCGCAGGCTGATCTGAGTCTTTGTTGGGCGCACATGTTCAATTATAGGTTTTGTCATGCACTGGCTCATTTGTTTGTTTGATTTGAGGTTTAACATCCCCGTCAACACTGGGTAATTCATATAACCTCATCAGTTTAAACACAGCATATCATCAGCTTTTATCAAGTGATTTGGCCCCCGCCCATCGAGGCTTGAAGAAATAGATTGGGCTGCATGATGCTTCCACACTGAGCTGAAACCGACCGCACATGAGTACAGGTAAACAGCTTTATAATAGAAGGTTTAAGACTGCCCATGCTAAGTGGTACCAGTCGGGCCATCCATGCATGCGTATAAACCGTATTGGTTTATTGGGCGGCTGGGATTGAGATGTCATTTCATCAAAGTCCCACAAAATTGGAGGCATTGTTTCCAAAATGACCTAAATAGTGTTGACAGGGACGTTAAACCTGAAATCAAACAAAGAAATCAATCAAGTGATTGATGAGCTGAAAAAAAAAAACTAGAATACTGTCGATGGCGCGCCATCGCAAATCCCCACGTTTTCTACAGAGGGGCCAAGTACCGAAAAACCCTCACCCTGGGCCCTAATTTGACTCCATGGTCAAAATATTACCTGTATTATATTCTACTAATCATGCCCTTCAATTTCATATGCCACATGACTATGTTCTAAAAAACTTAAATTTTGACCCTTTGACCCCTCTCCCAGGGCCCCAATCTGACCCTAGGGTCAAAATTTTACTTGTAGTTTATTCTACCCATTATCCCCTTCGCATAGATATGCAACATGACTATGTTCTGAAAAACTTTAGTTTTGACCCCCCGACCCCCCCAAGTCCGACCCCCAGGGCGTGACCTAGGGGTCACAGCCAAAATCCCGTTCAATATGTTTTACTTTTTTCATAACTAAGAACATGTGCAAAGTTTGGCATCAAAATCTTCAAAATTGACGTTGAAATTGAATTTTATTGATATTTGACCTTTTGACCCCTCCCCAGGGCCCCTGGGGGCGGGGACAAAAAAAATGTGCTCCCTCGCAAGATATTCATGTAAGCAACTCGCATACCAAATTTGGTTGAATTCCGGCTAACGGTTTAGGAGGAGATAGCCGGACAGACAGACGGACGGACGGAGGCGATAACAATAGCCCCACTTTTTTAGCTCACCTGAGCCGAAGGCTCATGTGAGGTATTAGTATACCACGAGCCGGCATCCGTCGTCTGTCGTCCGTCGTCGTCGTCGTCCGTCGTCCACACTTTCAAAGAAGTATATCTCCGGAACCAGTGGGCCAATCTTGATCAAATTTCATGTGAAGCATTATCAGGTAGGGGGAAAGGCTGCATACTGTTTTCAGGCAGATCGGATTGGAACTCTGGTTGCCATGGCAACAAATAGCTCCCATAGACTTAACATAGGAAAAAGTTTGTCATCACTCTAGCTCCGTCAATTTTTTTCTGATTGTCTTCATTCTTGCAGATAACGAGGACAGGCATGAAATCTCGATCAAGTTCGATTTTGGGCTGAATCGGATTATTCACTCAGGAGTTACGTGCCCTTGAGCGTTAGGAAAAAGCTTGTCATCACTCTAGCTCCGTCAATTTTTTTCTGATCGACTTCATTCTTGCAGATAACGAGGACAGGCATGAAATCTCGATCAAGTTCGATTTTGGGCTGAATCGGATTATTCACTCAGGAGTTACGTGCCCTTGAGCGTTGAAAAAATTGCCTATTGACTTAACATGGGGAGAATGTTGTCATCACCGTAGCTGCTTCAATTATTTTCAGATTGGCTTTATTCTTGCAGATAACCAGCACAGCCATGAAATCTCTGTCAAGTTCGATTAATGGCAGAATCGGATCATTCACTTAGGAGTTACCTGCCCTTGTGTGTTTTTGCATTAGGGTTAATGGGAATTTCAAAAATGTATATCTTAAAGACTACTTGGCCAACTTTGATCAAATTTCATGTGTCGCATTATTGGGCAAGTGGAAAGGCTTCATTAGGTTTTCAGGCAGATCTGAGTGGAACTCTGGTTGCCATGGCAACATCTAGCTCCCATAGACTTCACATAGGAAAAAGCTTGTCATCACTCTAGCTCCGTCAATTTTTTTCTGATCGACTTCATTCTTGCAGATAACCAGTACAGGCATAAAATCTCGGTCAAGTTCGATTTTGGGCCGAATCAGATAATTCACTCAAGAGTTACGTCCCCTTGAGCGCCCGAAAAATTGCCTATCGACTTAACATGGGGAAAATGTTGTCATCGTTGTAGCTAGTAACGAGGACAGGCATAAAATCTCGATTAAGTTCGATTTTGGGCAGAATCGGAATATTGACCTCGGAGTTACGTGACCTTGAGCGACAAAAAATTTGCCCATAGACTTAACATAGGGAAAATGTTGTGACTACGATAGCGACCTGAATTTTTTTCAGATCAGCTTCAAACTTGCAGGTAACGAGGACAGACATAAAATCACGGTTAAGTTCGATTTTGGGCCAAATCGGATTATTTGCCTTGGAGTTACCTGCCCTTGAGCATGAAAAAATACGTTGTGACCACGATAGCAACTTTATTTTTATTCAGATCAGCTTCAAACTTGCAGGTAACGAGGACAGGCATAAAATCCCGGTTAAGTTTGATTTTGGGCGGAATCGGAATATTGACCTCGGAGTTACGTGACCTTGAGCGACAAAAAATTTGCCCATAGACTTAACATAGGGAAAATGTTGTGACTATGATAGTGACTTGAATTTTTTTCAGATCAGCTTCAAACTTGCAGGTAACGAGGACAGACATAAAATCTCGGTTAAGTTAGATTTTGGGCCGAATCGGATTATTTGCCTTGGAGTTACCTGCCCTTGAGCATGAAAAAATCATTGTGACCACGATAGCAACTTTATTTTTATTCAGATCAGCTTCAGACTTGCAGGTAACGAGGACAGGCATAAAATCCAGGTTAAGTTTGATTTTGGGCGGAATCGGAATATTGACCTCGGAGTTACGTGACTTTGAGCGACAAAAAATTTGCCCATAGACTTAACATAGGGAAAATGTTGTGACTATGATAGTGACTTGAATTTTTTTCAGATCAGCTTCAAACTTGCAGGTAACGAGGACAGACATAAAATCTCGGTTAAGTTAGATTTTGGGCCGAATCGGATTATTTGCCTTGGAGTTACCTGCCCTTGAGCATAAAAAAATACGTTGTGACCACGATAGCAACTTTATTTTTATTCAGATCAGCTTCAAACTTGCATGTAACGTGGACAGGCATAAAATCTCAGTTAAGTTCGAATCGGAATAGTGACCTCGGAGTTACATGACCTTGAGCGACAAAAAATTTGCCCATAGACTTTACATAGGGAAAATGTTGTGACTACGATAGCGACTTGAATTTTTTTCAGATCAGCTTCAAACTTGCAGGTAACGAGGACAGACATAAAATCTCGTTTAAGTTCGATTTTGGGCCGAATCGGATTATTTGCCTTGGAGTTACCTGTCCTTGAGCATCAAAAAATACGTTGTGACCACGATAGCAACTTCATTTTTATTCATATCAGCTTCAAACTTGCAGGTAACGAGGACAGGCATAAAATCTCGGTTAAGTTCAATTTTGGGCTGAATCGGAATATTGACCTCGGAGTTACGTGACCTTGAGCGACAAAAAATTTGCCCATAGACTTAATTAGGGAAAATGTTGCGACTACCATAGCGACTTGAATTTTTTTCAGATCAGCTTCAAACTTGCAGGTAACGAGGACAGACATAAAATCTCGGTTAAGTTCGATTTTGGGCCGAATCGGAATATTGACCTCGGAGTTACGTGACCTTGAGAGACAAAAAAATTTGCCCATAGACTTAACGTAGGGAAAATGTTGTGACAGAAATAGCGACTTGAATTTTTAGCTCACCTGAGCCAAAGGCTCCAGTGAGCCGATAGTATACCAAGGCTCCGGAGTCCGTCGTCTGTCGTCCGTCCATCCGTCGTCCACACTTTCAATGAAGCATATCTCAGAAGGCAGTCGACCAATCTTGTTTAAATCTTATGTGTAGCACCATTGGGCAAAGGGAAAGGCTGCATTAGGTTTTGGAGCTAGTCTGGTTCATTTGTTCCTTCATTCTTCTTTCTCTCCATATAGAGATAATAGACCAATGTTAAATTTTTAATCAAAGATTTCTCAGGAACTATAAAAGCTAGAAGCATCAAATTTGGTATTCAATAGAATAATGATGACTTATTTTATGTAAGAGACATTGGGCTTTCTCAGCTTATTTGTTCATCTGTTCTTTCATTCTTCTTTCTCTCCATTTTGACCAATGTTAAATTTTCGTCAAAGATTTCTCAGGAACTATAGAAGCTAGAAGTCTCAAACTTGGAATGCAATGCAATAATCATGACTTATATCCTGTAGGGTCAATGGGCTGGATTCTATTAGCAGATTTAGCAGTCAAGTCTGTGAATTGTTAAAACTTAAGTTCCTCAGGTGAGCGGTTTAGGCTCATTGAGCCTCTTGTTTTAAAAACGTGGGGATAATTATTAACTGTATCAGAAGGTGGTTACACATCAGATCTAAAAAAAAAAAAAAAATATACATGTAAACTGATAAAAGAAAATACCCAGTGTTGTATAGTAAGTGGTCACATTAAAGACCACTTTTGGACGGTCCCAAAAGGTGGTCTTACATTAATGATTGTAAGTATTGGGACAGATAGGCCTTAGCAAACAGTGAAGACCCAGATCAGACTGTTCCTTTGCTGAATCCCAGATCAGACTACTGCTAAAGGAGGGTCTTCACTCTTTGCTATTCCATCTGCACCTTTTGAACTCATTGCTGGATCTTGCAAAAAATTTGTCAAAATTTTTAGGGGAATTAGGGCAAGTACTTACAATAAGGTGTCCAGATTTTTAGGAATCTTACGGTAATCTATGAATTTTACTACCGCAATAATCTTAAGAGCTGGGACAGACAGGCCTAAGCAAATGTGTACACTGTTTGCCATTCCATCTGCACCTTTTGGACTCATTGCTTGATCTTGCAAAAAATTTGTTAACCCTTGTCCTGCTGAGCCCGGATATGCCTTCTCTTTGAAACAATGTAGATCCAGATCAGATGGCTTCTTCAGAAGCCATCTCATCAGGATCTTCATTGTTTGCCATCCAGTTTATGAATTTGTTGCAATAATTTGCATCAAGTAATCTGATTGGCTGATAATCAGTAGTGGGTGTGACATATTTAAATATTCAGCAGGACAAGGGTTAAAATTTTCGGAGAATGACAGCAAGGTGTCCAAATTTTCCGGAGTTTTACGGTATACATATTTAGTTACTGATTACTGTAAAAAATCCTAAACATTTGGACACCCTGAGGACCTAAAATTTTAACAAATCAATTTTACGATTCAGCAAGGAGTCCAAAAGGTGGAAACAGAATGGCAAACAGTGTAGACCCTGATCAGACTGATCTGGGTCTGCACTGTTTGCTTTGCCCTGTCTGTCCCAATACTTAAGATTATTATAGTACTGATTAGAATTGCCACTGACCCTGAAGTTTACTATATTCCCAGACATTTTATAATTGAAGGATATTGCAGTGTCTGATCTGGGCCTGCACTGTTTGCCAGGATACTCTATTTAAATAGTGAACTGTTGTGTACACCACAACATCTTTTTAGCTCACCGTCACGTAGTGACGAGGTGAGCTTTTGGGATCACTTTTTGTCCGTCGTTAGTTGTGCGTGCGTGCATGCATCCGTGCGTAAACAATTTCTTCAAATGACATCTCCTCCTAAACCACTGATCGGATTTTGACCAAACTTCACAGGAATGATCCTTAGGTGGCCCCCTTTCAAAGTTGTTTAAATGGTTCCGGTCCGTTGCACATCTAGGTCACAGGAACCAAAAATAGATGTTTTCCACTGAAAACTTAAAAAATATTCTTCTCTGAAACCACAAGGCCAAGGGCTTTGATATTTGGTATGAAGCTTCATCTAGTGGACCCCTACCAAGATTGTTCAAATTATAGTGCTGGGGCAGAACATGCCCCCGCCCCGGGGCCCTTTGGTTTTACAAAGGCTTATATATGGAAAATCTTTAAAAATCTTCTTCTCTGAAACCGCAAGGCCCATGTCTTTGATATTGGTATGAAGCTTCATCTAATGGACCTCTACCAAGATTGTTCAAATTAATCTATGAATTTTACTACCACAATAATCCTAAGAGTTGGGACAGACAGGCCTAAGCAAATGTGTACACTGTTTGCCATTCCATCTGCACCTTTTGGACTCATTGCTGGATCTTGCAAAAAATTTGTCAAAATTTTTAGGATAATTAGGGCAAGTCCTCACAATAAGGTGTCCAGATTTTTAGGATTTTATGGTAATCTATGAATTTTACTACTGCAATAATCCTAAGAGTTGGGACAGACAGGCCTAAGCAAATGTGTACACTTTTTGCCATTCCATCTGTACCTTATGGATTCCTTGCTGGTTCATGAAACAAATCTTCTTTGAAACCACAAAGCCCAGTTCTTTGATATTTGGTATGAAGCTTCATCTAGTGGACCCCTACCAAGATTGTTCAAATTATAGTGCTGGGGCACAACATGCCCCCGCCCCGGGGCCCTTTGGTTTTACATAGGCTTATATATGGAAAATCTTTAAAAATCTTCTTCTCTGAAACCGCAAGGCCCAGGACTTTGATATTTGGTATGAAGCTTCATCTAATGGACCTCTACCAAGATTGTTCAAATTATGCCCTTGGGCCAAAAATGCCCCTGCTCCATGGCCCTTTGGTTTTACATAGACTTATATAAGGAAAATCTTTAAAAATCTTCTTCTCTGAAACACAAGACCTAGGTCATTGATATTTGGTATGAAGCTTCAGCTAATGGACCTCTACCAAGATTGTTCAAATTATAGCCCTTGGGCCAAAAATGCCCCTGCTCAATGGCCCTTTGGTTTTACATAGACTTATATAAGGAAAATCTTTAAAAATCTTCTTCTCTGAAACACAAGACCTAGGTCATTGATATTTGGTATGAAGCTTCAGCTAATGGACCTCTACCAAGATTGTTCAAATTATAGCCCTGGGGCCAAAAATGCCCCCGCTCTGGGGCCCTTTGGTTCTGAAACAACAAGGCCCAGGTCTTTGATTTTTGGTATGAACAGGGTCTAAAATTAAGCTTGCATTTAGGCTAAATGCAAGTGAGAATTTCAAAATGCGAGGCAAAAATATATGTACAAGACAATTTTGGCGAATGCAAAAATGTTCGCTCTTCGAAAAAAAGAAGCAAAAAATAATTCAGACCACAATAATTACTCGCCATTTCTGCGACTGCTTCTGGAATTCCGACATTCTAAATTTGGATGATAAACTTTCCAGAGGTGAGGAGGTGTAACAAGTCATCAGTTTTTGAGTTGGAATGGGAGAAATTTTTTAATCTGTCATCGGCTTCGGTCGATTACACCGAAAACCAAATTCTTACAGACAAGGGTTTTAAACAAGGAAATATAGTAACATGAATCCTTATGAAGCTAGAAAGACACAGATTAACATGCTATGAGTTAGACCAAAGTAAGAAGTTGAAGACTCAGTATCTATGGTAGTTTTATATGCAAATTGCATAACACAGATCTATCAAACTATGGTAGATCTATATTATTTTATTATAATATGCAATTTGCATAAATACAACGCATACAAGTTAATCTTACTGTTGTTCTTGTAAAATTTCTGCTCCTATTAAAGGGTTTTTTGAAAGAATCGAGTTGATTTTCATTTTAGCTAGATCTTTTTTGTAACAAGCTAAATTTTGCTTGTGGCAAAAAAACTTACGTTTGGACCCTGTATGAAGCTTCATCTAGTGGACCCCTACCACGATTGTTCAAATTATAGTGCTGGGGCCAAAAATGCCCCCGCCCCGGGGCCCTTTGGTTTTAAATGGGCTTATATAGGGAAAATCTAAAAATCTTCTTCTCTGAAACTGCAAGGCCCAGGTCTTTGATATTTTATATGGAGCCTCATCTAGTGGACACCTACCAAGATTGTTCAAATTATAGTGCTGGGGCCAAAAATGTCCCCGCCCTGGGGCCCTTTGGTTTTACATGGGCTTATATAGGGAAAATCTTTAAAAATCTTCTTCTCTGAAACTGCAAGGCCCAGGTCTTTGCTATTTAGTATGAAGCTTCATTTAGTAGACCCCTACCAAGATTGTTCAGATTATAGTGCTGGGGCCAAAAATGCCGCTGCCCTGGGGCCCTTTGGTTTTACATGGGCTTATATAGGAAAAATCTGTAAAAATCTTCTTCTCTGAAACGGCAAGGCCCAGGTCTTTGATATTTGATATGAAGCTTCATCTAGTGGACCCCTAGCAAGATTGTTCAAATTATAGTGCTGTGGCCAAAAATGTCCCTGCCCCGGGGCCCTTTGGTTTTACATGGGCTTATGTACGGAAAATCTTTAAAAATCTTCTCTGAAACTGCAAGGCCCAGGTCTTTGCTATTTGGTATGAAGCTTCATCTAGTGGACCCCTAGCAAGATTGTTCAAATTATAGCCCTAGGGCAAAAAATGCCCCCGCACCGAGACCCTTTTGTTTTACATAGACATATAGGGAAATCTTTAAAAAATCTTCTTCTCTGAAACTGCAAGGCCCATGTCTTTGATAGTTGGTATGGAGCTTCATCTAGTGGACAATGTAGCCTTTGTTGATATTTCGTCTGAAGGTTCACCTTTTTAGACCTCCCTCAACATTATGCACATTATAACTTTGGTGTCAATAATGGCCCTCCCCGGGGACCACTTGTTACTCTATGGATTAGGTGAGCGATCCAGGGCCATCATGGCCCTCTTGTTAACACTAAGTATAACAAGGTATGGGATTGGCTATAACATGGTTTCAAGGAGGATCCCAAAAATATATGTATTATATTGAAAAATGACCAGGCATCGATGTTTTGCCACTAGCTTAATTTCATGTTTTGCTGACTTTCGAGCCCCCATGGACATGACATTGCCTTCAGCCGAATTCTTGTTGTTATAACATGAGTTAGGAGTGAGTGAGTGTTTGAGTTTTACGTCTCACCAACAGCTAAGGTCATAAAGATTGGACTATCGGTTTAAAGACTCATCCGAAAGTCTGGAGAAGCCCAGGATCGATCCTGCGACCCCTGACTTACAAGGCGAGTAGCGTAACCACTGCACCACAGAGGCTTCTAAACATGAGTTAGGAAAAATCCTGTTCAGCTATATACCTAATCAGCCAACTGCTGTGTGAGTATTCGGTTTATAGAAATGGCAAGTTACTGCATACAATAATGGTGATGTTATTTTGTAATGGTTAATGGAATTTCAGAGCTTGGATGATACAGAACGAGGCCATGGTGGATTTGGATCAACCGGAAAGAACTGATGACTCAGCTGATACCAGTCTTTCAGATCATCAGCACTTGAGAGTGAACTGCCAGGGGACCAGTGAACTACCGGGACCACACATTGAGATTAATTCATGCATTTTTAAATTTGGCCCATGCATTTATTCAGACATTAACCTATTAGTACCGGAAACCCCAGAACGGGTAGTTGGCGAACAGTGCAGGCCCAGATCAGATGCCGCAGAATGGGGCGTCTGATCAGGGTCTACACTGTTTGCAAAAAAAAAAATCAGCCATTTTCCAAATAGTTTTTGAAGAAAACATAACTTGACATCCCTAAATTTTAAAATGGACTCCTGCTATATAAAGGAAGGAAGATTCCATTTGGTACAAAAAGGAAGATTCCATTTGGTACAAAAAGGGTTAAGATTGACTTTAGTGTCTTTTGGACTAGTCTTACGCAGTCTTAAAGGCATTTATTCTTGGTTATTGAGGACTATCATTTCATTACATAATATTATATATAGTGCTGACTGAAGAGATGTCCTCTGTCTTCAACAGGTAAGGGGCCTCCTTGGGGAAAATCAATGGTTTACTAACTGTTGACTAGAGTGTTCATTATTGATTTTCCCCTTAAGTGCTTCAGTCAGGAGATTCAACAGGAGCTACTAATCACCCTATTAAGGGCCGCCTTTGATATGCTAAGACAGTATATCATAGGGGGCAATAAAACAATTATGAACACACGGTGTGCCCTTCTGTTACATAATAAATGCCTTTAACCCATTGCGTGCGGGAAACCCCTAAAGGGGTACCTTGGCAAACAGTGCAGGCCTTGATCAGGGCCTGCACTATTTACTTACAGAATTTTCCGTCAGAAATAGTATAAAAACGAAAAAATAGGCCTGATACCCCGTATATGACAAATGGACTTGTCCAACATATAACAGTGGAAGAGTCCACTATTCTAATGCACCCGCGTATGTAACGCGACGTCTGATTGGATAACGTCAAGAATTTGCGACAGTATATTCTGCGATATACTGTCGGAAACCCGACGTCATCACGTAATGTCGCTTTTCATTGGCTGGTATTTGGTTTTACGCAGCTCACCGCGCTTGCTGCCTTGTGCAAAATAGTATAATTTTTAACTTAACAACCGAATAAGTGCATTAGAATGGGCATAACTGTATTGAAAATTGTCATTTGGGGAGGTAAATCGTCGGTTTTATGGTCGCAAATTACGTTTTACGGCTCCGCTAATGCGTCGCCGTAAAACGTAATTTCCGACCGTAAAACCTCCGATTTACCTCCCCAAATGACAATTTTCAGTACAGTTATCCCCTAAGTATACAATGGGTTAAAGAGAATAGATACCCTTTATCTTGAACTGAGCCCTTTAAAAAAGGGTCTTACTATCAAAAACGGGGGCTTACTCTTAAACCTGTTTCAAAATGGGCCTCCTTACGTCTTTCACTACTGTGGGTTTGAGCCCAGCTCTTGCAGTGTTCAATCTAGGATTTGGGGCGCTTTGGCCCACAGACCTTGGAAAAGGGTCCATTTGGAAATTAAGAGGGCCCTTAGATTATACTATATATAGTTGTCAGATTCGTGTTTAGTTTTAGGCTGTATGATAAAAATTCCCCTGATGTATTTTATTAATCTTTTCCAGTACAGAGCAGAAGTTCTTTGTTTTATTTTGAACAAAATCCACTTAAATTTATTTCTAGCAGATAAAAATTCCAGAATAGATGTAGCGTCCACTTCGGTATTTTGCAATATTTTGGTCTGGTATTTAGTGTAAGCCGCACTCTTTTATACAACGTTTACGTCATAACGAATGAAATATAGGAAAATAAAACGTGGCTGCATGAGAGGTAAACAATAAATAGATATGCGCTTAAAAATCAGGATTGTAGCAGGTAAAACAGATTAAATTCTTTTACTGTGTAATTTTGATTATACAACTTATTAAATTCGCACCAGACAGCCGAAAACCATAAGAAAATTGCAAAAACGAGCACTAGAATGAAAAGGCATAAACTTCTACTGTTGAGCTCGATGGGGCTCATGGAATGATTTCTAGTGTGCCATTCATGATGAAAGCGGGCGTAGTAGCACAGCCGAGATTGAACACTGCCTTGTCACATATTTTGGAGACACCAAGCAGTTCTGCAGATCAGGGACCAGTTGTTCAAAACTAACGACGTTGTTAGTTAACGTATCGTTAAAACTTTGATCATTAAATATGGCAGATATGCTGAAATTTTTGCTGAAAAAAATGTGAGCAGCTTTGTGGACGCAAAAGCTGCTGACATTTTTTCAGCAAAAATACCAAAATTTACGATATTGTACTTGCTTGAAGAGTTAACAATATGACCACTAACAAGCTCGTTAAGCTAACGATGCTTTGAACAACTGCTCCCAGGTTGTTTTTCTCTGGGTACTCCGATTTTTTGCCCACCTTTGATTAAGGATCGGCTCAAAATAAGTAAAGTAATCTTGAAAAGGCCATAAAACCAAACCCATCCCAAAAAAACAGTTTCAAAATAATTTTTACATGTCAACAAGAGGGTACTTCGAATTTAGTTCTGAGGAGCAAATTCTTTCCAAGGTTTAAGAGTAGGCCCCCGTTTTTGATTGTAAGACCCGTTTTGAAAGGGCTCAGTTCTCTTCAACACAAATGGGAGGTCAGAAAAGTGTTCTCAATGTAAAATGGCAGTAAAATGGGGATTTGGTGTGAGATCTGCCATTTGTTTGCCAACCAGGTACCTGGACAGGGCCACACTGATGTGGCAAGAAGTTAAAATTCTCACAGTAATTGATGTTCTAATAAAGTGCTTGTATATGTAAAATGTTAAATTTCATTTCTCAAATTAATTCATTTTTGAGTACTAAAAGGTGCTGCCGAATGTGTTCAACCTGTAGTTATTTTGTATATTTTTATAAATTTGTTTGTTATACCAAAATGTGTTCATGTCATGAAAATGCAGCTTCATGATTTTTTGTTCTGTTTTGATTTAAGGTTTAACGTCCCCATCAACACTGTATAGGTCATTTTGGAGACATTGCTTTCAATTTTGTGGGACTTTTACTCAACATTGAGATGAAATGACATCTCAAGCCCTGTCGCCCAATGAAACCAAAGGGTTTATAAGCATGGACGGTCTGACTCGCACCGCCTTACCTGGGCAGGCTTAGATCCCCTAAGCCGTCCACCAGTACTCGTGTGTGGCCGGTTTCAGCTCTGCATAGAAGCATCATGCAGCCGATCTCTTTCTTCAAGCCCGGATAGGTGGGGGTGGTGATGTACTGGATATTATGAATTCCTGCAAAGTTGCAGTCTGAATGATAAAACAGGGTAGATCCTGATCAGATTGCTTCTTCCATCTGATCTGGGTTTGCGTTGTTTGCAAAGGTAGGGTTGTTTTCAGCAAGACGAAAGTTGAAATTCTCACAGGAAATGATGTTATAGATATGTAAAATGTTAAATTTCTCACATTCATTCATTTTTGAGTATTAAAAGGTGCTGCAGAATGTGTTCAACCTGTACAGTTATTTTGTATATTTTTATAAATTTGTTTGTTATACCAAATTGTGTTCATGTTATGAAAATGCTGCTTCATAGTTAAAAAAAAAAATCATGACTTTTTAGCTTTAACAGTCATGATAATCTGCTCTGCAAGATTTCTCAAAATTTTTACACCAATTGATGTGTTTCTACTCAATGTCGTTGTCACTGGCATCGTGTGATGTTGATGAAAAATAGAAGTTGAGGCAATGATCAGAAATCGATATGATTAACCCACAGCCAGTGAAGGCTGTAACTTTGTGTAAATAAAAATATTCAGTCATCAAGTAACTGGTCTTGATGAAGTCTGCACTATCCACGGCATCAGTGTCCGCATTTACGTTTGTTTTTGAAGAGCTCATGTTTTCCAAACTATATGATGGATTTGGTTCCTACTTGGTATAATGATAGATGTAGGTCCAAAGTTTGATTCCGCAATACCCCCGCCCATGGCCTGAAGGTAAGGTCATGGACTTAGAATTTTTATTTTTCGAAATTTTTCTGTCCTGGTTTTTAGCTGTTCATAATTTCCAAACCATTTGATTAATTTGGTTCATATTTGGTATTATGATAGATAAAGGTCAAAAGTTTTATTCAGCATTACCCCTGCCCATGACCACAAGGTCAAGGTCACAGACTTAGATGGCCCTCACCCATCGGGTCTTGAAAAAATTGATGGGCTGCACAATGCTTCCACGCAGAGCTGAAACCGACCACACACGAGTGCTGGTAAACCGCTTAGATGATCTAAGCCTGACCAGGCAAAGCGATGGGAGTTGGACTGTCCATGCTCATAAACCCTATTGGTTTCATTGGGCGACAGGGCATGAGATGTCATTTCATCTCAGTGTCGGATAAAATCACAGACTTAGAAATTTTTTATGTTAGTTAAAAAAACAGGTCCTAGAGTCTTATTCTTACATGCTTTTCAATGAATGATAGAGATTTATCAGTGAAATACCCGGTATAAATCGATATTTTCACTGTTTCAAACAGTGAAAATACGATTTTTTATTTTTCACTGTTTGGGACTACTTTTTTCTTCAAATCTAACTCTAATTTCAATTTTATCTTTGTCAGATAACTGAACAATACTGAAATGTGTTCTAATTGACGCATAGCCCGTTCATGTGTGACAGGGACGTTACTGAAGTCATTTATGACGCTGACGTCACGTCTTTTGTCACGCGACGTTAGACTTGCTAGCAACTTCTTTGGAAAACTACTCTCTCAGGGCGGTTCCAGAATTAGCCATGGGGGAGGGCGGGCGGCACCCGATATTTTTTTGTACGGGTGGTGGGGTCGGGTGAATATTGTATTTCATGGGTGGGGGGGTCCAGAGAAAATTGAATTCCATGCCTGGTGGGGGTCATTGTCAAACCCACAATTAAATCATTATGGGTAGAAAACTACTCTAACGGTAATTAATTAATTACGGGTAGAAATTCAACTTCTCTCTTTTTTAACGGCGGTGAAACGCCCGAATGATTCCGAATGTTTGCTTACATGTTTTTGGGTAAAACACAGAACTTTGGGTGAAACACAGCGTTTACAGAGGATTCGCCACCAAACAAGTTCGCCATCGGAGGTTTCGCCACCAAGAGTTTCGCCACTATGAGGTTTCGCCCCACGAGAGGTTTCGCGCATCTTTTATAATTGAGGGATGTGATAGTTCCGCGGAAACGCGTATAACCGCGGATCGGAGGTCCGATTATGACGATCTTGTGATTCATGCAGATCCGAGGAGAAAATTGATGGGGGGGGGGGGGGGGGGGTGTGACGATTTTCCGAAAAAAGACTCCCAGGTAATGACCAAGTATGACTCTGAGGTAATGGCTAAGTATGACCGACTCAGTATTAGAAGATAAATGGATAGATAGACAGTAAAGGACAGGCATTTATTGTGAACACGCTAGGAAAACGAGTGGAAAAATCAGCCATCATTGTTATATTTATGATAAATTGTTGGATTGGAGGCACAAAAAGGGGCGTTTAAGGTATGTGGCATTTAATTACATTTATCAATTTTCCAAAAGTTCTATCAATTGAAGAAGAAGGTGTTCTGGAAACTTTGTTTACTTTGCATTTCAGACACCCCACCCACTTCTTCTTCACTCTGTCTTTGCCCAACTCTTTTGAAGGCCGGGATTATTATGGGCGGGGGGTGAACAAAGCTGGCCAGCGCCTAGTGGGGGGAACCCCTGCTCAATTTTTTTTTTAGGTGTGGACTTAGTTTTTTCATGCAGAAAAAATTTGTCAATTTTTAGGGGTTTTAGGGGGTTCTGAATTGCTAAAATCAAGGAGTTCCGGGGGCTTTGCCCCCTGGGCTCCCACCAGGGCATTGCCCTGGGCTCACAAGGGGCCGCCACAAGGGGCCTAGGCGGCCCCCTTGACCCCCAGCCAATTTTTCAGTATTTGGATTTCTGGCAACTTTCACCCATGCATTTAAAGGCAGAGATGTGTTTGTCATTTACATGGAAGTATTCAAGGAACATCTCAGAAGCTTGTAATGGAATAAAAAAACTTCACAACAATCTTCTCAATTTTTAAAAAAAAAAATGCCCCCAAAAATGTCACAAATATAAAGGCTAAAAAGGGTCTTAGAATGCACCAAATTGCACCGGTATCTCGATTATGTGGTGAATACACCATT
This sequence comes from Lucinisca nassula, assembly GCA_963580285.1. Taxonomy (NCBI): domain Eukaryota; kingdom Metazoa; phylum Mollusca; class Bivalvia; order Lucinida; family Lucinidae; genus Lucinisca; species Lucinisca nassula. The sequence goes on along the minus strand of OY757027.1, from coordinate 34,198,579 downwards.
TCAGAACAACTGAGCAAGAAGTCCAAAAAAGACAGTAACTTTGGGCCCATTAACATTTGGGCCCGAAGTGATCCATAGTACAGCGATAATTGTATTTTTGGGTTCGAAATAGCTCCCAAATCGGATCAAAAATGTTCTGAAGCATGGAATCTGGGCCTTGTCTGATCAAAAACTAGGTCACTAGGTCAAATCTTAATAGAAAAACCTTCACAATAGAAGCTTCATTTTCCATTCGATCTTCATGAAACTTCATCTGACAGAATGTTTGTTTGAACGATTATTATCTAGGTTACATTCAAATATGGGTCATGTGGATTCAAAAACTAGGTTACTAGGTCAAATCATTGAAAAATATTGTGTACATAATTGAGGCTTCATATTTTGTAATGAATGTTCATTAAACTTTATCAGATTGTTTGTTTTGACAGTGTCTGGGCTAAGTTCCAATATGGGCCATGTCGGGTACAAATCTATGACACCAAAGGCCCACCCAGACACGGGTATTTTATAGGAAGGATTTTTTGAAAACTGTACCTAAATGTTGTCTTTGTTGTCTGCTTCATCTTGCAAACCTTTCAGACATTTTTGCATGTACAGGCAAGCAGTGTGAACCCTGGTCAGACTGTTTCTAGGAAAAACAGTCTGATATGGGTCCACACTGTTTCCAGTAATGACTTGTAAAGTTTTATACCTGCAGACAACAAAGCAGACAACAATTGGTGTGATTGGCATCTTAAGGGCTTATAAGCTTATAAGCCATGTGTGTTGACATTTTACAGTTTGGTTTGGTTATTAAAGTAGTTTATTATTGGTCATTTGTTTCCTGTTGTTTTTGTCGCACCTGCTTATAGCATGGTGCGATATAGGCGTCCGATTTTCCGTCCGTTCGTTCGTTTGTCCGACCGTGCGTCCGTCTGTCAACATTTACGTCGAGGTTCGACATTTATGTCATCATTTACTTCAAAGTTAGTATTCTAATTGACTACAACCATCACACCTTGCATGAAACATTAATATGACGCTGTAGAAATTCTTCTTTAGAAAAGTAGAGAAAATTGCAAAATTCTGAAGGTTTACAGTTGTCAAGGCGAGTGAGAACACCAACAGAGAAGGTAAATCTTGTCTTGAAGTTGGCCCCAATTTTATAAAGGTTTCTTTTGCTTGAAAGAATCTGCAACTTCTTTACCCTACCCAGTCTTTTTGTGCAACAGTAGCCCCATACATAGAAAAAGTATTACTTATTTGAAAACTAAGAAAAAAAAAGCTACCAAACCTGCAGGTGTTCCATGTCACCTTAAGTGACTAACAAAAACACAAGCAACAACACTGCCAGGTACAAATCTATTTTTTAAAAAGTTTAGAATAGCATAGCATATTTTCAGATGTCTAAATTGTTTTTAATTTCACTATTAAATTAAAAACTAATCCTTCATGTGGCCCTCTGATTTCAACAACCATGATGTGTTGTAGTGGTTGAGTACTCGCTTCATAAAGTAAGAGTTGTCCGTTCAATTACTGAACTTACCAGCATACCTGCCAACTTTTGAAAATTTTCATGGGGGAGATTCTTCGTGGACGGGCGTTTTTCAACATTATACAGCGCGTTAAATATTTATCTTGAAATTCCTATGGGGGAGATTTACAATGAAGGCAAAATAACAAAATGTCTAGTTTTAATGCTATATTTCACTTTGTTTAAAAGTGCTGATAAAAATACTGCTACTTAAAATAATGAACTATATCTGAATAAAACTATGAAATCCTTTATGACACAAACTGCTGTTAATTAAAACTGCTAATAAAATAAACTTGTATCTGCTTAATATTAAAATACTTGAGCCTTTATTACAGTTAAAAGGTAGACATCTGAATCACAGCAAATTAAATTTATATCACAGTGTTAAAGGATTTATTATATTCCCTTGTAGCCCCTTTGGCCATGCTTAATATCTGGTCAGATGGCTTAAATGAAACACAGTCAGTGTTAGAGTTCTGCTTGCAGCTTAAGAGAGCTATCATTGTGTCATTTTCCAAGACCTAAGATCAGTTTGGATTTTTTTCAGAGTAGAAAAAGTTCTCTCACAGTCACTATTGCTGTTAGGTATTGTCAAAACTGAAATGGCCAATTTAGATAGCACTGGAAACAATTGTTGTCCAGAAATTTCAGATTTCATTTTAAAAATATCTCCCCAGAACACATCAATCCTGGTTTCTCCCTGTTTGTACTCTGGCAGTTTATGTTTAGGGGTAACTTGAAACACCATGTACTCCTCCACTAGGGCCTCTATGTCACTGGAGGGAATGATCTTTGGGAACCTCTTAGCCAATTCCACAACTGCAAAAAAAAAAGAGAAAATATAACTATATATATATATGTTATATTCCCATCTAATGCCATAACTATATTTCTGGTGAAGACTGTTACAACACATCCTTGTCTAACAACAACTGTAGTGCTGAAGCACTTAACTGCCTTTGATGTATATAAAAAGGAAAGTACCCGAGTCTGCCATAATCTGGTCCCTCTTCTCTGGATCAAGAAACCCTAAATGAGATAGGACAGGATCCTTGAATGGGAACTTCTTGATCATTTTCTTCACCACTGCCACATAGAAGGCCCTGACACCCCTGAAAATTAACAAATTCCAGATTGTGTATTTTAAGATTTGATACATGTATGTTATTGTTACTGTAAAATTTATACAAAATATGGAAATGTTTTAGTACCTGAAAAACTTCAGCTTTACTCCTGGTTCCAGTTCATCCTCAATGTCTGCCAGATAAAGTCCTGTTTCAGTACCCACTGCTATAAGAGTATCAGGGTGTTGTTGATGGGCAGAAAGTATGAAGTTGACGTTGCATATGTCATCCTGCTCCCTGATCACTTTAGCCAGAACAAATTTCATCAAAAGCTTTCTCAGGAGTCGTTCAGTTTCAGCAGCCATGAAACCAAGTTTTGGACCATCAGCCTGAAACAAGAAGAGACATTTCATACATGTATAGCATTAAAAGCCTTAAATGTATTAAAAGTAGAAGTAAAACAAAGATCAGGAATTGATACAATTAACTTAAAGACATATTAGAAACTGACAGTACCTGGAAAGTTGTATTGAATTCATTCAGTATGTCCAAAACGAATGTTAGGAAATGGCAGGAAAGCTTCATCTGTGGATCTGACAACCATGCTGCTACTCTCTTTACCCTTCCATCTTTTTCAACATCATCATGGCTGTTGAAGTAGCTTTTAAGTGCTGGCCAATGGTGAAGGAGTCTTTGTAAACATCTCTGAAGACTGAGCCATCTTGTTGCAGCATGTTTCAGAATTTCCAGTGGTTCCACATCTGCAAAGTCCATGAATTCTTTGTAGACCTCTCTTCGCTTTGAACTGAAATATATGGACAATACATTAAATAAATAAAAGATTTGACAGGATCAGCACTATTAAAGTTAACATTTTATATACTGTAAAGTTAAGCTGGGAAGGTAATTACCTATGATGGAAGTGGTAATAAACGTCTATCAGGAGGTCCTCCACAGGCAAGGGTAATGCCTTTACTCCAGCCACTCTACACAAATTTGCTAGGTGACATACACAACCAAGGTCAAAAACATCTGGATTCTTCTCCTTAATCCGAGACAGCACACTGTTGTTTCTCCCCATCATAACATTGCAGTTGTCACTGACAAAACTGACCAAATTGTCCCATGGAATATCTCGAGATCTGAAAATAAAATAACAACATAGATTTATAAAACATATATATATGATATGGTGTCCCACAAGGTTCGGTTCTTGAACCGGTCCTTTTCTTAATATTCATAAATGACCTCCATGATAATATCAGCATCAAAAGTAAATATTTATCACACAATATAGTAGACCAGACATGCTATCTAAGTCCCATATTTCCATCATCCTATGTGTAAATGAAACGACTCAAACGAGTACCCACATCATGACTTACTTTAATGCCTGGTCAACTTTGTGGAAAATGTTTTCAGCAGTGCCTATGTTGCAAACTGGCATGTCCAAAAGTCGAGTTGATGCAAGTCCACAGGCTGGATCAAATACTCTCACCAAGATCACTAAATTTTTATCCGATTTTCTGTCATTGCTTTCATCAATTGCAAGTGAAAATGGGTTTAATCTGCAGTGGTCTACCACAATTTTGTTCAGGCAAGGGGCTATTGCTCTTTTCACTATTTGTGTGGTCTTTGTTCTTGAACAAGAGAATTTCTTTGCAGTGTCACTGTCTGGGAACATTTTTTTGCAAAGTTTTGTATAGTGATCTGCGACTGTGAAAGGAAGGTTATGTTCTGCCACAAAGTTGCTAAATAATATTTCTGCATAAATGATCTTTTCATCGTCTTTTTTAAGCAGAAAATCACCGACTGACTTTTGTTTGTAATCCTTCAAAGAATTCTTGTGCAAATCTGTTCCTGAGTGTTTATTCACATCACTCTTTCCACCATGTGAGACACTGAAATGCCTGCGACAAGCAGTGCAAAATGCAAAACATTGCCCTTTATCACTCTGGCAAACCCATGGAAATTCAGCCTTCCACTCAGATTTAAATTTAGAAACATCTTTTCTTCTCCATTTCTTTATTTTACACTGCCTAGTGCCCGCACAAATCTTCTATCTACTTATACTGTGATCGCCGATCGGTCACATTTGACCATTGATTAACGGCTTTTATTCACTCAACTCAGCTACCACAAACTATTTCATCAATCAACTCAATAAAAGCTTACCTGTCTTACCTGTTCGTGAATACATGTCATTGTTTAGGGAAAAACCCATTGTATCTGTATACATGCCTTCGGGATTTCCGGTGATTCGGCATTATTCGGCCTTTTTTACCTTTACGTACAAGAAGAAATCCGAGGTGTCCCAAAATGACCGTAAACAGAAGAAGCGCCTAGCAACGGTCACGCGACCGAAATTCACAAAAATAGATATAAACCGGCGATCCTTTGACTTTTCCATTGGTGAACAAGGAGCATCAAAAACACCGAGGAACACCGAAATATCGTAAACTAAAAAAAAAAATGGCGGATAGAAAAACCAGGCGTGAGATCATTGTAAAATCGTGATTTTTGCTATATTTTGCCTTCACGATCGTGAGGTCCAAAAACGTAAGAAAATCGTGAGACTCACGCTTAATGGGGGAAAGTTGGCAGGTATGCGTTACCAGACTTTTGGATGAGTCTACATATGATCTTAAGAGTTGTTGAAACATACAACCCAAACATAAAAACCTTGATGGACATTCCTATGAGTAATGGTACTAAACACATATATCACCAGCCAAGGCTCTTGTGAGCTTGTGCATTTGTACAGTATCACCAGAGCCTTCACTATTTGCACATATGCAGTACAGAACTAGACAGAGGTTCTTGCAAAATATACCTTGATACCTCGAATACAGGATTGAGGCTAATGCCTGTAACTCCCGCTCAATTCTTCTTTGCTTAAGTCAGTTGCATGCGTAGGGCGTGTTTGACATTGACGTCTCTTCCAGCACTTATCTAGCTTAGTCTTGAAGTCGTTCAAGTCCTTAGCTTCGACGACCCAGCCTGGAAGGGAGTTCCACTCGTTGACTACCCTTAGCCCGAATGAGTGCTTTCGTATGTTCAGCCTTGCCCTTTTCTTCGCTAGTTTCAGGTTATGGCCCCTGGTTCTGGTCGTTGATGAGAGTGGTAGCAGCTGTTCTGGGTCTATCCTGTCTTTCCCATTCAGTATTTTGTACACCTGAATCATATCTCCCCGAATTCGTCTGTAGTGTAGGGATGGCAGCTTCAATTTCTCGAGTCTCTGTTCATAGGGTAATTCCTGGAGATCCCTGCACAACTTCGAAGCCCTGTGCTGCACTCTTTCTATTTTGTCTACATCTCCAACAAACTGGTGTAGTCGCGGCGCATTTGCATACTCGAGGATAGGCCTAACCATGGTCGTATATAGTCGCTTCAACAGTAGACTGTCCCGACTCACAAACGTTTTCTTAATCAGTCCTAGAATTCTGTTGGCTTTTGACACTTGTTGGCTGACATGCTGATGAAAGGAGAGCTTGTCATCGACGTGTAAACCAAGGTCTTTCTCCATGGTAGATTCCTCGAGGTCCATATCCTTGCCTTCATTGTCCCTCATGGTATACTTGTGATGGGAGTTGTTGTAGCCCAGATGCATCACGCTGCACTTGCTCGTGTTAAACCTAAGCAACCACTCGTCTGACCAGTCGGATAAGTTGTTTATGTCTGCCTGAAGCTTTTCCCTATCGTCCGCCGAGGAAGTCGTTCTGTAGACTTTGGTGTCATCGGCGAAGATCCGAGTTACACTGGTTACAACGTCTGGTAGGTCGTTGATAAATATCACGAACAGGACAGGGCCGAGCACGCTGCCTTGGGGTATGCCACTTGTCACAGGTGACCAGTCAGAGGTGTGGCCGTTGAGAGAAACTCTCTGCTGTCTGTCATGGAGGAAGCTTGCTATCCATCGCCCGACATTGCCTTGTATCCCGTAACTTGTGACCTTGCTGCAAAGTCGCTGATGTGGCACTGTGTCGAAGGCCTTCTTGAAATCTAAGTAGACCGCGTCGAGAGGTTCACCTTTGTCTAGGGCTTCCGTCCATTCATCGAGACAGACGAGCAGCTGGGTCATACAGGAGCGTCCTGGTACAAACCCATGCTGCTGGTCACAGAAGAGGTCATTTGTTGTCATGTGGTTCATCACAGCTTCCCGTATAATGGACTCTAGTACTTTACACAGAACTGCTGTTAGGCTCACGGGTCTGTAGTTGCCAGGGGAACTCCTATCCCCTTTCTTGAAGATTGGCGTAACCTGCGCTTTCTTCCATTGGGATGGTAGGTTCCCCGACTCCAGTGACTTTGAGAAGATGATCGCAAGGGGTTTGGTTATACACGGTGCAATTTCTTTCAGTACTCTTGGATGGAACCCGTCTGGTCCTGAAGATTTTCCGATCTTGAGTTTCTGTAGGTGCTTGAGGATCGTCTCTTCTGTAATACCAATGTCCTTCAATTCACTTCCATTAGATCTATCGCCCAGTTGTGGTATTCTAGAAGTATCCTCGTCAGTGAACACACTGCAGAAAAACTCATTTAGAATTTCTGCTTTGGCACCATCCTCACTATGGGTTGTTCCTTCATTGTCTTTGAGGGCACTAACCCCACTTTTCACTGTTAGTTTAGACTTGGTGTATTTCCAAAATGCCTTTGGATTTACTTTAATTTCACTCGATAGCGCCTCTTCAAAGTTCTTTCTCAGGTTCCGTGTGTGTGACCGTAACTTATTTCGCAATTTACAGTATCTTTCATAGTCATAACAGTCTCGTGATTCTGTGTAACTCTCCCATGCTCTCTGTTTGGCTATTATCATCTTCATCGCTTCTCTGTCCATGTATGCTTGTCGCTTTTTCCTTGGTTTGCCTCCTATGGTGTGCGTTGGTATGTGCTCCTCCATAGCCTTATCAAGTGAACTACTGAATTTATCCCACGCATCCTGAACATCAATGTTCGCAAATTCACTATCCCAGTCTACACTTGATAAATCTGATCTCATACTCTCATAGTCCCCTTTGTCGAATTTATATTTCGTGGTTTTGCTAAACACTGCTTCTGCCTTGCACACATATTCGAATTTCAGGGTACAATGATCACTGTTTCCCATAGGGGCCATGTAAGTCATATCCTTAATGACATTTTCTTCACTCGTAAGCACCAGGTCTAGTATGGAGGGTCTTTGCTCCCCCCGGTACCGTGTGGGTTTGTCCACATGCTGAATTAGGAAGCAGTCTCTGATACACTCGATGAACATGTCGCTGTCTGAATTTTCCCGGTCAGTTGCCGTGTCAGTGTTCCAGTCTATATTCGGATAGTTGAAATCACCGACAATTATCAAATCCTTCACAGTCTTATCCGATATGTCCCGAAGAAGATTCTCTAAGTTCCGGTTATTCTCACTGCAGCTAGAAGGGCTTCTATAAACACATCCAAACATTATAGTCTTATTTCCATTCACTTTCACCTTTACCCACACAGACTCTTTGAATTCACATTCCACGTTAAAAGCTTCCACCTCGAACTGTTTAGTAACGTATATACAAATGCCGCGACCTTGAGTGTCTATATTGTGAAATGGTGGATGATAATCCTCTAGAACTAATTCTGTCGCCTCTAGCCCCACTTTACTGTTTTTCGGCTTTACTTCCGTTAGTGCTAAAATGTCCGGCTTGTGCTCTTGTGTACACTGCTCTATATCCACCATCTTGGTGGTGATCACATCCACGTTGGTCGTTACAATAGTAATTCCACTTTTGTTAAAACTATTTACATTTGGAGTTTTTGGTTTCTTATTCGTCACCCGCCGAGCTTGCGGCTCCCCCCCTGAAGTGCAGCGCACGTTGCTTCCCTTGGATGACTCGCCCTCGACTGATAAAAATATCGCCCTGGTTCTTACGTTCTCTCAATTCTTTCCTCAGGTTGTAGTCCTGTGCACGTTGCATTTTGGTGAGGTCTGGGCCTACAAACACTTCCTCATAGTCCGCGTTGTCTTTGAGGTTTCTTGAGCTTTTGAGTATTTTCCTTTTCAGTTCCACACTCTTGACTGTCACTCTAGTGGTTCGGATTTTCTCTTTCTCGGGCTTGCCTAGACGTATAATCTTCTCCACAGCATCTTCATCACCGACACCAAGAACACTAAGAATGTCCCGCACAAAAATGTCTGCCTTCTAGCCCGATTTATCCCTTTGATGTAAGTCTCCAGAATCAACTGGTCAGGAAACTGGACAGATCATTTCTTCTGACATGCAGATATTTCTCATTCTTGAAGGGACCCCTGAGCAGCATCCCTCTTCTTTATACTAATTCAGATGTGACTATAGGCTTGAAAAACCTATATATTCTTCTATGACATGTTCTAAAAAGGAAACAAAGTATACAGCTGTTGAGTACAGTCAAATCACTCCGGCCTTTAACCATTTTAACATTTCTTTATTTATTCATTGATTTTTTTTGTGGGGGGGGGGGGGGTAATTTTATACATACATTTTTTTTTTACGGTTGGTGGGGGTAAAAAAAAATTTTTATGGACTGCGGATGGGGTATTGAATTTATTCTTAATTAGGGGGTGGCGGGGTTCTCATTTTTTTTAAATTCATGGGTACTGGGGGTCAGGGAAAATTATATTTTACGGGTGGTGGGGTTTTTAAAAAAGTGCCTCCCGCCCACCCCCCCTGACTAATTCTGGAATTGCCCTCAATTATTTCATTAATCATTCATAATAATACCATACCATCCCAATAGTATACCCACTTAACACGATGGACACCACTAAATTGACGGGAAACGAACAGGAACAAAGATAATTTTCTCCGAATGTGAGCGACACCATTAAAGACGCTAAATATTGCCTTTTGAAGCATGTAAGAAACAGAAAATTTGATTTTTTCAGTGCAAGATCAAATTTTATTTCACTCATGAACACCAAAACTGCTTTTTTCACTCGTGGCTACGCCACTCGTGAAAATAAGTTTTGGTGTTCATTCGATGAAATAAAATTCGATCTTACACTGAAAAAATCAAATATCCTCTATTTCATATGGCTTCGGTTCATATATGGTATGATGAAAGATATAGGTCCAGACTTTTATTCAGCGATATCCTCACTCATGAGGTCAAGTTCACAGACTTGGAATTTTTGTATGTTTGCTTTATTTGGAGCTCATATTTTCCAAACTAGATGATGAATTTTGTTCATGTTTGGTATGATGGTAAGTTATAGGTCCAGAGTTTTATTCAACAATGCCCGGCCCATGCTCTTGACCTCAAGGTCTAGGGAACTGTCTAGAGCTCATATTTTTATGCCCCCAGAATCAAAGATTCAGGTGCATTTATTTTTTGGTATGTCTGTCAGTCTGTTTCTCTGTCTGCAAAAACCTTAACATTGGGCATAACTTTTGAATGGTAACTGATAGGGCTTTCATATTTTACATGTGCATGGTAACTGATAGGGCTCTCATATTTCACATGTGCATTCCTTGTCACAAGACCTTTCAAGTTGTACCATAAATTTTGACCTCGCGACCTTGACATTTGACCTACTTTTGACCTTTTTAAAAACTTTAACATTGGCTATAACTTTTGATTGGTTAGTGATAGGGCTTTCATATTTCACGTGCATTCCTTGTCACAAGACTTTTCTCTTGGTACCATAATTTTTGACTTTTGACCTTCACCTTGATGTTTGACCTACTTTTTAAAAACTTTCACATTGGCTAAAACTTTCGATTGGTAAGTGGTAGGGCTTTCATATTTCACATGTGCATTCCTTGTCACAAGACCTTTCTAGTGGTCCATCATTTTTGAGGCCTTGACCTTGACATTTGATCTACTTTTTAAAAAGTCCATAACTTTGGATTGGTAAGTGATAGGGCTTTCGTATTTCACATGTGCATTCTTTTTCACAAGACCTTTCCCGTTGTACCACTTTCGTATTTCACATGTGCATTCTTTTTCACAAGACCTTTGCAGTTGTACCATAATTTTTTACCTTGTGACCTTGACCTACTTTTTAAAAACTTTAACAGTGGCCATAACTTTCGACTGGTAAGTGATAGGGCTTTCATATTTCACATGTGCATTCTATAACAAGACCTATCTAATGATCCCATAATTTTTTACCTTGTAACCTTGACCTTCTTTTTTTAAGACTTGAAAATTGGCCATACCTTTCGATTGCTTAGTGATACTGCTTTCATATTTAATATGTGCTGTCCGGGGGCATCAGTGTTTCACAAACACATTGTCTAACTTTGTGATGGGTTTGCTTCGTATTTGGTATGAGGATAAAGGTCCAAAGGTTTATAAGGCAATACCCCCATCTATGCCGATCACCCCAGGCCAGCTATGCTGTCTCATGACAGCGTTTGTTTCGAAGTTGTTCTCATAACCTTTTTTGTCGAAATTGGCAGGCTATTGTGCTTATTTTCAAATGTACAAATGTTTGCAGTGTTACAGATTTGTGTACAATCATTGATATTAAAGTTTGCATTTCTCCTGTTTGAAATTTGCAGAATTCTTATATTTATGGGATAACTGTATTCAAAATTGTCATTTGGGGAGGTAAATCGGAGGTCTAACGGTTGGAAATTTCTTTTTATGGCCAAGCATGAGCAGGGTTGTAAAACGGAATTTGCTACCTTAAAACTGACGATTTACCACCCCAAATGACAATTTTGCAACACAGTTAACCCATTGTAATGCACTTGTTTGTTTTCTTAAAACCTGTACTATTTTGGACAAAAAATGCAAGTGCTGTGATTTTCGTAAAACCAAATGCTAGCCAATGAAAAGTGATGTTACGTGGTGACGTCGGGTTTCCGACAGTATATCACAGAATATACTGTCGCAAATTTAGACGTTATCCAACCAAACGTCACGTTTCATAAGTTTGTGCATTAGAATTGAATGTATTGTGCCTAGGGAGTTTTGCTGATCACAGAATTCGCAAACATTTAAAACCTTGGCTCAGCAAGATTTTTTCATGGAGATTATGAAATCTCTTCTACTGACATTCTCATCCTTCTGCTGATGCAAGTCCGTGAAATGAACTCTCCCCTAAACCCCACTTTATGTAGAGAAAACTGGTGTTTATATGGGTATACATTATTTTTCTTATTTCTGCACCCAGACATAGGTTGTGGGTACTTGTACTCATTGAGGCAGTTCTAACAAGCATCCTCAACCTATGTTTATACCCCCGGCATACGAAGTATGCAATGGGGGTATAAAGTTTTTGTCTTTTCCGTCTGTCTGTCTGTCCGTAAACAATTATTTTGTGTCAAAGATATCTCAGGAACTGCTTCACATAGAAACTTGAAATTTTGCACACATGATCAGTATGGCTACTTGTATTGGGGGAAAGAAAATAAGGGCCAAGGGGTCAGGCCTTTTAGAGTTATTTCCCTTAGTAGTTCTTGCTGTTTAATAGTGTATATTTTTATTTTGTGTCAAAGATTTCTCAATAACTACTGTACATAGAAACTTGAAATTTTGCAAACATGATCAGTATGACTAGTTGTATTGTGGGAAAGAAAATAAGGGCCAAGGGGTCAGGCCTTTTAGAGTTATTTCCCTTTGTAGTTCTTGTTTCAGCTGAGGTGATGGCACTGGCCGGGGGTATACATGCCCCACTGGACACTTTTGTCTAGTTTAACGAGCACCCACAACCTATGTCTAGAGTATGAAAAAGAAAATATGACAAATTTTCCTCAGAAAATTAACCATTTTAATGATCGGAAAGAAAACAGTATGGTGCACAGGTGTGTTACTGTAATGTTCTGGCACTGTATGGTTTAATACCTTATGTATAAGCCTTTCCAGGAAATTGTGGCTGTGTAAACTTACTGGCTCGATATGACCTTAAAGTGTTGACTTGGAAGTTAAACTTGAAACAGACAGGAACAAAATGAATACACCTCAATAATTTGTACAATAACAATAGGTCGGTTTTATTCCATTTTAAGTAATGAATGGAATCTTCCAGTGAAAACAGTGCAAGTCTGATGAGCAATGTGGAACAAAAATATGATGATTTTATATTCACCCAGAAAAAACAATGAGTATTCTCGCAGCCTGATAGTTTGTTGATATATGGAACTGCCTCCTTGAGGCAGTTTGATGTACATTTATAATAGTGATTACGGGTACTTGCAAAAATTTCCTCATTGAGGCAGCTCTAATATTCACCCGTAGTTGGTTTCAAACACGGACGCAATATACATGGACTAGTCTCAACACTGTATGTGATCATTGATGCTATTTATTTGGAAATGCTGTCGTGGCTGAGATTGGCTCAGACTTAAATGTTTGCAAAGTTTGTTTGCACAGTTTCATTGCTACAGACATCCCTTAATTGAACAAAATTGTATTACTTTACTTTAAAAGCAATAGTTGAATGTATTGCTTGTAGAAATGTAACATTATTTTGATGAACAGTTTTAATAGTTTTTATAAACTTTATCAGAAACCTGGGCACATATTACAGGTATTTTCTGCATATAAATCACAAATTCATCAAATTTAGAGGCTTCAAGCTGCTTTTAATTAAATTTCAATCAATACACTATTAAAATTTTTAAACATTGTGTCAAAATTGACAACTAACATTTAGTTACTGATAAAATTAATTTTCATTCACAATAATGAATTATAAAATAGCTCTACGATCAGGCAACTTAGTCAGTTACTAGTCCGTGCATATTGGGTCCGAGGTTTTACAGTAGAAATTTAAACAATATAAGAAAAATATCATTTTAGCATGATGTTTACATGTCTGTGAAATGAACACACCTCTGAACTACACTTTATATAGAAAAAATTGGGGTTTACAGGGGGTATTCATTAAATTTTCTTATTTATGCTCTAAAACATGGGTTGTGGCTTGTTAGAACCGCCTCATTGAGGCGGTTCTAACGAGCACCCACAATCTATGTTTGGACTTAAATTAGGAAAAACCGCCCCCGCCCATAGGGTCTTGAAGAAATATATGGGCTGCATGATGCTTCCACGCAGGGCTGAATCCGGCCCACACACTAGTACTGGAAAACTGTTTAGAGGATCTAAGCCTGTCTAGGGACCGCGGTGCGAGGCGGACCGTCCATACTAATTAACCTTCTTGGTTTCATTTGGCGACAGGGCTTGAGATGTCATTTCATCTCAATGTCGGGTAAATGTCCCACAAAATTGGAAGCAACGTCTCCAAAATGACCTTAACAGTGTTGACGGGGACGTTAAACCTCAAATCAAACAAACAAAAATAAATTAGGAAAATATCTCTAAACATTCATCACAAAAATAACTGTATTTGAAGATCTGAAAAATGCACTATTTCACATTGATGTGTTATTGTAATGTTTACTGAAATGTGTTCAAAATATCAAAATGTAATTTCTTGATTGAAAAATCATGACATTTAGTATATTAACCCTTATCTTGCTGTTCACGACAACCCCTATCTTTGGAAACAGTGTAGATCCAGATCAGCCATCTGATCAGGATCTGCACTGTTTGACAGTCAGTTTATGAATTTGTAGCAATAATTTACATCAAGTAATTTGATTGGTTGATAGACAGAAATGGGTGTGGCTTAAATGAATATTCAGCAAGAGAAGGGTTAAGTTGTCATCATGATATTAGAGTTAAGTTTCTCACGTTTTTATGCCAGTTGATGTGTTTCTACTTAACCTCTTGGTCACTGATATCATGTGACATTGATGAAGGCCATTGAAGATTGTAACATTGTGTAAATAAAAATATTCTGTCACTTAGAAGTTGTTCTCTGAACTTTTTAGCTCACCAGAGCAGAAGGCTCCGGGGGAGCTTATAGGATAGGCAGTTGTCCGTCGTCGTCTGGCGTCAACATTTTCAAACGACATCTCCGAAGCCACCGGGCCGATTCAGCCCAAATTTCATCTGTAGCATCCTTGGGCAGGGGGGATTGAAAGTTTGTGTTTTTAATGAAAATCGGCTCATTAGTTTGGTTGCTATGGTAACTTAGTTTCCACAGACTTCTAATGGGGTAAATAGAAAATGGCATTTACTGCCAAACCTTTGCAGATATTTTGACAAAACTTTTATAGAAATATTCCTTGAGTGAACCTCTTTTAGCCACATGCTTTTATGCTAACCTGGGGGTCCCCAGGGTGTGCCAGGGCCATGCCCGACCCCCTCCAGTGCATAAAAGGCCATATATCTCAGAAACTATTCAGATCCCCACCCCTAAACCATATATATTCTTTTTTCTTATGATAAGACGCATTAAGTGACACCAACCTGGGTATCCCCTGGGATGTGCCGGGCCCATGCCCCGCCCCCTCCACTTCATAAAAGGCCCAATATCTCAGAAACCGTTTAGATCCTCACCCCGAAACCATATATATTCTTGTTTCTTATGATAAGACACACCCCCAGGGTGGGCCGGGGCCATGCTCAACCCCCTCCAGTGCATAAAAGGCCATATATCTCAGAAACTATTCAGATCCCCACCCCTAAACTATACATTATTAGCTCACCTGTCACGTAGTGACAAGGTGAGCTTTTGTGATCACTTTGTCCGTCGTCCGTCCGTCCGTGCGTCCGTAAACAATTACAAATAAGTATATCTCTAATACCCCATGGTCAATTTTGATCAAATTTCATGAGAAGCATCATCAGGTAGGGGGAAAGGCTGCATAAGGTTTTTGGGCTAATCAGATTGGAATTCTGGTTGCCATGGCAACATATAGCTCCCATAGACTTACAATGGGAAAAAATTAAAATATCTTCTTCTCTGAAACCACAGGGCCCAGAGCTTAGATATTTAGCATGTATTAACGGCCAGTGGTCACCTACATAATTCCTGCCATTCATGCCCCTGGGGTCCAAATTGGCCACACCCTGGGGCCCCTTCGCTCCCATAGACTCATAATGGAACAAAAAGCTTCAAAAATCTTCTCGGAAACCACAGGGCCCAGAGCTTAGATATTTAGCATGTAGCAATGGCAAGTGGTCACCTACATAATTCCTGCCAATCATGCCCCTGGGGTCCAAACGGGCCACGCCCCGGGCCCTTTAGCTCCTATAGACTCATAATGGAAAAAAAGCTTCAAAAATCTTCTTCTCTGAAACCACAGGGCCCAGAGCTTAGATATTTAGCATGTATTAACGGCCAGTGGTCACCTACATAATTCCTGCCATTCATGCCCCTGGGGTCCAAATTGGCCACACCCCGGGGCCCCTTCGCTCCCATAGACTCATAATGGAATAAAAAGCTTCAAAAATCTTCTTCTCTGAAACCACTGGGCCCAGAGCTTAGATATTTAGCATGTAGCAATGGCAAGTGGTCACCTACATAATTCCTGCCAATCATGCCCCTGGGGTCCAAACGGGCCACGCCCCGGGCCCTTTAGCTCCTGTAGACTCATAATGGAAAAAAAGCTTCAAAAATCTTCTTCTCTGAAACCACAGGGCCCAGAGCTTAGATATTTAGCATGTATAACCGGCCAGTGGTCACCTACATAATTCCTGCCATTCATGCCCCTGGGGTCCAAATTGGCCACGCCCCGGGGCCCCTTCGCTCCCATAGGCTCATAATGGAACAAAAAGCTTCAAAAATCTTCTTCTCAGAAACCACAGGGCCCAGAGCTTAGATATTTAGCATGAAGCAATGGCAAGTGGTCATCTACATAATTCCTGCCAATCATGCCCCTGGGGTCCAAACGGGCCAGCCCCAGGGCCCTTTAGCTCCTATAGACTCATAATGGAAAAAAAGCTTCAAAAATCTTCTTCTCTGAAACCACAGGGCCCAGAGCTTAGATATTTAGCCTGTATTAACGGCCAGTGGTCACCTACATAATTCCTGCCATTCATGCCCCTGGGGTCCAAATTGGCCACGCCCCGGGGCCCCTTCGCTCCCATAGACTCATAATGGAACAAAAAGCTTCAAAAATCTTCTTCTCGGAAACCACAGGGCCCAGAGCTTAGATATTTAGCATGTAGCAATGGCAAGTGGTCACCTACATAATTCCTGCTAATCATGCCCCTTGGGTCCAAACGGGCCATGCCCCGGGCCCTTTAGCTCCTTTAGACTCATAATGGAAAAAAAGCTTCAAAAATCTTCTTCTCTGAAACCACAGGGCCCAGAGCTGAGATATTTGGCATGTAGCAATGGAAAGTGGTCACCTACATAATTCCTGCCAATCATGCCCCTGGGGTCCAAATGGGCCACACCCCGGGGCCCCTTCGCTCCCATAGACTCATAATGGAACAAAAAGCTTCAAAAATCTTCTTCTTGGAAACCACAGGGCTCAGAGCTTAGATATTTAGCAGGTAGCAACGGCAAGTGGTCACCTATATAATTCCTGCCAATCTTGCCCAAGAGGTTGAAACGGGCCACACCCCGGGGTCCTTTAGCTCCTATAGACTCATAATGGAAAAAGCTTCAAAAATCTTCTTCTCGGAAACCACAGGGCCCAGAGCTTAGATATTTAGCATGTACCAATGGCAAGTGGTCACCTACATAATTCCTGCCAATCATGCCCCTGGGGTCCAAACGGGCCATGCCCCAGGCCCTTTAGCTCCTATAGACTCATAATGGAAAAAAAGTTTCAAAAATCTTCTTCTCTGAAACCACAGGGCCCAGAGCTGAGATATTTGGCATGTAGCAATGGAAAGTGGTCACCTACATAATTCCTGCCAATCATGCCCCTTGGGTCCAAATGGGCCACGCCCCGGGGCCCCTTAGCTCACATAGACTCTTAATGGAAAAAAAAAGCTTCAAAAATCTTCTCAGAAACCACAGGGCCCAGAGCTTAGATATTTAGCATGTAGCAACGGCAAGTGGTCACCTACATAATTCCTGCCAATCATGCCCCTGGGGTCCGAACGGGCCACGCCCCAGGGCCCTTTAGCTCCTATAGACTCATAATGGGAAAAAGCTTCAAAAATCTTCTTCTCTGAAACCACAGGGCCCAGAGATGAGATATTTGGCATGTAGCAACAGCAAGTGGTCACCTACATTATTCCTGCCAATCATGCCCCTGGGGTCCAAATTGGCCACGCTCCGGGGCCCCTTAGCTCCCAAAGACGCATAATGGAAAAAAAGCTTCAAAAATCTTCTTCTCTGAAACCACAGGGCCCAGAGCTTAGATATTTAGCATGTAGCAACGCAGTGGTCACCTACATAATTACTGCCAATCATGCCCCTGGGTTCCAAATGGGCGACGCCCCGGGCCCCTTCGCTCCCATAGACTCATAATGGAACAAAAAGCTTCAAAAATCTTCTCGGCAATCACAGGGCCCAGAGCTTAGATATTTAGCATGTAGCAATGGCAAGTGGTCACCTACATAATTCCTGGCAATCATGCCCCTGGGAATCATGCCCCTGGGGTCCAAACGGGCCCCCCCACTCCCCCCCGGGCCCTTTAGCTCATGTATCATATAGACTCATAATGCAAAAAAGCTTCAAAAATCTTCTTTTCTGAAACCACAGTGCCCAGAGCTGAGGTATTTGGCATGTAACAACGGCAAGTGGTCACCTACATAAATCCTGCCAATCATGCCCCTAGGGTCCAAATGGGCCACGCCCCGGGGCCCCTTTTTTCACATAGACTAATAATTGAAAAATTAAAAGCTTCATAAATCTTCTTCTCTGAAACCACAGGGCCCAGAGTTTAGATATTTAGCATGTACCAACGGCAAGTGGTCACCTACATAATTCCTGCCAATCATGCCCCTGGGGTCCAAATGGGCCACGCGCAGGGGCCCCTTTGCTGAGTTTGCTCCCATAGACTCATATTTAAAAAAAGCTTAAAAAATCTCCTTCTCTGAAACCACAGCACCCAGAGCTTAGATATTTAGCATGTAGCAATGGCAAGTGGTCACCTACATAATTCCTGCCAGTCATGCCCCTGGGGTCCAAAAGGGCAAAGCCCCGGGGCCCCTTAGCTCCTATAGGCTCATAATGGAAAAAAAAAAAACTTCAAAAATCTTCTTCTCTGAAACCACAGGGCCCAGAGCTGAGATATGTGGCATGTAGCAACGGCAAGTGGTCACCTACAAAAATCCTGCCAATCATGTCCGTGGGGTCCAAATGGGCCACGCCCCGGGGCCCCTTAGCTCCCATAGACTCATAATGGAAAAAGGCTTCAAAATTCTTCTTCTCTGAAACCATAAGTCCCAGAGCTTAGGTATTTAGCATGTAGCAATGTCGAGTGGTCGCCTACATGAATCCTGCCAATCATGCCCCTGGGGTCCAAATCCTGTGGCCCCTTAACTCCAACAAACTTATAATGGAAAAAGCTTCAAACATCTTCTTTGAAACCATGAAGTACAGACCTTAGATATTTAGTATATAGCAACACAAAATGGTCGCCTACATACACCTGCCAACCGTTCCCTTTGGCTCATTAGCTTCTATAGACTAATACTTGAAAAAACTTAAAAAAATATTTTTCTCCAAAACCATAAGGCACAGATTTTGTTTGATTTGAGGTTTTACATCCCCGACAACACTGTATTGGTCATTTTGGAGATGTCTCTTCCAATTTTGTGGGACTTTTACCCGACATTGAGATGAAATTACATCTTAAGCCCTGTCGCCCAATGAAACCAGTAGGGTTTGTAAGCATGAACACCGCTTTGCCTGAGCTTAGATATTTAGTATGTAGCAATGTCAAGTGGTCTCCTACACTAATGATTTTCTCGTACACAGGTGAGCGATATAGGGCCATTGAGCCCTCTTGTTTTTTCTTATGATAAGACCCATTCAGTTACACCAACCTGGGGGCCCCTGAGATGTGCCCGGGCCATGCCCCCACCCCCTCCACTTTATAAAAGATCCAATATCTCAGAAACCCCACCCCTAAACCATATATATTCTCGTTCCTTATGATAAGACGCATTCAGTGATACCAACCTAGGGGTCTCCCAGGGTGCGCCGGGGCCATGCCCCACCCCTCCATTTCATGCACAAAAGGCGATATATCTCAGAAACCAGCCAGATCCCCACCCCAAAACCATATATATTCTTGTTTCTTATGATAAGATGCATTCAGTGACACCAGATTCCTACCCCAAAGCCATATATATATTTGTGTTTCTTATGATAAGATGCATTCAGTGACACCAAACTGGGGGTCCCCTTGGATGTGCCCAGGCCATACCCCACCCCCTCCACTTCATAAAAGGCCCAATATCTCGGAAACCGTTTAGATCCCCACCCCATAACCATATATATTCTTGTTCCTTATGATGAGGCATTCAGTGATAACAAACCTAGGGGTCTCCCAGGGTGTACCGGGGCAAGACCCCGCCCCTCCACTTCATAAAAGGCGATATATCTCAGAAACCATTCAGATCCCCCAAAACCATATATATTTTTGTTTCTTATGATAAGACGCATTCAGTGGCACCAACCTGGGTGTCCCCTCTGATGTGCCCGGGCCACCCCTCCACTCTATAAGAGGCGATATATGTCAGAAATCATTCAGATCCCCACCACAAACCATATACTTGTTACTTATGATAAGACACATTCAGTGACAACAACTTGGGTGTCCCCTGGGATGTGCCCAGGCCATGCCCCACCCCCTCTACTTTGTAAAAGGCTCAATATCTCAAAAACCATTTAGATACCCATCCCTAAACCATATATACTCTTGTTCCTTTTGATAAGACACATTTAGTGATACCAACCTAGGTGTCTCCCAGGGTGCGCTGGCGCCATGCGCCAACTACATAAAATGCCATATATCTCAGAAACTGTTCAGATCCCCACCCCTAAGGCATGTATATTTGTGTTCCTTTTGATAAGACTCATTCAGTCGCATCAACCTTGGGTGTATTTGTGCTAGGGCATTGTGTCAATGCCATGGCCCACCCCTCCACTTCATAAAAAGCCATATATCAGACACGATCCCCACCTCATAATCATATATATTCTTGTTCCTTGTAATTAGACGCTTTCAGTCACACCAACTTGGCGGTCCACAAGGGGCCATTCCTCTCCTCTTCACTTCATAAGGCCTCATATCTCGTAAACAGTTCAGATCCCCACTCCTAAACCATATATTTTCTTGATCCTAACGATAAGACACATTCAAGGACAACAATCTTGGATTTCCTGGTGTCTGCCAGGGCCATGCTCCAACCCCTCCACAGCTTAAAAGGCCTTATATCTCTGGAACTGTACACATCCCTACCCCTAAACCATATATATTCTTGTTCCTTCTGATAAGATGCAT
Organism: Lucinisca nassula; assembly: GCA_963580285.1. Lineage (NCBI taxonomy): Eukaryota > Metazoa > Mollusca > Bivalvia > Lucinida > Lucinidae > Lucinisca > Lucinisca nassula. The sequence continues at coordinate 34,177,781 of OY757027.1, read as the reverse complement.
TCAGTGATACCAACCTGGGCTCTGTTGGATCCATGTCCCAGCCCTCCACTTTATAAAAGGCCTAATTTTTCAGATACAGAGTCCATATGGAATGGGGGTTCGTTTGGGAGACTTTATAATCGATAAATTTAAACCATACATGGCTGCCAGTGGGCAGTGCCTGCCTGAACTCTGGAGAGCATAGTGGCCCATGGGCCTCTTGTTACTATTTGAGCACGGCTTTTGGTCCATTTGACAGTGGCTTCAAACAGCAATGCGCATAGGTATTTAGAACACCTATGTGCATAGGAATATAGGGATCAACCATGGTTTTTCATGCATTACCATTCGCTGGGTCCCAAGGAAGCTGTTTGAACAGGAGCCCGCTAGGCAGAATGTTCAAATATTTTCCGAGGGATCCGGCAAATGTTGATGCAATGAAATGACCATGGATGATCGTTGTTTGTACATAACTTACGATTCCGACAGCAAATTTTGATGAAAACGCCCAAAATCTCCATATAAACCCCATATAAACTCTTCAAATGCCACATGGCGGCCAGTTCAGAATGTTGTTTACAATGACGTCGTTACGCAGTAACCATCTGACGTCATCATAGAACCCAAAAATGCTACGTTCAGGGCAAAAATGTAACGTCGCTCAACGTAAGGTAAAGCAAGGGCCGCTCCATAACTCTGATACCTTTTGAGATATTTTCACGAAACTTCACAGATATGTAAAGCACTATCAGACGACTTGCAGAACATATAAACCGTAACTCTAATTTCCCTACTTTTGGAGTTGTTGCCCTTTGAACATTAAACATAGGCATTTCTATCATTGTTTCGTGTGCGCTTCATAACTTCGATACCATTTGAAATATTTCCATGAACTTTCACAGATATGTAGAGCACCATGAGACGATGTGCAGCACATATGAACCGTAACTCTTATTTCCTACTTTTGGAGTTATTGCCCTTTGAACTTCGAATATAGCTGTTGCTATCTGTTTCGTGTCCGCTCCATAACTCTGATACCTTTTAAGATATTTTCCTGAAACTTCACAGCTGTGTATAGCACTATCAAACGTCGTGCAGAACATATGATCCGTAACTCTGATTTCCGTACTTTTGGAGTTATTGCCCTTTGAACATTTGAAATAGCCATTTCTATCGTAGTTTCGTGTCCGCTTCATAACTTCGATACCATCGGAGATATTGCCGTGAAACTTTGCAGATATGTAGAGCACCATGAGACGACATGCAGCACATATGAACCGTAACTCTGATTTTCCTACTTTTGGAGTTATTGAACTTTGAATAAAGCAGTTGCTATCAGTTTCAAGTCCGCTCCATAACTGATACCATTTGAGATATTTTCACGAAACTTCACAGATATGCAGAGCAGCCTGAGCTGAAATGCAAAACATATGAACCATAACTCTGATTTTCCTACTTTTGGAGTTATCGCCCCTTGAACATTGAACATAGCCATTTCTGTCATGTAGTCTGAAGCACTATCTCTCCTGAGTGTAATGATTGATTCTGACCAAACTTGCATGGTTACATCTCTAGGATGGGGAAAAACAAACAGGTTTTGTTTCACTGTGATATGGCACTTGCTTGATGTAATAGTAGTGGCGGGGCATCATGCAGTGCTTGCAGTTTTATTACTGTTTGAGCACGGCTTTCGGTCCATTTGACAATGGCTTCAAACAGCCATGCGCACAGATATTTATGCAAGAATTCTTATTTTGGCATGTATTACTGCATACAGATTTCTGCTGATCACTGAATTTGCAAGCATTAACACTTAAGGGGAATGGGAACTCCTTCATGAGAGGCAACTCCTGCCAAAGTATTTTTGTCTCCCATGTCAATAGGGGTCAACTCATAAAGGAAAGAATTTGCTCCAGAGGAGCGAATTCTTTCCTTTAAGAGTAGACCCCTTTTTCAGTGCAACAGGGTTTATAGAAAAGCGAACAGGAAGTCCCGAAAGTTCTCTCCCTTTGAAAAATCTGCAAGGTGTTCCCATTCCCCGTAAAACTCAGAGAAAATCTACATTTGAAAATGATGTCTGCTTATGTAATCTGCTGAATCTTCTTGGAAAGTTCTTGGAAAATATTTTTACTTACAGGCAAACAGTGTGAACCCATATCAGACTACTCCTAGAGGAACCATCTGATCTGGGTTCACACTTTTTGCAAAAATGAGTTTTAAAGTAACCAGCAGACGACAAAGCAGACGGCAATTGTTGTGATTGGCATTTAATGAGTTAACGCCTTGGGCTTAGCAACATTCTTTCATTTGTTGATTTGTGGAACTGCCTCATTAAGCGATTGGGATGTGCACTTAAAGACATCTTAAAACAGAGATTATAGGTACTAGCTTAAACACACGGGGTATTGGACTACCTGGAACGCAGACGGATACCAAAAACGCCGACGGAAAAAAAACAACAAACATTCGTGGTGAGTTGAACAAATCGCATTTTACGGGCATATATTAAATAGATGCCTACAGATGTTGATAGCTATCTGTATTGCAGTGTCTCGGAATACTTTCCACGAACTGTGGATGCAAATCCTTCTGTCAATGACGAATAATGACCTATTTTATTCGGCAAAATATAGATGCTTGATGCAAGTCGACAGTTTTTTTAGTTTTACAGCAATAACTCGTATATAATTTACAATGTTTCCTGAATAGCGTAAAATACTAATGTATTGAGTACCTGCCATGTGTTATTAGAATTAGCAAAAAGCAGGATTTTAGAATTATAGATGTGAATTTCTTGATGAGGGTGTTCGAATAAGGATACCAATGACGACCCCCACAGATACCACGCAATGCAGACGGCACAAAGTTATGGTTACCATTGGCGTAGAAACCACAACCGTGAAAAAATAAAAAAGGAGTAAAATACATTCTGTTTTCGTTTAATTGGAAAGTTAATCCAGACACTGGGTCTTACCACAGTGTACCTCGACCAAAGAGGGTATTCTCGATGTAGAAGGGAAGGCAATGGCCAGAAATTGATACGATTGCCTTTCGCTTTTCGCCAAAAGACACCAACGTGAAGGTTTGTCTTAATACCACGTGGGCCATATTCGCGCATATGACTTTATATAGCGCACATGACCCGTCAATTCTTATTAGGTGTCATAAATCTGTGATTTCATAATGTTAGATACTTTTACGATCAAATAGGCACGATTTGTAAATTTCCTTAGTTATATTAATAGCGTAATCCCACAAAACAACCACGGACATGAATTCAGTCCTTCTCGCTACCTTTAGTCCACGCAGAGTACTTTTAAATTCATTATTTTGACAGATAAATATGAATATACTGTCGAACTTCAATGGCTCGAACACTTTTGGGACCAAGAAAATTTGTTCGAGACCACGGTGGTTAGAGCCACAGGGAGTTGATCTTGGAGCTAGGGGAGGAGGCCGAATACGGACATATTTTCAGTTTTCTTCAAAATAAATGCATGTTGTGTGTACTCATTAGAATCGCCTCATCGAGGCGATTCTAGTGAGGACACAAAACACACATTTTCAAGATCAAATTAGACAATTATACAAACTATATTTATATCTGCAGTTATGGAATTTTCTTTCTAGGGACTCAAGAAAGAGTTCGACTCGGCCGTAGTAAATGGGCCATCAGTGTTTGAGTCATCGAAGTTTCACTGTACATTAAATTACAAAACAGATCGTTTTTTTTTTTGGTGGGGGGTGGTTTTACGGCCCTTTCAAGATTATTTCACTCATCTCGAGCCGATCTTTAATCAGAGGTGGGCGAAAACCGGAGAAAAACGACCTGACCTTTCGTTGCAGAACTTGGCGTCTCACGTGTGACCCGAGCCAGGCTCGAACTCAAAAAAGATCGTACTAGAACTGTACGAGTTTGTTTCATTATTTTGACAGATAAATATGATTATACATTATTGCAATGCCCAAGGGGCTTGAAGAAATATATGGTCTGCATGATGCTGCCACGCAGAGCTGAATCCGGTCCGCACACGAGTACTGGTAAACTGCTTAGTGGATCAAAGCCTGCCCAGGCAAAGCGGTGCGAGTCGAACCGTCCATGCTTATAAACCCTATTGGTTTCATTGGGCGACAGGGCTTGAGATGTCATTTCATCTTAATGTCGGGTAGAAGTCCCACAAAATTAGAAGCAACGTCTCCAAAATGACCTTTACAGTGTTGACGTGGACGTGAAACCTCAAATCAAACAAACATTATTGCAACGACGTTGATATGGCGTTGTTCCAGTGTGTGGTACGTGTTGGTAGGGTCGGGTCCTACGAAATTACGAATCGGTCTTATAAGATAAACAATGTGAAATTTATAGAAAAATTTCGGGAAAGAATGACGCACCTGACCGAATGGCAATATAATTAACCCATATATGCCCTCTTCTGGGAAATAAGCAAACAGTGCCGATCCAGATCAGACATGGTGTCTGATCTGGGTCTACATTGTTTGCTAAAAGAAAATTCATTTTTTTGTAAAATTTGCCACAAATGAAAACAAACCTGACACTCTAATAATAGGAAGTGACAACTCCAAACGTACTAGGTGGAAGACCCCATGTCACATATGGATTAAAACACGAAGAATAGTTTGTTTCCCGCACCCCACCCCCTTTAGCAGAAAAGAATGAATGGCCAAACACTTGTCCAAAATTAAATATTGCCAGGATATTTGTTTGTTTGAATTGAGGTTTAACGTTCCCGTCAACACTATTTAGGTCATTTTGGAGATGCTGCTTCTAATGTATTGGTACTTTTACCCGACATTGAGATGAAATGACATCTCAAGCCCTGTCGCCCAATGAAACCAATTGGGTTTATAAGCATGGACGGTCCGACTCGCATCACTTTGCCTGGGCATGCTTAGATCCTCTGAGCGGTTTACCAGTGCTCGTGTGCGGTCGGTTTCAGCTCTGCGTGGATGCATCATGCAGCCCATCTATCTCTTCAAACCCCGATAGGCGATTGCGTTTGAGTTTTACGTCCCCACCAACAACAGGATCATATGGAGGCGGGACCTCTGTTTAAAGACTCGCCCGAAAGTCTGGTGAAGCCCGGAATCGATCCCACGACCCCTGGTTTGCGAGGCGAGTAGATTATCCTCTGCACCACGGAGGCTTCTAATTGACATATATAGGATATAATACCGAAACGGAATGAATACAAAGTACCTGCATGTAAAACATGGTGTTTTTAAAGATGCTTATGCACAGTATGCCGAGATGAGACCTCTCATTGGGAGCTGTCTATATCTCGCATTTTGATGATTTTAATTGAAGCATCTTTACGGAACCCGGGAAAGGACATGATATGTTTTTTAATATGTTGTGCGAACAAGATATTAAGTTGTGCGAACAAGATATTATCTTGTGCGAACAAGATATGTTGTGCGCACAAGATATTATCTTGTGTGGACAAAATAATTTATCTTGTGCGGACAACATATTATCTTGAGCGCACAAGATAATATCTTGTTCGCACAACATATTATCTTGTTTGCACAACATAGAGCTTGGGAAGTTGTACGAACTAAATATTATCTTGTGCGCACAACTTATAAAATAATAAAAAAAAAATCATGTCCCTTCCAGGGTTCCGTACATCTTACATAATAGCAACTATTCAATTTTTTTTTCTCCAAAATTCAAAGATGAATGTGGCAGAAACTCAGGGCGTACGTGTAAATATTTGATCAGCTGTCTGAGCGATTAGGCTGTGTAGTATGAGATCAATATTTGTCAAATATGACAATGCAGATCAAGTTGAGACGCCGCAAAATCGGTGATTGGTCTACGTACACCGTTTGCTTAAACGACCAGTCTATTTGAAAAAAAAAACTTACAATAAATAAAACAAAGGAGAAACCCGCCTGTCAAGTATTGTTATGTGGAAGATTCTGGTTGTCATATATGGGTACATGCATCATGAAAGGCGCCTGCGACCAGGTAAGAATCATATCAACATGTGTAGCTGTACAATCTGATTGCTTTCAGATGCATCTCGGTGCAGAAATGATTTAATATGACATGTGATGGAATGAATGCGCAACATGTCTAAACATTTCGAACAAACAGTGTCATGAATGTCTAGAGTTTGCTAAGAATGGCAGAAATTAAGAAGTATCACGCATTTTGTGCAATAGCCTGCAGATGCACAACAGTTTTAAAACATGAACAGGTTGGAGCAACATCTATCCGTCAGCAGTTGAAACCTGCTTTCTCACGAACAGTTTTGACGGATTGCATTCACATTCCCTATACACGATCGTCTCGGATAAAATCCGCCACTTTTATTTGTGTAGCGGTTCTTCTTCTTCTTACTACTACTACTACTACTACTACTGACAATCCGTTGCAGAACTTGGCGTCTCAAATGTGACCCGCGCGAGGTTAGAACCCACAGCAGTGAGAGACGATATGGTTAAGATAGACTATCTCAACGAAACCGCCAACAAATGCGGACCTTTAGAAGTTTAAATGCGCATATACATATATTTGCACAAGAACCACCACTGTCGATCAGACTTTTTTAGTTTCCTGCCTCTTCAGTTTCCTGCCCTTCAAACATCCGAAGAAAAAAATTGCTTGGGTCTAGAGATAAACTTCTAAATAGAATAACGGAATGAAACGTCAAACATTAGAATACTTGCATGAAACCTCGAACATTTATCAGCCGATTTGTGGTCTATCTGGAAAATCCTCTATGAATGATTTATCTGGAAAATCCTCTGTGATTTGTAATTTCTCTTTTTATCTCCCGACCAAATAGGTTCGGGGGATATAGCGATCAGCCTGGCGTCCGTCCGTCTGTCCGCCCGTCCGTCCGTAGACGCAACTTTGTGATGGCCATAACTCCTATACCCTTTGCGATTTATTGATGGTTCTTGGCACAATTGTGCACAAGGCTGAGACGGCGTGTCATGCGCAAGAGCCAGAACTCTGGATGCCATACTTTTTTAGTTATCTCCCGTTTTAATAAGATAGAATGATTACTTTGTGGTGGCCTTAACTCCAATATCCTTTGAGATATATTGATGATACCTGGAAGAGTTGTTCACAAGGCGGAGACAGCGTGTCATGCACAAGAACCAAAACTCTGGTTGCCATGGTTTTTTAGTTATCTCCCCTGCCAATAAAATAGAGTGACTACCTTGTGATGGCCATAACTCCAATACCCTTTAAGATATATTAATGATACCTGGCACAGTTGTTCACAAGGCCGAGACGGTGTGTCATGCATAAGAACCACAACTCTGGGTGCCATGGTTTTTGAGTTATCTCGCCTTCCAATAGTATAGAATCACTACCTTGTGATGGCCACATATTGATGGTACTTGGTACAGTTATAAATGAGTTTAAGCAGGTGTGTTACTTGCCAGAACCACAACTCTGGGTGCCCTGGTTTTTAATTATCTCCCCTGACAATATAACCTTGTGATGGCCATAACTCCAATACCCTTTGAGATATATTGATGTTACTTGGCACACTTGTATGCAAGGTTGAGACGGCGCTTCATGCCTAAGAAACACAACTCAGGGTGCTATGATATTTGAGTTATCTCCCCTTCCAATATAACAGTATGATTACCTTGTGACCACCGTACCTCCAATACCATTTGACATATATTGGTGGTACTTGATGCAGATGTACATGGTGTTAAGCAAGTGTGTCATGCTCAAGAATTACAACTCTGGGTGCTCTGGCTTTTGAGTATTCTCCCCTGCCAATATAACCTTGTGATGACCATAGCTCCAACCCCCTTTGAGATATATTCAAGGAACTTGGCGCAATTGTATACAAGGTACAGAAGGGGTGTCATGTGCAAGAAACACAACTGTTGGTGCTGTGGTATTTGAGTTATCTACCTTTCAAATATAACAGTATGACCAGCTTCTGATCATCATATCTCAAATACCCTTTGAGATATATTGATGGTACTTTGTACAAAAATACATGAGCTTAAGCAGGCATGTCATGCGCAAGAACCACAATTCTGAGTGCCCTGGTTTTTTAGTTATCTCCCCTGACAGTATAATCTTGTGAATGCCATAACTGCAGTAACTTTTGTGATATATTGATGGTTTAATTCTGGTGCACTTTCTATTGGTTAACAATCTTCTGAAGGCCATACTGGCTTTTGGTCGGGGGGATTTGCCATGTCTTCGATACCAGACACATGCAGAGAGAGAGAGAGAGAGAGAGAGAGAGAGAGAGAGAGAGAGAGAGAGAGAGAGAGAGAGAGAGAGAGAGAGAGAGAGAGAGAGAGAGAGAGAGAGAGAGAGAGAGAGAGAGAGAGAGAGAGAGAGAGAGTAACCATTTAATCGTCTTACGCTATTTTCAACATCGTTGTTTATATACTGCATGGGAAATATTCTGCATGGGAAATATTCAACATTTACTCGTCTTACGCTATTTTCAACATCGTTGTTTATATACTGCATGGGAAATATTCTGCATGGGAAATATTCAACACTGTTCGTAACCGTGCTTTTTGGACCTCAAAATTAAGGAGATATGGAAGTAGGCATTGATTTAGCCATTAATTGTAAATCCGTCATTGATATCCACCGTCTGCGTTTCATGGTAACATCAAAGAAATCCGTCTGTCGTAAATATTATCTTTCAGCATGGTGCACTCAAGTCCATGCTTATTGCTGCCCGAGCAACGTATGGCACAAGTATATAGGAGTTTATTTTTGAACAAGAACTATTTCTCTTTCAAGCTACAATGACATCTTTGGATAAATCGGTTTCATTTCTGGTACTTACACTAATTCTTTTAGAAATTGTGCATGTTTTGCATTTCAGTTGTCTGTAAAGACGCTTTCATGTAATCTATCGAAGCTAAAAGCACCATTACGAAACAGCTGTGACAGTTCCAGAGGAATACAGCAAAAAATCAAAACTGATTTTTTTTAATAGAGTCGCAAAAAAACATGATTTAACGACTCACCCTCTTTCAAATCCAAGGTAAACAGTCGGCGTTTTTGGTATCCGTCTGCGTTCCAAGTAGTCGAATACCCCGTGTGTTAAATATCTTCATGGTGGCAGAACTTGTAGCATACACCAAAAGTCTGAAAGTAGAAATACAAACAATTCACCAAAGCCTCATCACCATAATCTTTATAACACCATTTTGGATATAAAACTGTTTCAAGATGGATCCCAAGAATGTATAGATTATATAGAAAAATCACCACCAATGGTCATTTTTCTATATAATTATGTCTCCCCCGAAAAATTTTTTTTCGGAGAGACATATTGTTTTTCCCCCGGGCGTCTGTCTGTCCGTCTGTCACACTTTCGTGTCCGCTCTGTAGCTTGAAAACCGTTAGAGCTATCGTCACGAAACTTCGTATAAATATTAATCAGCATTAGACGACGTGCAGTGCGCAAGAACCATAACTCTCGCATTTATACTTTTTGAATTATCTCCCTTGGAAGTTTGTTGGTATGTATATATGTATGGGCAAATCGTGTCCGGTCAATAACTTTCTTATTTTTTGATGGATTTTAAAATTACTTGGCAGAAATATCAACAACCATAAGACGATGTGTGGTGCGCATGAGGCAGGTCGGTACCTCAAAGGTCAAGGTCATACTTAGAGGTCAAAGGTCAAAAAAGGGGCCTTTTTTCGTATTTGGTCAATAACTTTCTAATTTTAAGATGGATTTTAAAATTACTTGGCATAATTATTAACAACCATAAGATGATGTGTGGTGCACATGAGGCAGGTCGGTTCCTCAAAGGTCAAGGTCATACTTAGAGGTCAAAGGTAAAAAAGGGGCCTTTTTTCGTATTTGGTCAATAACTTTCTAATTTTGAGATGGATTTTAAAATTACTTGGCATAATTATTAACAATCATGAGACGATGTGTGGTGCACATGAGGCAGGTCGGTACCTCAAAGGTCAAGGTCATACTTAGAGGTCAAAGGTCAAAAAGTGGGCCTTTTTTCGTATTTGGTCAATAACTTTCTTATTTTGAGATGGATTTTGAAATCACATGGCAGAAATGTGAACCAATATAAGGCGATGTGTTGCGCGCATGACCCAGGTTGGTACCTCAAAGGTCAAGGTCATACTTAGAGGTCAAAGGTAAAAAAAGGGGCCTTTTTTCGGGTTTTGTCAATTACTTGCCTATTTTTAAATAGAATTTGAAGTTACTTGGCAAACATGTTAACTATCATGGGACGATGTGTTGCATGCATGATTCAGTTTGGTACCTAAAATGTCAAGGTCATACATAGAGGTCAAGGGTAAAAAAGGGGCCTTTTTTCGTGTTTGGTCAATAACTTTCTTTTTTTTAGATGGATTTTGAAATTGCTAGGCAGAAATGTTAACCACCATGAGATGATGTGTTGCACGCATGACCCAGTTTAATACCTGAAAGGTCAAGGTCATACATAGAGGTTAAAGGTAAAAAAGGGCCTTTTTTGTGTTCTGTCAATAACTTTCTTATTATGCCCCCAACTTTGAAAAAGTTTGAGGGGCATATTGGTTCTGGTTCGTTCGTCCGTCCATTATGCTTTTGATGCATAGCATAACTAAAGAACCGTGTATGCTAGGGTTTTGAAATTTCATATATGGATTCCTCGTGGAAAATTAGCTGATGCGTAGTTTTTTTCTCGTCCGGATTATGCCCCCTTCAAGAGTTATTGCCCTTTGATTTTTTTTTTTTAATAAAATCTTGTCAGCAAGATATCTCAAAAACTATTGGAGCTAGAGCCTTGAAAGTTGGTGATTATATTGATTGTGATGAGTAGATGAACTGATTAACTTTTGACAAAATTCCGAAAAATACTTTGTGAGTTATGGCCCTTTGTCATTTTGGTAATTTGTGCCCATTGTAATGTATGCTAAAAGTGATGCATAGCATAACTTTAGAACCATGTATGCTAGGGTTTTGAAATTTCATATATGGATTCCTCATGGAAAATTAGCTGACGCATATTTTTTTTCTCGTCCGGAATATGCCCCTTTCAAGAGTTATTGCCCTTTGAAATCCTTTTAATAAAATCTTGTCAGCAAGATATCTCAAAAATTATTGGAGCTAGAGCCTTGAAAGTTGGTGAATAGATTGTTGGTGATGAGTAGATGAACTGATTAACTTATGACAAAATTCCGAAAAATACTTTGTGAGTTATGGCCCTTTGTCATTTTGGTAATTTGTGCCCATTGTAATGTATGCTAAAAGTGATGCATAGCATAACTTTAGAACGGTGTATGCTATAATTTTGAAATTTCATATATGCATTTCTGATGGAAAATAAGCTGACGCGTATTTTTTTTCTCATCAGGATTATGCCCCTTTCAAGAGTTATTGCCCTTTGAATTTTTTTTTAATAAAATCTTGTCAGCAAGATATCTCAAAAACTATTGGAGCTAGAGGCTTGAAAGTTGGTGAATATATTGGTGGTGATGAGTAGATGAACTGATTAATTTTTGACAAAATTCCAAAAAATACTTTGTGAGTTATGGCCCTTTGTCATTTTGGTAATTTGTGCCCATTGTAATGTATGCTAAAAGTGATGCATAGCATTACTTTAGAACCGTATATGCTAGGGTTTTGAAATTTCATATATGGGTTCCTCATGAAAAATTAGCTGACGCGTATTTTTTTTCTCGTCAGGATTATGCCCCTTTCAAGAGTTATTGCCCTTTGAAATTTTTTAAATAAAATCTTGTCAGCAAAATATCTCAAACACTATTGGAGCTAGAGCCTTGAAAGTTGTTGAGTATATTGGTGGTGATGAGTATATGAACTGATTAACTTTTGACAAAATTCCGAAAAATACTTTGCGAGTTATGGCCCTTTGTCATTTTGGTAATTTGTGCCCATTGTAATGAATCCTAAAAGTGATGCATAGCATAACTTTAGAACTGTGAAATTTCATATATGCATTCCTAATGGAAAATAAGCTGACACGTATTTTTTTCTCATCTGGATTATGCCCCTTTCAAGAGTTATTGCCCTTTGAATTTTTTTTAATAAAATCTTGTCAGCAAGATATCTCAAAAACTGTTGGAGCTAGAGGCTTGAAAGTTGGACCATGAGTCATGTGCAAGACCAAGGTCCATACCTCCAATGTCAAGGTCATACCTAGAGGTCAAAGGTAAAAAAAAGGACAGTCAATAACTTCCTTATTCTTTGATGGATTATGAAATTACTTGGCAGAAATGTTAACCATCATGAGACGATGTGTTGTACCGCAAAGGTCAAGGCCATACTTAGAGGTCAAAGGTAAAAAAGTGCTTTTTTTGTTTACGGCCAATAACTTTTTTATTTTTCTATGAACATTTTTAAAGTTACTATGCAGAAATGTTCATTTTCATTAGATGATGTGTTGCACACAAGACCCAGCTCAATACCTCCAATGTCAAGGTTATACTTAGAGGTCAAAAACGGGGAGACATCTGTGTTTTTGTAGAAAAACAAATTCTAGTCTATACATTTTTGTTAATCCCCCACCACAAAGCAGAGCGGGGATTATAGGAATGGCCTTCGTCTGTCCGTCCGTCTGTCCGTAACACTTTCTTGTCCTCTCCATATCTCCTGAACCCTTTGATACAGATTTTCACTAAACGTTGATCAATTATTCGTCCCAGTGAGCTGATGTTCAGAACCCAAAAATGAACCATGCCGACTCGAGGTCAAGGTCACAGTTGAAGGTCACGAGTTTGAAACTTCAAATTTTGTGTCCGTTCCATATCTCCTTTACTACTGCAAGGATTCTCATTAAACTTTGGTCAAATATTCTTTTCAGTGAGATGATGTGCAGAACCCCTAAACAAACCATTACGACTCTAGGTCACGGTCGCATATGAAGGTCAAGAGCTTGAAACTTTGAATTGTGTGTCCGTTCCATATCTCCTTTACTCCTGCAAGGATTTTCATTAAACTTTGGTCAATTATCCCCCTGAGTGAGCTGATGTGCAGAACCCATAAATGAATCAAGCCGACTCAAGGTCAAGGTCACATTTGGAGGTCACAAGAACTTTTGTGTCTGTTCCATATCTCCTTTACCCCTCAAAGGATTTTCATTAAACTTTGGTCAATTATCCCGCTCAGTGTGCTCATGCAGAACCCATAAATGAAACATGCAGACTCAAGGTCAAGATCACGTTTGAAGGTCACATTTTGAAACTTTGAATTTTTTGTCCATTCCATATCTTCCTTACTTTTCAAAAGATTTCTATTAAATTTTGGTCAAATGTCCCCCCTCAGTGAGCCGATGCGCAGAACACATAAATAAACCATGCTGACTCGAGGTCAAGGTCACAGTTGAAGGTCACGAGTTTGAAACTTTGTATTTTGTGTCCGTGCCATATCTCCTTTACCCAGGAAGCCTCTGTGGTGGAGTGGTTATGCTACTTGCCTTGTAAACCAGACTTTCGCAGGATCGATCCCGGGCTTCTCCAGACTTTCGGATGAGTCTTTTAACCGAGGTCCTGTCTCCATATGACCTTAGCTGTTGGTGGGACGTTAAACTCAAACACTCACTTATCTCCTTTACCCCTGGAAGGATTTTCATTAAACTTTCGTCAAATATCCCCCTCAGTGAGCTGATGGGCAGAACCTGTAAAAAAACCATGCCAACTCAAGGTCACAGGTGAAGGTCACAAGTTTGAAACTTTGAATCCGTTTCATATCTCCTTTACCCCTGGAAGGATTTTCATTAAAGTTTGGTGAAATATCCCCCCTCAGTCAGCTGATGTGCAGAACCCATAAATAAATCATGCCAACTCAAGGTCAAGGTTACAAGGTTGAGCCTTGATACAAAGGGTGCCGATGGATTTGGCTGTCCCCCAGATTGCTATAACAGTTGTTTAACTAATATTCCCGCCAATTGACGCTTATGGAAGAAAAATGTTATATTCTAAACACCATAAGAACTTGATCTGCCGCACTGAACCAGGTCTCCTTTGTGTTTCCAGATCTTACTCATCACACTCAATGCTCTACGTCTCGTGTGGTACGTTGATCTGGAAACCCGCTGGACCAGATTCAGTGCGACAGATCAAGTAACTGTAGTAAAAATGACTAGTCGAACTTCAATGGCTCGAACACCTTTGGGACCACGAAAATCTGTTCGTGACATGGGTAGTTTAAGCCACTGATGGCTAATACCAGGAGGCATAACGGCGATAATTTTGGCCTTTTTTGCGGTGTTCTCTTTAATAAATGTATGCTGTGTGTACTCATTAGAATCGCCTCATCGAGGCGATTCTGATGCCTACACACAGCATACATTTGCAAGATAAAAGGCGAAAATATCCGAACTTTCCCCTCAGTATCTCTTTTGTAGAGAAATTCCCTAGGGACTCGAGAACAGGTTCGACTCTGCCATGGTAAACGAGCCATCGGTGTTCGAGCCATCGAAGTTCCACTGTATCTCGCATGGGTATTTTCAGAAGACCTTTTTTGTTTTGTTGCATTTGCAAACAGCAAAGGTGCAGATCAGCCTGCGCACTGTGTAGTCTGATCAGCACATACCAGTATGTGCTTCTTGCTTGGATAGCACCCATTGTATGCTAGTGGACTCTTCCATTGCTATATGCTGGACCAGTCCATTTGTCATATAAGGGGTGTCTGGCCTTTTTTTTTGTTTTTTCTATTTTTGTCGGATAATTCTGTTAGCAAATAGTGCAGGGCCTGATCAGACACTTTGCGGCAGCTGATCTGTGCCTGCACTGTTTGCCAAGGTACCCCTTTGAGGGTTTCTAGCATGCAATGGGTTAAAATTTTAAGACTTGCTGTCTGTGTGTAGGTCTCATTGGCCTAGTGGGTAAGATCACTGACTCTTTTAAGCATTTGGTCTCTTGCCTCTGGGTTAAAGCATCGCTTGTGTCACAGGTGGGCAGCCATGTTCTGCAACAGAAGGTCAAGTGGGGCAGGTGGCTTTACTCTGGTTTTTGCCCACCTCTGATTGAAGGTCAGCTCGATATAATCATAATAATGCCTCGGTCACAAATTCGGCGTACCCCGGCCGATCTATACTAGACGTGGTGGTCGGCCAAGCTGTCCAAGTCGAGAAGAGGTTGGAAGCCGTTGTCTGGCTCGGTTTTGACAAAAAGTATGCCGTGTGGGGCCTGGAGGGACATCCGCCGGGAATTGGGCGGTGTCTGCCAGATTTTTGCGGGGAAGCATCGGTATATACGCCGGACGGAAATCGGGCGGTGCACTGCAGGTTATTACCTGGAGATTATTACTAGCCGGCCGAGCATTGGTCGATGTTCCGCATATGTGCGCCCAGTTCCCGGCCGGGCATGACCCGTCGCCGGGCGAGGGACGGGTTTACACCCGCCGGGGATGGTCCATTTGTCCAAGGGTATATAAACTGCATCTTCTCCTGTCTGTACAACAAATGTGTCAGCTCGGTTGGTGGGTGAACAACCTTCAGTTTGTTGATGTCGAAGAAACCTTTCTTCGAAGAAAAGCGATACAAGATGTCTCTTATCCCCTCTGGTCTGCTTAAAAAACTGGCACGCATCGGAGATCGGGCCCTTAGATAGTCGAGCGTCAATCAGTGGGATGCGGGCAGGAAACCGGTCGGCGATCGAGCGGCGACATCCGAAACAGGATTTGTCTAGCGGATTCCGCTTGACAACCTGCCGGGCGTCAGCTGATTTCTACCTGATTATCTGATTGGTCGGGGTCCACTCTATACAACCACCGGATGCCAGTCGATGCCAGTGACAATGTCCTGACGTCGGTGGTAAGAGCCTTGCTCGACTTTAATTCGACCTAGAAGTCGGTGAGGATTTTAAGTGCGAGTTAAAATTTCACCGGGCCCCTCCCGACCACCACTGATGCCTCGACATCCGTGGGGACGTTGGCCGGACCCCCAAATCAGTCGCCAACTAGTCGGGCGGGGCTTGAATAGTGATTTGTGACCGTGGCATTAGTGAAGTGATCTTGACATGGCTGTAAAATAAAAAAAGACGGCTAACCAGTGTGCTGCTGAGCCTTAGTTGGTCGCAAACCTAGAATACCACTTCCTCATCACGAGGCTCTTCTTGAGCGGAATGGGAACACCTTCAGGGGAGGTAACTCCTGCAAAGGTATTTTTGTCTCCCATGTCAACAGGGGTCATCTCTTAAAGGAAAGAATTTGCTCCTGAGGAGCAAATTCTTTCCTTTAAGAGTAGACCCCTTTTGCAGTGGGACAGAGCTAATAGAAAAGCAAATAGGAAGTCCCGAAAGTTGTCTCCTTTTGAAAAATGGCAGAAAAGTGTGCTAGGTGTTCCCATTCCTGTTAATAAAACAAGGAATATAACCTTTTTGGAACAACTAGGGTGCAGAACAGGCTGGGCTTTCTAGTGGCAGGATCTTCAATTTTGGTATGCATCCATGGTTGCAAATTGTGTTGCAGGATATAGTAGTCGCAGATACAATTGACTAGGCGGAGCTATACGGGTGCTGTCAATATATGTCAAATTCGCTGAGTCCACCAGAAGCTTCGGTAGAGTGCCTTTCGCATACTTTCTTCAAGCAGACCAAACGGCCATATACACCACAGCTTTGTTTGTGTTACAGCTGAATTCACACAATCGGGCGACTTGGTTTACCTTTTTGTCAATAGAACATTCCAAGGGCGTTAGTAGCAAAAATAATATCAATAACACCAACAGTATACTGCAACAACAACAACATCAACAGGAATAACCACGGCCCCGCCCATCTGGGCTTGAAGAAACAGATCGGCTGCATGGTGCTTCCACACAGAGCTGAAGCCGGCAGCACACGAGCACTGGTAAACCGCTTAGAGGATCTAAGCCTGCCCAGACAAAGCGGTGCGTCCATAGTCGGACCGTCCATGCTTATAAACCCTATTGGTTTCATTGGGCGACAGAGCTTGAGCTGTCATTTCATCTGCCGGGTAAACGCCCCACAAAATTGGAAGCAACGTCTCCAAAATGACCGACATACAGTGTTGACGGGGACGTTAAAGTTCAAATCAAACAAAACAAAACAAAACGGGAACAACCAACTGTTTATATGTACGTGCTTCCGTAACATGCAACATTTAAAAAGGCGGCCCCGCCCATCGGGGCTTGAAGAAATATATGGGCTGCATGATGCTTCCACCCAGAGCTGAATCCGACCCGCACACGAGTACTGGTAAACTGCTTAGCGGATCTAAGCCTGCCCAGGCAAAGCGGTGCGCAAGAGTCGGACCGTCCATGCTTATAAACCCTATTGGTTTCATTGGGCGACAGGGCTTGAGATGTCATTTTATCTCAATGCCGGGTAAACATCCCACAAAATTGGAAGCAACGTCTCCAAAATGACCTACATACAGTGTTGACGGGGACGTTAAACCTCAAATCATTCAAAAACAAAACAGGAACAACCAACTGTTTATATGTACGTGCTTCCGTAACATGCAACATTTAAAAAGGCGACAAAACGATCAGTGGTTCGAGTATGGATGATGCGTTTACCGTGATAGAGTCGCACTTGTTCTGGCGTCCACATAACTTCAGATTCAGATAAAACTTCGGAACTTTACCCATATATGCCTACCGGCCATTTTCTGGAACATTGGCAAACTGTTTAGACCCAGATTTATTTTGTGATCAGCCCCCGCCCATCGGGGCTTGAAGAAATCTGGGTCTACACTGTTTGCTTAAAGAACATTCATTTTTGTAAAATTTTCCACAAACAAAAATAAACCTGACACATCTATAATTAGAAATGGACGATTCCAAATTTATATTAGGTGGAAGATTCCAGTGTCATATATAAGGGTTAAGGGATGGTTTCTGAGCTATTTTATCTTGACAGGCATGTACCTTTATTTTGTGATCAGCCCCCGCCCATCGGGGCTTGAAGAAATAGATGGGCTGCATGATGCTTCCACGCAGAGCTGAAACCGACCCGCACACAAGTACTGGTAAACCGCTTAAAGGATCTAAGCCTGCCCAGGCAATGCGGTCGGACCTTCCATGCTTAAAAACATTATTGATTTCATTAGGCAGCAGGGCTTGAGATGTCATTTCATCTCAGTGTTGGGTAAAAGTCCCACAAAATTGGAAGCAACGTCTCCAAAATGACCTTTACAGTGTTGACGGGGACGTTAATCCTCAAATCAAACAAAAAACTTTTATTTTGTTTGATTGAGTTAAGGTTTTTCGCACCCCGCCCCATTCTCACCTCGTCAACACTATGTACGTCATTCTGGAGACGTTGCTTCTGATTTTGTGACTTGTCCACGACATTGAGATGAAATGACATCTCAGGCCCTGCCGCTCCAAAAATCCGCAGGTGTTTAAGGAATGGTCTTAAGACCTTCTAAGCGGTATATAACGCCTATCTATATTCTCTTAATATTTGCCATTTTATCTATCACACTATACAGTTTCATCATCATCAGCAGCAGCAGCAGCAGCAGCAGCAGCAGCAGCAGCAGCAGCAACATACATCAGAAGTTATTATTTTGATTATCATTATTTTTGGATCGACTCCTCCCCTTCTGGATGATGATGATGATGATGATCATCATCATCATCATCATCATATTCAACAACTTCATCATCATCAGACATAAGTCACGAGGGTAGGCTGAAAAGTTGTGAGCCTGACCAAGAAGCAGGCATCGAACAGCGATGAAATTTTGTATTCATTAAATCCAAACCTTTATTACTTTATTTGACTCAAATGAGTTCAAGTTTACCTGCAATAACGTAGAAATTCTAGACTTTGAAAATTTATACTAGCACGTTTTTGAGAAAATGGACAAAATCTGGCATCGTGGTGTCATCAAGTATCTCCATAAAAAGGGGTTAGCTCCTAAGGACATTCATGTCGATATGGTTGCTACATTAGGGGATGATGCTCCTTCGTATGCAACCGTGAAAAGGTGGGCAGCAAATTTAAGATGGACAAGGACAGCCTTGAAGATGATGACCGGTGTGGACGACCCACAACGGCAACAACTGAGGAAACAATCAGCCAAGTGCACAGGGCCGTGATGGATGACAGGCGTTTAACTGTGAATCAGTTAGCTAACACTGTTGGCATAGAGAACACTACACAGTGAATTAGGAATGTCGAAGGTTTCCGCCAGATGGGTGCCATGGCTTTTGACGCCTGACCAAAAGTTGACCAGACTGAATCTGTCACAAACCAACTTGGCTATTTTTGAAGCAGACCAAGATGGTTTTCTTGACCATTTTGTCCCTCAGGATGAGTGTTGGGTTCATCACTTTGAGCCAGAGACGAAAAGACAATCCATGCCATGGAAGCACCCTGGCTCACCCCCTCCAAAGAAGGCAAAGGTCGTCTCCTCTGCAGGGAAGGTGATGGCATCAGTGTTCTGGGATGCCAAGGGTATAATATTCATAGATTACCTTCAAAAGGACAGAACAATTAATGGGGAGTATTATGCAGATCTGCTCAAACAATTGCGAAAAGCAATTAAGGCTAAACGACCTGGAAAATTGACAAAAGGGGTCTTGTTCCATCAGGACATACGCCTGCTCATTAATCGGTTGTCGCAATGGCTGCTGTGCATGACTGTGGCTTCACACTTATCGATCACCCTCCGTATTCACCTGATCTAGCTCCATCAGATTATTTCCTGTTTTCAAACATGAAAAAGCACTTGGCTGGGCAGCATTATCGGTCAGACGAGGAGGTGATAGCCGCTGTGGAGGAGCTTTTCAGGGACCAAGATGGGACCTTCTATACCACTGGGATCCAAGGACTCCAGTATCGCTGGAGGAAGTGTGTGGACAGGAAGGGAGACTATGTTGAAAAATAAGGCACTTTCAGCATGGACAAACCATTGGATCTTGGTCAGGCTCAGAACTTTTCAGCCTACCCTCGTATTATCATTACTGCCATTATTCTTTGATCCGCTCCTGCTCCCCTTGTGACCTCCATCATCATAATATCATAATCATCATCATTGTCAACAACAACAACAACTGATTGTTTGCTCTACTGAAATGGAATGGGTTAAGGTGCACCCTGTGAGCCTCGTACGTGCGTTGTCCTTCGTCTCTCTTCAACATTTGCCTTGTTGTCCCACTAGGACATGGCGAGAGCCTATATATCTCCTTAACTCTTATCTTGCTGCTCACGACAACCCCTATCTTTGGAAACAGTGTAGATCCAGATCAGATGGCTTCTGAAGAAGCCATCTGATCAGGATCTACACTGTTTGACATTCAGTTTATGAATTTGTAGGAATAAATTACATCAAGTAATATGATTGGTTCAAAATCAGAAATGGGTGTGGCTAAATTTAATATTCAGCAAGATAAGGGTTAAACCTGTAAACAAGCCCAGCTCGCGATAAATGATACATGGCACACACCTAACCATTGGAATGTCATCGGGACGTATACATTGCTTTATCATATGACGTCGCGTCTGAGAGTGTAATAACGCCATTTATTACATACCTTCTATAGGAAAATTACATTAGAATCTTTCAATACATGCTCATTTTTTCGCTATTTTGATGGCACAGTCACGTGACGGGGCCAAAAATCCATATAATATGGATTTTTGGCACTGCCTTTCCATATTGGCACTGCTCCACCCTGTTACTATAGCAATAGAACGATAATGCCGTACTCCATAAGCTTCAAAATGGCCGCAAAAATCACTTGAAGCAATGTCAACCCGACTTCTGGACCTAGACAGAGCGATAGAAGACAGGGATAACAATAGATTTTGAGAAAAGTCTGATATTTCGTGGCAAGCATCAAAAATGAAAAACAAAATACTTTTTAAAAGAAGTTCACCCACGATTGGGAAGCATTGTGAAGGACGTTGCTTTCAAGCACAGCAGGGATGTCCCAACATTTGAAACAATAAGGTCTTGCCAACAACCTTAAACGAACAGATCCCTTCACTTATGAGGAGCTTGAAATTGTGCGGAAGAAATCTGTGGGAGGGAAACATGTCCCCAAAAAGTGTCGTCTTGAATTTTAATGTAAACAACCACCGCGACCGACTGCTACACATGGAATCGATTATGCAGCAGCTTGTTGAATGACACTAAGAGCCTTTAAAATTAAAATGGTCTTCAAATAAGCAAAAAACATTCTGTAAAATACCTTAAAAAGCATTCTTTGAACTGCAGAAATTCTGTATTTAAAATGGCGATTTGTTTTTGTTTTTAAACTTACAGTTGCGACGTCACTTGTGACGTAATTTGCTGCGCACTACTATGTTACTGTATTACCGTGAGCATGGTTAGTGTAGGCCTACTAATTAGTTATATAATTTAAAAAGAATTTCTTTCTTTTTTTTCGGCGGATACCGAAAATATAACCTCCACCCACTCGATGAAACGTTCCCGGCATCAACCTTTAAAAAGTAAATGTTCTCTTTGCCTTCATTTCTTCACGTTGCAATATAATTATGCTATATAAATGATGTAATAAAGAGGTTATGATATGGTAAAGGTGTGCCTCTAAGTCATATTGGCACCGGAAGTCATATTGGCCCTCGGGCTAAAGCCCTCGGGCCAATATGACAGACCGGTGCCAATATGACTTAGAGGCACACCTTTACCATATAATAACCTCTATTTATTACATACCTTCTATAGGAAAATTACATTAGAATCTTTCAATACAGGCTCATTTTGATGGCACAGTCACGTGACGGGGCCAAAAATCCATATAATATGGATTTTTGGCACTGCCTTTCCATATTGGCACTGCTCCACTCTGTTACTATAGCAATAGAACGTTAATGCCGTACTCCATAAGCTTCAAAATGGCCGCAGAAAAATCACTTGAAGCAATGTCAACCCGACTTCTGGACCTAGACAGAGCGATAGAAGACAGGGATAACAATAGAATTTTAGAAAAGTCTGATATTTCGTGGCAAGCATGAAAAATGAAAAACAAAATACTTTTTAAAAGAAGTCCACTCTCGATTGGGAAGCATTGTGAAGGACGTTGCTTTCAAGCACAGCAGGGATGTCTCAACATTTGAAACAATAAGGTCTTGCCAACAACCTTAAACGAACAGATCCCTTCACTTATGAGGAGCTGGAAATTGTGCGGAAGAAATCTGTGGGAGGGAAACATGTCCCCAAAAATTGTCGTCTTGAATTTTAACGTAAACAACCACCGCGACCGACTGCTACACACGGAATCGATTATGCAGTAGCTTGATGAATGACACTAAGAGCCTTTAAAATTAAAATGGTCTTCAAATAAGCACAAAACATTCTGTAAAATACCTTAAAAAGCATTCTTTGAACTGCAGAAATTCTGAATTAAAAATGGCGATTTGTTTTTGTTTTAAACTTACAGTTGCGACGTCACTTGTGACGTAATTTGCTGCGCACTACTATGTTACTGTATTACCGTGAGCATGGTTTACTGTATTACCGTGAGCATGGTTAGTGTAGGCCTAATATGAACTTAGGCACAGCCTAGATGACGGACATGAGCATTACCAGTCAGTTAATGTTTAAAAGCAGAGATGCTAGTGTTTTAACCCACCTGAAGTTCGAACACTAGAGGGGAAGTGAATAAATGGTGACAACAAACCATTTTACCAATATACAGATAAGCGTTATCTTACGCCCCTTGTTAAAACAGACAGCGTTTTTGGTTCTGTATAGCTTTACTTGAGAGCATTCTTGCTGACTGAATAGCATTTCTGGACATTCTTGCTGACTGTCAGAATCAGAAATGTTTACTGGTGACACGTCCAAAGACAATCCTTCACAAGTCAAGATGGTTTCTGAAGTCAAAGGTATTGCAAACTACCGTATTCGACCTATTTACCACACCATGGGTCGGGTATGAAACACCCTTCCCGATCCCGATCCGAAAATCCCCGATCCAAAATTTTCTATTTGCCCGAATTCATTAATTAAAATATATTTTAAACACTTTTTGTGTTTATTTTATTACTTTTCAGTATTTCAATCATGATTTATGTATATTTTGTTTAAAAAAGTCCAATTTGTGATTTTAGCCTAAATTATTCCTATATCAGAGGTATGAAAAACCCTGCCGATTTTTCGTAAAAATATTGTATTCTTCCGCCTCTAATTAAAAAAATAAACAATAGCTAAATGATAAAATCAACATTAAGGAATTGTTATATACGTTTATGGATTTTCTCAAATAAAAGAGAACTTAAAAAGACTTTTGGGGGTGTTTTTTGCATAGTTTAATCTAAAACGATTAGCCGCTGCTCATTATTTCTATTTATAGTTACGTAAATTGAATTGAATGTGAAAGAAATCACCGGAAACGGACCCATCTTGAGTTTCATATTGTCTCAAAAATAAAAATAGATAGATAGGACGTAGTGAAACTTCTCTCACTCGCACAATGGTCGTTAAATGTCACATATACGATTTTTGAGACAATGTGAAACTCAAGATCGGTCCGTTTCCGGTCATTGTTTTCACATTCGGTTCAATTTTCTTAACTATAAATAGCAATCATGATCGGTAGTCGCTTTGGATAAAAATATGCAAAAAACGTCTCCGAAACTCTTATTAAGTTCTCTTTTATTCAAGAAAAGCCATAAAAGTATATAACATTTCTGTTATTTTGATTTTATCATTTGATTATTGTTTATTTTTTAATTAGAGGCGGAAGAATACAATATTTGTATGCTCAGTGTGATAGCTCAGTGGTTAGTGCACTTGCCTCTGATGCTAGAGGTCCCGGGTTCGATCCCCGGCAGCGGTGTGAAAATTTCGGTGTCCGAACACGCTCCATTGGCATCATTTGCAGAGATGAATGTCATAAAGTGCACCGTCCTTCGGATCGGGACGTTAACTGGAGGCCCCCTGTGCAGGGAGAACCATCCCCTGTGCAGGTTAAAGAACCCTACCGTAATTACATGATTACTGTGTAGGCTTTCATCCTGCAAAACTGGAGTGTATGTAATACACCGTCTGTGTCCCCTCCGGGGGTTAAGGCGAAACCGGAAGAAGAAGTATTCTTTACGAAAAATCGGCAGGGTCTTTCATACCCCCGAGAGAGGAATAATTTAGGATAAAATCACAAACTGAACTTATTTAAACATAAATGATGATTAAAATACTTAAAATTAATAAAATAAACACAAAGAGTTTTTAAATACATTCTAATGAATGAATAAGGGTAATTAGAAAATTTTGGATCGGGGATTTTCGGATCGGGATCGGGAAGGGTGTTTCATACCCGACCCGCACCGTGCGCTTAGTTTTTTCAAAATTGTATGAAAATATTGTGGTGAAAAATCTACCTACCCGTAATAATCGCACACTCAATACGAAAAAAATACGAAAAAAAAAAGCTTCCGATATGATTATTTTATAGAGAGATGAATTTCAGCAGAGGGGTTCACCACATATACATATGATTTCCTCGGGTCAAAGATGCAGCAAAACTCAATATGAATTAGTTGGAAGGTTACTGTAAAGTGAGCGCTTGTGTATTTTTTTTTTCAGAAAAAGCTTGGGTGTGTGCTTATAGGAGCAGGTGCGGTAAATAGGTCGAATAAGGTAGTTCAATTTTACCATGGCATTGTGGGGAATCTGGTTGGGGTCATAAATCGTGGTCACTGACTTGATCATCATGGACTTCGCCAAGGCCTTTGACAAGGTTGAAGGTACCTCACAGAGGGCTATTATATAAGGTGACTACTATGGGATAAGTGAATCCACACATAGGTGGATAAGCTCATGGCTCTCTGGGTGCTCACAAGTTGTACTTGATGACCAAGCACCTGATCAGTCCCTGTTTTATCTGGAGTCCCCCAAGGTTCAGTCCTTGGGACCAGTCTTCTTGGTTTTCATCAATGATCTGACTGTTAATATCAGGACATCAGTCAGTTTGTTTGCTGATGATGTGTCCTGTATATATTCTCCGTCTGACTGTCTTATTTTACAAGATGACCTGGATCAACTTGCAGAGTGGGAGGCCGATCGACAGATGAAGTTCAATGTGGCGGGGGCATTTTTGGCCCCATGGCCATAATTTGAACATCTTGGTAGAGGTCCAATAGATGAAGCTACACACCAAATTTCAAGGACCTGGGCCTTGTGGTTTCAGAGGAGAAGATTTTTTTAGATTTTTCCTAAAAGTCAATGTAAAACCAAGGGGCACCAGAGCTATAATTTGAACAATCTTGATAGAGGTCCACAAGACGAAGCTTCATACCAAATATCAAACACCTGAGTGAGTGAGTGTTTGGGTTTTACGTCCCACCAACAGCGAGGTCATACGGAGACAGGACCTCGGTTTAAAGACTCATCCTAAAGTCTGGAGAAGCCCGGGATTGATCCTGCGATCCCTGGTTTACAAGGCGAGTAGCGTAACCACTACACCACAGAGGCTTCTGATCAAACACCTGAGCCTTCTGGTTTCAGACAAGAATATTTTTAAAGCTTTTTCCTATGTAAGACTATGTTAAACCAATGGGCCCCGAGGCAGGGGCATTTTTGGCCCCAGGACTATAATTTGAACAATCTTGGCAGAGGTCCACTAGACTGAAGCTACACACCATCTATCGAAGGCCTGGTTTCAGATTAAGTTTTCATTAAAAAAAATCTGTTGTTGGCTCCCGTGACCTTGATGTGCAGACTGGAACCATTTGAACAACTCTGAAAGGGAACCGCCTACGAATCATTCCTATGAAGTTTGGTCATAATCCGATCAGTGGTTAAGGAGATGTCTTTTGAAGAAATTGTTTACCCAAGGATGGACGCACGGCGGACGAAAAGTGATCCCAAAAAGCTCACCTCATCATTACATGACAGGTGAGCTAATAAAAACGAAAAAAAAAGGCCTGACCCCCTTATATGACAAATGGGCTTGTCCAATATATGGCAGTGGAAAAGTCTATTGCATACAATGGGTTAATGTCCCCATCAACAATGTAAGCTTTCGTTCCTATGAATTATTGTTGTATGTATATATGTATTGCATGTCACAGAAACTGTGAAATAAATATGTATATTAAATTTTTACCAAGTAAATACAGGATTTTCTATGAAAAAGAAAAATGATATTATATCACAAAGAGAAATAGTTCCCACTGAGAAATATTACCCTGCCGGAACTTATTTTCTCACCTAAAAATCCTGTCTTGTGCCCCACAGAGTATCCCTGTACACCATAGTGCTAAAAATAAATTCCTCACCTAATTTGTGAACAGTTCATTGGAGATACTAGTATTAAAATTGTCTTATCTGTCTCTAAAAGTATCAAGAGGGCCATGATGGCCCGATCTATAGGGTAACAAGTGAGCCCCTGGGAGAGCCATTACTGGCCCCGGGCTATAATTTCAATTATCTTGGTAGTGGTCTAAAAAGTGAAGCTTCATACCAAATATCAAAGACTGGAGCAGTCTGGTTTCAGACAAGAAGATTAAAATTTTAAAGGTTTTTCCTCTTCTTCAGTTTAAAGTACAGGGCCCACTCTGTGGCATTGACGTACTTGGATATATATATATATATATATATATATATCTATATAAATCTTGGGGTCCCTGGGGCGGGCCATTTTTGACCCCAGGGCTTTAATTTGAACAATCTTGCTAGAAACCATAAGACAAAGCTTCATGTCAATTATCCAAGACCTTGGCCTTCTGCGTTTGACTTGACTTTTATTTCCTAGGGCTATAATTTGAACAATTTTGATAGAGGTCCACTGGATGAAGCTTCACACCAAATATCAAAGATCTGGGCCTTGCGGTTTCAGAGTAGAAGACTTGTTTTTAATTTCCCTATATAAGTCAATGTTAAACTGAAGGGCCCCCGGGCGGAGGCATTTTTGGCCCAATGGCTATGATTTGAACAATCTTGGTAGAGGTTCAGTAGATGTAGCTTCATGCCAAATAGCAATGACCTGGGCCTTGTGGTTTCAGTGAAGTAGATTTTAAATATTTTAACTACCGGTAAAGGGCCCGGGGCGACAATTTTTTGGCCCTAGGGCTATAACTTGAACAGTCTTGATAGAGGTTCACTAGATGAAGCTTCACGCCAAATACCAAAGACCTGGTCCTTGCAGTTTCGGAGAAAATTTCCCTGTATAAGCCTCTGTAAAACCAAAGGCCCCCGGACGGGGGCATTTTTGGCCCCATGGCTTTAATTTGAAGAATCTTGGTAGAGGTTCACTAGATGAAGGTTCATACCAAATATCAAAGGCCCAGGCCTTGTGGTTTCAGAGAAGATTTTTCAAGTTTTCAGTGAAAAAATCTATTTTCGGCTCCTGTGGCCTAGATGTGCAATGGACTGGAACCATTTGAACAACTTTGAAAAGGGTCCAGCTAAGGATCATTCCTGTGAAGTTTGGTCAAAATCCGATCAGTGGTCTAGGAGGAGATGTCGTTGGAAGAATTGTTTACAGAAGCACGCATGGACGACGGATGAAAAGTGAACACAAAAACTCACCTTGTCACTACGTGACAGGTGAGCTAAAAGAAATGTTGTAGGTACTTGTTGGACCAGTCACAACATAGCATTTCACAGGTATCCATAACATCTTTTTCAAATAATCAAAAATATTATCCCCATTTTCCCATCCTTTCTCTTTATCTGAATTGCTAATACTTTCTGGCAACAAGAATGAGTTCAGATCCCATGGGCAGTAAATTTGTCTGTTAAAAAGGCGAACACGATTAATCGTATAATCGATCGATAAATTCCGCAAAAATGATAATCATTTCTGACTTGCTTTTAATCGATTACTTGATAGGTACAATTTAATTACTTCCCCAAGTTATGCCTAAAACAGCTGGATGAGTGGCAAACAGTGCAGACCCTGATGATATGCTGCATTATGCGGCATCTCATCTTGGTCTACACTGTTTGCTCAGGCCTGCATGTTCAAATATACATATGGTAAAGACCAACATATGGTAAGAGTCATGCTTAGACAGAAAGCCAGACAGGTGAAATAATGACAAAAACCTTAGCAATTACTAATCGATTATCGACCACAGTGACAGGACTGATAATCCATCATCCTTTCAGCTCCAATTAGCCAACCCTATCTGTTAACCAAGTCATCTACATCTACCATCCATGTGCTGGGCTCTACAGGGTTGTACGAACATCTGTCTCAATCTGGTTGTCCATGAACAGATCCAAATCAAATTAGCTGCCTTAATGGTACACAAGAGCATGTCAAAGAAACACTTCTTTAACTGACAATGTTTACAAAGACATGCAACCAGTGTCTTTCATGGATGTGTCCTGATCTATCGCCGTTGGTCCCAAGTCAGGCTCTAACTGCTCTCTTCTTCATCCAGATAATGAGTCTGCTGTACGAAAGGCTATCAATCGAATTTGCCATCCATTATACTCTCAGTTCCGATTAGCCAACCCTATCTGTTAACCAAGTCATCTACCATCCATGTGCTGGGCTCTACAGGGTCGTACGAACATCTGTCTCAATCTGGTTGTCCATGAACAGATCCAAATCAAATTAGCTGCCTTAATGGTACACAAGAGCATGTCAAAGAAACACTTCTTTAACTGACAATGTTTACAAAGACATGCAACCAGTGTCTTTCATGGATGTGTCCTGATCTATCGCCGTTGGTCCCAAGTCAGGCTCTAACTGCTCTCTTCTTCATCCAGATAATGAGTCTGCTGTACGAAAGGCTATCAATCGAATTTGTCATCCATTATACTCAAATGCATCAAGCATGCATTGCAGCCCATCTATTTCTTCAAGCCGTGATGTGTGTGTGTGTGTGTGTGGGGGGGGGGGGGGGGGGGGGGGGCACAATTTTCAACAATATGTGTACATATGATTTTTCTGTATTGATGCTTTTGGGAGAAATTCACATTAACAGCTACACTTTAAAAGAACCCTGAATTAATCAATACCTTCAGAACAGACTGGCTTCCTATACAAACGCGAGAGAAACAATAGAATGCGAAAGTGACAAGATAAACGATCAGCAGAAATGGATAGAAAAAAAAATGAATTAACTCTATCTATCTATCTTCATATACTGAGTCGGTCAAACTTGGCCATTACCTCAGTTGGGTGGTGCGCTAAATTTAGAATTTAGCAAAAAAAAAAAAAAAAAAAAAAAAAAACTCTGTTTGCCTATGGAGCATGGTAGCTCAGTGGTTAGTGCACTTGCCTATCATGCTTATGCTAGAGGCCCCCGGTTCAATTCCAGGCAGCGGTAAGAAAACTGTGGTGTCTGAACTGCTACACTGGCATCATGAATGCCACAAGGTGCACTGTCCTTCGGATCGGGACGTTAACCGGAGGCCCCCTGTACAGGGAGAACCATCCCTGTGCAAGTAAAAGATCCCTACAAAAAATATCTATCTCTATTTTCTGCCAACCCCTCTCTCGAGTGTTACAGGCAGATTGCATGATTACTATGTAGGCTTTTATTCTGCAAACCTGGACTGTATTTGTTTGATCCTCCTCAACACTGAAAAGGTAATTTTGGAGATGTTGCTTCTAATTTTGTGGGACTTTTACCCGATATTGAGATGAAATGACATCTCAAGCTCTGCCTCCCAATTTATAAGCATCGAAGGACGGTAGAGCATGGTAGCTCAGTGGTTAGTGCACTTGCCTCTGATGCTAGAGGTCGCGGGTTCGATCCCCAGCAGTGGCGATAAAATTCGATGTCCAAACAGGCTCCATTCACGGCATTGGCATCATTTGCAGGGATGAATGTCAAAATGTACACCGTCATTTAGATCGGGACGTTAACTAGAGGCCCCCTGTGCAGGGAGAACCATCCCCTGTGCAGGTTAAAGATCCCTACCGTAATTATATGATTACTGTGCAGGCTGTCATCATGCAAACCTGGAGTGTATGTAATGTACACCTGCGGTAATGGTCAAATGTGACCGACACAGTATCAGTAGATAGATAGATAGGATGGGTCCGACTTGCACCGCTTTGCGTTGGCAGGCCTAGTTCCTCTAAGGGGTTAACCAGTTCTCATGGTCGGATACAGCTCTGTGTGGAAGCATCATGCTATTTCTTCAAGCCCCGATTGGCGGGGGCCGTCCTGGAGTTTGTTTGTTTGATTTGAGGTTTAACGTCCCCGTCAACACTGTAAAGGTCATTTTGGAGACGTTGCTTCCAATTTTGTGGGACTTTTACCCGACATTGAGATGAAATGACATCTCAAGCCCTGTCGCCCAATGAAACCAATAGGGTTTATTAGCATGGACGGTCCGCCTCGCACCGCGGTTCCTGGACAGGCTTAGATCCTCTAAGCGGTTTACAAGTGCTAGTGTGCGGGCCGGATTCAGCTCTGTGTGGAAGCATCATGCAGCCCATATATTTCTTCAAGCCCCTATGGGCGGGGGCTTACCCCGTCCTGGAGTACATGTAATGTACACCTGCAGGTTAACGGGCCTCCGTGGCCTAATGGATAAGAGCGCTGACTCTTAGTCATTAGGTCTCTCACCGCCGTGGGTTCGAGCCTCGCTCGGGTCACGTGTGAGACGCCAAGTTCTGCAACGGAAGGTCAGGTGGTTTTTCTCCGGGCACTCCGGTTTTCGCCCACCTTTGATTAACGATCGGCTCGATATGAGTGAAATAATCTTGAAAGGGCCGTAAAACCCAAACCAAAAAAAAAAAAAAAAAAAAAAAAAACACCTGCAGGTAATCCTCGTGAGAGGATGGTGCAGTAAAAGAAAGAAAAGAATTCCAAGGCATTATGCTTGATAGGACATAAAGCGAATCGGAATTACCATGGAAATACTAGAAATAAACGAAAACTATGATGTTGCTGTCGAATGGAAACGCGGCCGGAAGGTAAATAGAAGACCGGTACTTGATGTTTTTATTTTGCGCCAACTGTCAAACAGTTTGTCTATGAAAATGCAATAAGCGTCTCTGCAACATGGATCAATAATAGAGAAGCAGTCATCGTGAAGTTTTTGAAAATCCCAATTTACAGTTTTTATTTATTTATTAATTTTTATTTGGTCAGATACGACAAAAAGTAATACATACGTATATAAGTAGACAGCATTTAAGATCGAAAACAGAAAATAAATAAAAAAAGTGACAGTCATGCAGTGCGAGTCACCGGAATTCTCGCGTCTCGCGAGAAAATTGAATCACTTCAACTTTTTTCATAGGCAATGCCGCTGACAACAACAACAACAACATGTGCTCGTATACGCGTTACCTATAGTCGGACATGAGTCCGATGTCGTCCTTACGGACGACATCAGCCGATGCCTTCGGCATCGGCCGACTCATGTCCGTACTAATCAGTTATATAATTTAAAAGGAATTTCTTTCTTTTTTTCGGCGGATACCGAAAATATAGCCTCAACCCACTCGATGAAACGTTCCCGGCATCAACCTTTAAAAAGTAAATGTTCTCTTTGCCTTCATTTCTTCACGTTGCAATATAACTATGCTATATAAATGATGTAATAAAGAGGTTATGATATGGTAAAGGTGTGCCTCTAAGCCATATTGGCACCGGAAGTCATATTGGCCCTCGGGCCAATATGACATACCGGTGCCAATATGACTTAGAGGCACACCTTTACCATATAATAACCTCTATTTATTACATACCTTCTATAGGAAAATTACATTAGAATCTTTCAATACAGGCTCATTTTGATGGCACAGTCACGTGACGGGGCCAAAAATCCATATAATATGGATTTTTGGCACTGCCTTTCCATATTGGCACTGCTCCACTCTGTTACTATAGCAATAGAACGTTAATGCCGTACTCCATAAGCTTCAAAATGGCCGCAGAAAAATCACTTGAAGCAATGTCAACCCGACTTCTGGACCTAGACAGAGCGATAGAAGACAGGGATAACAATAGAATTTTAGAAAAGTCTGATATTTCGTGGCAAGCATGAAAAATGAAAAACAAAATACTTTTTAAAAGAAGTCCACTCTCGATTGGGAAGCATTGTGAAGGACGTTGCTTTCAAGCACAGCAGGGATGTCTCAACATTTGAAACAATAAGGTCTTGCCAACAACCTTAAACGAACAGATCCCTTCACTTATGAGGAGCTGGAAATTGTGCGGAAGAAATCTGTGGGAGGGAAACATGTCCCCAAAAATTGTCGTCTTGAATTTTAACGTAAACAACCACCGCGACCGACTGCTACACACGGAATCGATTATGCAGTAGCTTGATGAATGACACTAAGAGCCTTTAAAATTAAAATGGTCTTCAAATAAGCACAAAACATTCTGTAAAATACCTTAAAAAGCATTCTTTGAACTGCAGAAATTCTGAATTAAAAATGGCGATTTGTTTTTGTTTTAAACTTACAGTTGCGACGTCACTTGTGACGTAATTTGCTGCGCACTACTATGTTACTGTATTACCGTGAGCATGGTTTACTGTATTACCGTGAGCATGGTTAGTGTAGGCCTAATATGAACTTAGGCACAGCCTAGATGACGGACATGAGCATTACCAGTCAGTTAATGTTTAAAAGCAGAGATGCTAGTGTTTTAACCCACCTGAAGTTCGAACACTAGAGGGGAAGTGAATAAATGGTGACAACAAACCATTTTACCAATATACAGATAAGCGTTATCTTACGCCCCTTGTTAAAACAGACAGCGTTTTTGGTTCTGTATAGCTTTACTTGAGAGCATTCTTGCTGACTGAATAGCATTTCTGGACATTCTTGCTGACTGTCAGAATCAGAAATGTTTACTGGTGACACGTCCAAAGACAATCCTTCACAAGTCAAGATGGTTTCTGAAGTCAAAGGTATTGCAAACTACCGTATTCGACCTATTTACCACACCATGGGTCGGGTATGAAACACCCTTCCCGATCCCGATCCGAAAATCCCCGATCCAAAATTTTCTATTTGCCCGAATTCATTAATTAAAATATATTTTAAACACTTTTTGTGTTTATTTTATTACTTTTCAGTATTTTAATCATGATTTATGTATATTTTGTTTAAAAAAGTCCAATTTGTGATTTTAGCCTAAATTATTCCTATATCAGAGGTATGAAA
Organism: Lucinisca nassula; assembly: GCA_963580285.1. Taxonomy (NCBI): domain Eukaryota; kingdom Metazoa; phylum Mollusca; class Bivalvia; order Lucinida; family Lucinidae; genus Lucinisca; species Lucinisca nassula. Next base: position 34,144,814 of record OY757027.1, on the reverse strand, counting down.
AACCCTGCCGATTTTTCGTAAAAATATTGTATTCTTCCGCCTCTAATTAAAAAAATAAACAATAGCTAAATGATAAAATCAACATTAAGGAATTGTTATATACGTTTATGGATTTTCTCAAATAAAAGAGAACTTAAAAAGACTTTTGGGGGTGTTTTTTGCATAGTTTAATCTAAAACGATTAGCCGCTGCTCATTATTTCTATTTATAGTTACGTAAATTGAATTGAATGTGAAAGAAATCACCGGAAACGGACCCATCTTGAGTTTCATATTGTCTCAAAAATAAAAATAGATAGATAGGACGTAGTGAAACTTCTCTCACTCGCACAATGGTCGTTAAATGTCACATATACGATTTTTGAGACAATGTGAAACTCAAGATCGGTCCGTTTCCGGTCATTGTTTTCACATTCGGTTCAATTTTCTTAACTATAAATAGCAATCATGATCGGTAGTCGCTTTGGATAAAAATATGCAAAAAACGTCTCCGAAACTCTTATTAAGTTCTCTTTTATTCAAGAAAAGCCATAAAAGTATATAACATTTCTGTTATTTTGATTTTATCATTTGATTATTGTTTATTTTTTAATTAGAGGCGGAAGAATACAATATTTGTATGCTCAGTGTGATAGCTCAGTGGTTAGTGCACTTGCCTCTGATGCTAGAGGTCCCGGGTTCGATCCCCGGCAGCGGTGTGAAAATTTCGGTGTCCGAACACGCTCCATTGGCATCATTTGCAGAGATGAATGTCATAAAGTGCACCGTCCTTCGGATCGGGACGTTAACTGGAGGCCCCCTGTGCAGGGAGAACCATCCCCTGTGCAGGTTAAAGAACCCTACCGTAATTACATGATTACTGTGTAGGCTTTCATCCTGCAAAACTGGAGTGTATGTAATACACCGTCTGTGTCCCCTCCGGGGGTTAAGGCGAAACCGGAAGAAGAAGTATTCTTTACGAAAAATCGGCAGGGTCTTTCATACCCCCGAGAGAGGAATAATTTAGGATAAAATCACAAACTGAACTTATTTAAACATAAATGATGATTAAAATACTTAAAATTAATAAAATAAACACAAAGAGTTTTTAAATACATTCTAATGAATGAATAAGGGTAATTAGAAAATTTTGGATCGGGGATTTTCGGATCGGGATCGGGAAGGGTGTTTCATACCCGACCCGCACCGTGCGCTTAGTTTTTTCAAAATTGTATGAAAATATTGTGGTGAAAAATCTACCTACCCGTAATAATCGCACACTCAATACGAAAAAAATACGAAAAAAAAAAAAAGCTTCCGATATGATTATTTTATAGAGAGATGAATTTCAGCAGAGGGGTTCACCACATATACATATGATTTCCTCGGGTCAAAGATGCAGCAAAACTCAATATGAATTAGTTGGAAGGTTACTGTAAAGTGAGCGCTTGTGTATTTTTTTTTTTCAGAAAAAGCTTGGGTGTGTGCTTATAGGAGCAGGTGCGGTAAATAGGTCGAATAAGGTAGTTCAATTTTACCATGGCATTGTGGGGAATCTGGTTGGGGTCATAAATCGTGGTCACTGACTTGATCATCATGGACTTCGCCAAGGCCTTTGACAAGGTTGAAGGTACCTCACAGAGGGCTATTATATAAGGTGACTACTATGGGATAAGTGAATCCACACATAGGTGGATAAGCTCATGGCTCTCTGGGTGCTCACAAGTTGTACTTGATGACCAAGCACCTGATCAGTCCCTGTTTTATCTGGAGTCCCCCAAGGTTCAGTCCTTGGGACCAGTCTTCTTGGTTTTCATCAATGATCTGACTGTTAATATCAGGACATCAGTCAGTTTGTTTGCTGATGATGTGTCCTGTATATATTCTCCGTCTGACTGTCTTATTTTACAAGATGACCTGGATCAACTTGCAGAGTGGGAGGCCGATCGACAGATGAAGTTCAATGTGGCGGGGGCATTTTTGGCCCCATGGCCATAATTTGAACAATCTTGGTAGAGGTCCAATAGATGAAGCTACACACCAAATTTCAAGGACCTGGGCCTTGTGGTTTCAGAGGAGAAGATTTTTTTAGATTTTTCCTAAAAGTCAATGTAAAACCAAGGGGCACCAGAGCTATAATTTGAACAATCTTGATAGAGGTCCACAAGACGAAGCTTCATACCAAATATCAAACACCTGAGTGAGTGAGTGTTTGGGTTTTACGTCCCACCAACAGCGAGGTCATACGGAGACAGGACCTCGGTTTAAAGACTCATCCTAAAGTCTGGAGAAGCCCGGGATTGATCCTGCGATCCCTGGTTTACAAGGCGAGTAGCGTAACCACTACACCACAGAGGCTTCTGATCAAACACCTGAGCCTTCTGGTTTCAGACAAGAATATTTTTAAAGCTTTTTCCTATGTAAGACTATGTTAAACCAATGGGCCCCGAGGCAGGGGCATTTTTGGCCCCAGGACTATAATTTGAACAATCTTGGCAGAGGTCCACTAGACTGAAGCTACACACCATCTATCGAAGGCCTGGTTTCAGATTAAGTTTTCATTAAAAAAAAATCTGTTGTTGGCTCCCGTGACCTTGATGTGCAGACTGGAACCATTTGAACAACTCTGAAAGGGAACCGCCTACGAATCATTCCTATGAAGTTTGGTCATAATCCGATCAGTGGTTAAGGAGATGTCTTTTGAAGAAATTGTTTACCCAAGGATGGACGCACGGCGGACGAAAAGTGATCCCAAAAAGCTCACCTCATCATTACATGACAGGTGAGCTAATAAAAACGAAAAAAAGGCCTGACCCCCTTATATGACAAATGGGCTTGTCCAATATATGGCAGTGGAAAAGTCTATTGCATACAATGGGTTAATGTCCCCATCAACAATGTAAGCTTTCGTTCCTATGAATTATTGTTGTATGTATATATGTATTGCATGTCACAGAAACTGTGAAATAAATATGTATATTAAATTTTTACCAAGTAAATACAGGATTTTCTATGAAAAAGAAAAATGATATTATATCACAAAGAGAAATAGTTCCCACTGAGAAATATTACCCTGCCGGAACTTATTTTCTCACCTAAAAATCCTGTCTTGTGCCCCACAGAGTATCCCTGTACACCATAGTGCTAAAAATAAATTCCTCACCTAATTTGTGAACAGTTCATTGGAGATACTAGTATTAAAATTGTCTTATCTGTCTCTAAAAGTATCAAGAGGGCCATGATGGCCCGATCTATAGGGTAACAAGTGAGCCCCTGGGAGAGCCATTACTGGCCCCGGGCTATAATTTCAATTATCTTGGTAGTGGTCTAAAAAGTGAAGCTTCATACCAAATATCAAAGACTGGAGCAGTCTGGTTTCAGACAAGAAGATTAAAATTTTAAAGGTTTTTCCTCTTCTTCAGTTTAAAGTACAGGGCCCACTCTGTGGCATTGACGTACTTGGATATATATATATATATATATCTATATAAATCTTGGGGTCCCTGGGGCGGGCCATTTTTGACCCCAGGGCTTTAATTTGAACAATCTTGCTAGAAACCATAAGACAAAGCTTCATGTCAATTATCCAAGACCTTGGCCTTCTGCATTTGACTTGACTTTTATTTCCTAGGGCTATAATTTGAACAATTTTGATAGAGGTCCACTGGATGAAGCTTCACACCAAATATCAAAGATCTGGGCCTTGCGGTTTCAGAGTAGAAGACTTGTTTTTAATTTCCCTATATAAGTCAATGTTAAACTGAAGGGCCCCCGGGCGGAGGCATTTTTGGCCCAATGGCTATGATTTGAACAATCTTGGTAGAGGTTCAGTAGATGTAGCTTCATGCCAAATAGCAATGACCTGGGCCTTGTGGTTTCAGTGAAGTAGATTTTAAATATTTTAACTACCGGTAAAGGGCCCGGGGCGACAATTTTTTGGCCCTAGGGCTATAACTTGAACAGTCTTGATAGAGGTTCACTAGATGAAGCTTCACGCCAAATACCAAAGACCTGGTCCTTGCAGTTTCGGAGAAAATTTCCCTGTATAAGCCTCTGTAAAACCAAAGGCCCCCGGACGGGGGCATTTTTGGCCCCATGGCTTTAATTTGAAGAATCTTGGTAGAGGTTCACTAGATGAAGGTTCATACCAAATATCAAAGGCCCAGGCCTTGTGGTTTCAGAGAAGATTTTTCAAGTTTTCAGTGAAAAAATCTATTTTCGGCTCCTGTGGCCTAGATGTGCAATGGACTGGAACCATTTGAACAACTTTGAAAAGGGTCCAGCTAAGGATCATTCCTGTGAAGTTTGGTCAAAATCCGATCAGTGGTCTAGGAGGAGATGTCGTTGGAAGAATTGTTTACAGAAGCACGCATGGACGACGGATGAAAAGTGAACACAAAAACTCACCTTGTCACTACGTGACAGGTGAGCTAAAAGAAATGTTGTAGGTACTTGTTGGACCAGTCACAACATAGCATTTCACAGGTATCCATAACATCTTTTTCAAATAATCAAAAATATTATCCCCATTTTCCCATCCTTTCTCTTTATCTGAATTGCTAATACTTTCTGGCAACAAGAATGAGTTCAGATCCCATGGGCAGTAAATTTGTCTGTTAAAAAGGCGAACACGATTAATCGTATAATCGATCGATAAATTCCGCAAAAATGATAATCATTTCTGACTTGCTTTTAATCGATTACTTGATAGGTACAATTTAATTACTTCCCCAAGTTATGCCTAAAACAGCTGGATGAGTGGCAAACAGTGCAGACCCTGATGATATGCTGCATTATGCGGCATCTCATCTTGGTCTACACTGTTTGCTCAGGCCTGCATGTTCAAATATACATATGGTAAAGACCAACATATGGTAAGAGTCATGCTTAGACAGAAAGCCAGACAGGTGAAATAATGACAAAAACCTTAGCAATTACTAATCGATTATCGACCACAGTGACAGGACTGATAATCCATCATCCTTTCAGCTCCGATTAGCCAACCCTATCTGTTAACCAAGTCATCTACATCTACCATCCATGTGCTGGGCTCTACAGGGTTGTACGAACATCTGTCTCAATCTGGTTGTCCATGAACAGATCCAAATCAAATTAGCTGCCTTAATGGTACACAAGAGCATGTCAAAGAAACACTTCTTTAACTGACAATGTTTACAAAGACATGCAACCAGTGTCTTTCATGGATGTGTCCTGATCTATCGCCGTTGGTCCCAAGTCAGGCTCTAACTGCTCTCTTCTTCATCCAGATAATGAGTCTGCTGTACGAAAGGCTATCAATCGAATTTGCCATCCATTATACTCTCAGTTCCGATTAGCCAACCCTATCTGTTAACCAAGTCATCTACCATCCATGTGCTGGGCTCTACAGGGTCGTACGAACATCTGTCTCAATCTGGTTGTCCATGAACAGATCCAAATCAAATTAGCTGCCTTAATGGTACACAAGAGCATGTCAAAGAAACACTTCTTTAACTGACAATGTTTACAAAGACATGCAACCAGTGTCTTTCATGGATGTGTCCTGATCTATCGCCGTTGGTCCCAAGTCAGGCTCTAACTGCTCTCTTCTTCATCCAGATAATGAGTCTGCTGTACGAAAGGCTATCAATCGAATTTGTCATCCATTATACTCAAATGCATCAAGCATGCATTGCAGCCCATCTATTTCTTCAAGCCGTGATGTGTGTGTGTGTGTGTGGGGGGGGGGGCACAATTTTCAACAATATGTGTACATATGATTTTTCTGTATTGATGCTTTTGGGAGAAATTCACATTAACAGCTACACTTTAAAAGAACCCTGAATTAATCAATACCTTCAGAACAGACTGGCTTCCTATACAAACGCGAGAGAAACAATAGAATGCGAAAGTGACAAGATAAACGATCAGCAGAAATGGATAGAAAAAAAAATGAATTAACTCTATCTATCTATCTTCATATACTGAGTCGGTCAAACTTGGCCATTACCTCAGTTGGGTGGTGCGCTAAATTTAGAATTTAGCAAAAAAAAAAAAAAAAAAAAAAAAACTCTTTTTGCCTATGGAGCATGGTAGCTCAGTGGTTATTGCACTTGCCTATCATGCTTATGCTAGAGGCCCCCGGTTCAATTCCAGGCAGCGGTAAGAAAACTGTGGTGTCTGAACTGCTACACTGGCATCATGAATGCCACAAGGTGCACTGTCCTTCGGATCGGGACGTTAACCGGAGGCCCCCTGTACAGGGAGAACCATCCCTGTGCAAGTAAAAGATCCCTACAAAAAATATCTATCTCTATTTTCTGCCAACCCCTCTCTCGAGTGTTACAGGCAGATTGCATGATTACTATGTAGGCTTTTATTCTGCAAACCTGGACTGTATTTGTTTGATCCTCCTCAACACTGAAAAGGTAATTTTGGAGATGTTGCTTCTAATTTTGTGGGACTTTTACCCGATATTGAGATGAAATGACATCTCAAGCTCTGCCTCCCAATTTATAAGCATCGAAGGACGGTAGAGCATGGTAGCTCAGTGGTTAGTGCACTTGCCTCTGATGCTAGAGGTCGCGGGTTCGATCCCCAGCAGTGGCGATAAAATTCGATGTCCAAACAGGCTCCATTCACGGCATTGGCATCATTTGCAGGGATGAATGTCAAAATGTACACCGTCATTTAGATCGGGACGTTAACTAGAGGCCCCCTGTGCAGGGAGAACCATCCCCTGTGCAGGTTAAAGATCCCTACCGTAATTATATGATTACTGTGCAGGCTGTCATCATGCAAACCTGGAGTGTATGTAATGTACACCTGCGGTAATGGTCAAATGTGACCGACACAGTATCAGTAGATAGATAGATAGGATGGGTCCGACTTGCACCGCTTTGCGTTGGCAGGCCTAGTTCCTCTAAGGGGTTAACCAGTTCTCATGGTCGGATACAGCTCTGTGTGGAAGCATCATGCTATTTCTTCAAGCCCCGATTGGCGGGGGCCGTCCTGGAGTTTGTTTGTTTGATTTGAGGTTTAACGTCCCCGTCAACACTGTAAAGGTCATTTTGGAGACGTTGCTTCCAATTTTGTGGGACTTTTACCCGACATTGAGATGAAATGACATCTCAAGCCCTGTCGCCCAATGAAACCAATAGGGTTTATTAGCATGGACGGTCCGCCTCGCACCGCGGTTCCTGGACAGGCTTAGATCCTCTAAGCGGTTTACAAGTGCTAGTGTGCGGGCCGGATTCAGCTCTGTGTGGAAGCATCATGCAGCCCATATATTTCTTCAAGCCCCTATGGGCGGGGGCTTACCCCGTCCTGGAGTACATGTAATGTACACCTGCAGGTAATCCTCGTGAGAGGATGGTGCAGTAAAAGAAAGAAAAGAATTCCAAGGCATTATGCTTGATAGGACATAAAGCGAATCGGAATTACCATGGAAATACTAGAAATAAACGAAAACTATGATGTTGCTGTCGAATGGAAACGCGGCCGGAAGGTAAATAGAAGACCGGTACTTGATGTTTTTATTTTGCGCCAACTGTCAAACAGTTTGTCTATGAAAATGCAATAAGCGTCTCTGCAACATGGATCAATAATAGAGAAGCAGTCATCGTGAAGTTTTTGAAAATCCCAATTTACAGTTTTTATTTATTTATTAATTTTTATTTGGTCAGATACGACAAAAAGTAATACATACGTATATAAGTAGACAGCATTTAAGATCGAAAACAGAAAATAAATAAAAAAAGTGACAGTCATGCAGTGCGAGTCACCGGAATTCTCGCGTCTCGCGAGAAAATTGAATCACTTCAACTTTTTTCATAGGCAATGCCGCTGACAACAACAACAACAACATGTGCTCGTATACGCGTTACCTATAGTCGGACATGAGTCCGATGTCGTCCTTACGGACGACATCAGCCGATGCCTTCGGCATCGGCCGACTCATGTCCGTACTAATCAGTTATATAATTTAAAAGGAATTTCTTTCTTTTTTTCGGCGGATACCGAAAATATAGCCTCAACCCACTCGATGAAACGTTCCCGGCATCAACCTTTAAAAAGTAAATGTTCTCTTTGCCTTCATTTCTTCACGTTGCAATATAACTATGCTATATAAATGATGTAATAAAGAGGTTATGATATGGTAAAGGTGTGCCTCTAAGCCATATTGGCACCGGAAGTCATATTGGCCCTCGGGCCAATATGACATACCGGTGCCAATATGACTTAGAGGCACACCTTTACCATATAATAACCTCTATGTATTATTTTCGATAATCCACTAGTGGATTAAATATGCAAATTAGCCAGATACGTTCCGAAACGATACATGTGCGACGTCCTTAACGACGTCGCGTTTACTAATGGCGCAATATTGACATTTTTGTAAACAATCGTCAATAAAATGCGTTTGAAATGTCATATGATAAATAGAATCTTGCATTCTTGTCCATGTATTATTGAATTTATTAAACTCGTTGAGGAAAAGGGATAACATGCTCGGCAAAGCCTCGCATTTTATCCCTTTTCCTTAACTCGTTTAATAAAAAAAAATCGCCCCCGCCCATAGGGGCTTGAAGAAATATATGGGCTGCATGATGCTTCCACGCAGAGCTGAATCCGGCCAGCACACTAGTACTGGTAAACCGCTTAGAGGATCTAAGCCTGTCCAGGAACCGCGGTGCGAGGCAGACCGTCCATGCTAATAAACCCTATTGGTTTCATTGGGCGACAGGGCTTGAGATGTCATTTCATCTCTATGTCGGGTAAAAGTCCCACAAAATTGGAAGCAACGTCTCCAAAATGACCTTTACAGTGTTGACGGGGACGTTAAACCTCAAATCAAACAAACAAACAAATCAACTCGTTTAATAAATTCAATAATACATGAACAGTCATGTAAGATCCTCATGTATACCGTAATGATCCTAAGTATTGCGACAGACAGGCCTTAGCAAACAGTGCAGACACAGACAAGACTGCTCCTGAAGGAGCAGTCTGATCAGGGTATACACCGTTTGCCATTCCGTCACCACCACGAAGACGCATATATAATTCTGACCCCATCGATCCCCATTTTTAGCTCACCAGAGCCGAAGCCTCCGGGGGATTTTGTAGTATAGGCAGAGGAACGTCGTCCGTTGTCGACGTCGTCGTCGTCTGTGTAACAGTCTGCATCTCCTCTGAAACTACTTGGCTTACATGTGGAGCCTCTATGGGAAGGGGGAACGAAAGTTTGTTCGTGAGGACTGGGTCACATGGACCAATATGGCTGCCATGCCCATATATGGTAAAAACCTTTAAAAAATCTTTCTTCTTCTTAAGAACCAAATATCCGATGACCTTGAAACTTGGTATGCAGCATCAGGAACTTAGGCCGTACCAAGTGTGTTCAAATGATGTCCTATGGTTGACCTTCTTATATAGTAAAACTAGAGTTTACAAGGGTAAACTTATCTTTCTTATTTCTGCTCTAAAATATTTACTTTGGGTACTCGTTAGAGCCGTCTCGATGAGGCGGTTCTAACGTGTACCATCTATATTTTGAGCAGAAATAATAAAAGTATCACAATTTTTCATTTTTAAATTTTCAATTTTCCGTTGTAACATTTACAAAGAATTCGTATAGGCCTGTTTTCGTTTGTTTGTTTGATTTGAGGTTTCACGTCCCCGTCAACACTGTAAAGGTCATTTTGGAGACGTTGCTTCCAATGTTGTGGGACTTTTACCCAACATTGAGATGAAATGACATCTCAAGCCCTGTCGCCCAATGAAACCAATAGGGTTTATTAGCATGGATGGTCTACCTCGCACCGCGGTTCCTGGACAGGCTTAGATCCTCTAAGCGGTTTACCAGTACTAGTGTGCAGGCCGGATTCAGCTCTGCGTGGAAGCATCATGCAGCCCATATATTTCTTTAAGCCCCTATGGGCGGGGGCTGTTTTCGTAATCTTGCTGGATCGTACGGAAACCTGGAAGGGACATGAAATTTATTTTTATATGCCGTGCGAACAGTATACCTTGTGCGCACAAGATATTATCTTGTGTGCACAACTTATTATCTTGTTCGCACAAAATAATATCTTGTGCGCAACAGATATTATCTTGTGCGCACAAGTTATAATCTTGTTCGCACAACATATCTTGTTTGCACAACATAGATCTTGTGTGGACAACATAATATATTGTGTGCACAACTTATTATCTTATTCGTATAACATATTATCTTGTTTGCGTAGACAACATAATATCTTGTTCTCACAGCATAATATCTTGTTCGCACAACACATTAAAATAAAATTGAATGTCCCTTCCCGGGTTCCGTAGTATCGCGAATCATTTTTTTTTTAAATTTTAGAAGAATTACAGAAAGTCCTCACAATGTGTCCGAATGTTACGGATTTTACAGTAACCAAACCGGGGCACGAAAAAACTTACATTAAGACGTGCGACCAGCCAAAACCTCAGATCAGCCTGCACAGCCTCCTTTAATGACAAGAGTTGCCGTTTATTTTAAGTTTTGGTTAACCCAAAGGCTTATCGTCATGGTCATCATCATACAGCGATCAGCGTAGGCTCTGATCAGACTGCGCATATGCGCAGTCTGATCCGAGCCTACGCTGATCTCACAGCGATACTATTGGCCCCCGCCCATTGGGGTTTGAAGAAATAAGCTTCCACACAGAGCTGAAACCGACCGACCGATCGTACACGAGTACTGATAAACTGTTTAGAGGAGGATCTAAGCCTACCCAGGCGAAGCGGTGCGAGTCGGACCGCCAATGCTTATGCGCCCTACTGGTTTCATTGGGTGACAGGCATTGAGATGTCAATTCATCTCAATGTCGGGTAAAAGTCCCACAGAATTGGAAGCAACGTCTCCAAAATGACCTATACAGTGTTGATGGGGACGTTAAACCTCAAATCAAACAAAAAAACATCAAACAGCGATCAGCGTAGGCTCTAATCAGACTGCGCATATGCGCAGTCTGATTAGAGTCTGCGCTGATCACATAGCGTTATTGTAGGTTTCGTCGTGGGCGTTACGATAAACATGTACGAAGATTTCCGAATTTGCTGGATATTTCCTTAAGGAGATCGCTCGAGGTCGACAAGCCCACATTCTTTCATTTACTTCCGCATATAATCACGGATAAAATATATAAATTCAACGAAATCACCTTTGGGACTTTAAGAAAAATATCGGTATATACCTTTTAGACTGTTCAATAGTTACTATTAAAAGGATGATCAAAAAAAAAAAAAAAAAAAAAGTAAAATAAAAACAATAAGATTCGGCACATCGAGGCGATTCCAAAAATACCCACAACATGAGTTTCCGGCAGGAAATAAAGAAAACTCTCCACGTTATTCATCATTCTTTATTCATAATTTTGACCCTCTTGAAGCCCACTTTTATTTATTAAAACTGGGGTTTACAGGGGTAAACATTATTTTTCTTATCTGTGCACTAAAATATAGATTGTAGGTACTCGTAAGAACCGTCTCGACGAGACGGTTCTAACGAGTACCCACAATCTATATTTTGAGCAGTCACAATATTTCATCTTAAAATTATCGTTTTTTGGCGGAAAAGCGTACAATGCATTTGTATAGGCATGTTATCGTTATGTCTTTATACCTGTGTCGAGTTTTCTAGTTATCATTAAAGAATCCGAACCTTTCCTTCTTTTTTTCTGGCATAAACGTTAACATACATATATTTTTATATTTACACTATTTGAAGGGTTTAGTCGATCTGTCTTTTACCCTCTTTTTATCATTATGACGTCGCGACTGCGAAGATTTGTTTTGTATTGGAGTTTAACGGCCCAGTCAACACTATGTTAGGTCATTTTTGAGCCGGTCAGTTTACCTATCCACACTTTCCCTGGGCAGGCTTATATTTGAGCGGTTAACCAGTACAGTGCACATTCTTTCGCCAGAAACTGATAACTGCCCTTCTTGAATCAGCGGAAGAAAATGACCGTAGAATCGATTTCATGATCAATCTCCACGAAGGAATGTTGACGACCCGGGCAGGTATCGAGCCCGCGTCCTCCTGATCACCAGTCAGACGCACATCCGACTGAGCAACCGGGGCCGGCATATGAGAATGTGATAATGCCATTTATTACATTTCTAACAATGAATTACCTATTTTTCTGGGTGAAAGAAAACCCGATAATCGTTCATCAGTGAATTATTTCATTTCTTCGTTTCGAACGTTTTGACGTCATAATTGCTAGGCGACGTTGCTGACGTGGTTCGTAACAACAATAATAAAAGTTGACGTTTGGCGGAAAATCTGATAAAATTATTGAAATTAGACTTCAATTTTCGCGTTCATTTGACGTTTTTGAGGAGAGACCTGCAACACGAAGATAATGTATTATTTTCTTTAAAATACAATTCTAATTTCATGACATTTGTGCATCTGTATTTCAAGGACAGGATGAGTTTTGACTTGAAATGAAAACAAGATGGCGACTGATTGTCAAACTAAACCACGCCTCTTGAAATCCGTACCCTGACTGGAACTATTTTGGTTTGAAATAAGAATGGTTGAATTTGAAAATTCAAAGGTAATACATGAATGGAAATGTAATAAACAGTTTCTTTTGTGTTTTGATTGATTACGGAGAAATAATTCACTCGTGTTCCAAGGCTTTCGTGTAAAAAAAATTCGTTCGCTATCGCCCACTCGTTTTTTACTCGGAAGCCTTAGAACACTTGTGAATTATTTCACCGTAATCGATAAAAAACAACAAAAACAACAACACAAAAAAACAAAAAAACTAATAACCTCTACTTATCATATGACGTCGTTGATAAGCATTGGATAACGTCGTGTGATAAAAATCGCATGACCACATGTAATTGCGGGATTAAGTAACGTCATGACGACGTCCATGTCAACCATTCAATTTGGTGGAAAATTTTGACAAATTTAAAGGCGACGATATCTAATTTAAAGTGGTCACATGATCAACAGAATCTTACACTCGTGGTTATTTCATATGAAATTTATGAAACTCGCCAAAGGCTCGTTTCATAAATATCATATGAAATGACCAATTGTGTAAGATCCTCTATTTATTTCATACCTAGCGGTAAAATCAATGCATATCTGAAACTTATAAAGAGGATCTTACACGAGTTGCTATTTCATTTGAAATTTATGAAACAAGCCCTCGGCGAGTTTCATAAATTTCATATGAAATGACCACGAGTTTAAGATTATGTTTATCATATGGCCACTTTAAATTGGATTTCATCGCCTTTAAATTTGACAAAATCTCCAGAAAAATGCATGGTTGACATGGACGTCGTCATTACATTACTTAATCCCGCCAAAGTGTTATTACACGTGTGGTCATACGATTTTTATTACACGACGTTATCCACTGCTTATCAACGAAGTCATATAATAAAAATGATATCAAACACTAGTGAAATGATATCATATCATTTCACTAGTGACTGCATGGTACTGTTTAAATTTGTTCACTGTAGGGAGCAGGGACTACGATTTTTTCTTACATGCTTTTCAATGAAATATAGTGATTTCTCAGTGAAATCGAAAACGATATTGGCACTGTTTCAAACAGTGACTGATATCAATTTTATTTTTCACTGTTTGGGACTATTTTTTTCTCAAAATTTAATTCTGTGGCCAGTTTTTCCATTGTCAGATGATTGAAAATTAATGAACTGTATTAGAATTGACGCTAAGCCCATTCACACGCCACGAGGACGGTTAATGACGTCATTTTTGACGCTGACGTCACGTATTTTGTCGCGCGACGTTAGATCTGTTCGCACCTTCTTTGGGAAACTAATCTCTCAATTATTTCAATAACCATTCGTAGAAATGCCACCCCAAGCTATTTCTCAGGTGCAAACTTTTAGTTAACACCCAATAATATGAACTTAGGCACAGCCTAGATACGGACATGAACATTACCGGTCAGTTAATGTTTAAAAGCAAAGATGATAGTGTTTTAATCTACCTGAAGTCCGAGTGAATAATTGCAAGCCACTTTACCAATATGCTTTAACTTACGTCCCTTGTTGAAACAGACAACATTTTTGGTTCAGTATAGCTTTACTTGAGAGCATTCTTGTTGACTGCTGACTGTATAGCATTTGTGAGCATTCTTGTTGTCAGAATCAGAATTGTTTACTGGTGACACGCCCATAGACAATCCTTCACCAGTGAACATGGTTTCCGAAGTCAAAGGTCTTGCGAAATGCAACTTGTTCAATTTTACCATGACATTGTGGGCAATCTGGATGGGGACATAAATCGTGGCCACAAATAGACAGACTTGATCATCATAGACTTCGCCAAGGCCTTTGACAAAATTGAAGGTACCTCACAGAGGGCTATTAAATAAACTTGACTACTATGGGATAAGCAGATCCACACATAGGTGGATAAGCTCATGGCTCTCTGGGGGCTCACAAGAAGTTGTACTATATGGCCAAGCATCTGATCCAGTCCCTGTTTTATCCCCCCAAGATTCAGTCCTTGGACCGGTCTTCTTAGTTTTCATCAAGGATCTGACTGATAATATCAGGTCATCAGTCAGTTTGTTTGCTGATAATGTGTCCTGTATATATTCTGCGTCTGAATGTCTTATTTTACAAGATGACCTGGATCAACTTGCACAGTGGGAGGCCGATTAGCAGATGATGTTCAATGTGGCGGGGGAATTTTCGGCCTCAGGGGCATAATTTGAACAATCTTGGTAGAGGTCCAATAGATGAAGCTAAACACCAAATTTCAAAGACCTGGGCCTTGCGCTTTCAGAGGAGAAGATTTTCTTTTTTAGATTTTTCCTATATAAGTCAATGTAAAACCCAGGGGCCCCAGAGCTATAATTTTAACAATCTTGATAGTGGTCTACAAGAAGAAGCTTCATACCAAATATCAAACACCTGAGCCTTCTGGTTTCAGACAAGAGAATTTTTAAAGCTTTTCCCTACGTAAATCTATGTAAAACGAAGGGCTCCGGGGCGGGGGCATTTTTGGTCCCAGGACTAGAATTTGAACAATCTTGGCAGAGGTCCACTAAATGAAGCTACGCACCAAATATTGAAGGCCTGGTTTCAGAGGTGAATATTTTTTAAGTTTCTATTTAAAAAAATCTGTTGTTGGTTCCCGAAAAAAATAGGCCTGACCCCCTTATATGACAAATGGACTTGTCCAACATATGGCAGTGGAAAAGTCTACTAGCATACAATGTGTTAATGTCCCCATCAACACTGTATTAAGCTTTCGTTCCTATGAATTATTATTGTATGTATATATGTAATGCCTGTCATAGAAAGTATGAAATAAATCTGTATATTAAATTTTTACCAAGTAAATACAGGATTTTCTATGAAAAAGAAAAACGATATTTCTCACAGAGAAATCCCACTGAGAATTTGAACAATCTTGGTGAAATCATCAAGACGAAGCTTCATGTCAATTATCAAAGACCTTGGCCTTCTCCTTTCAGACAACAAGATTTTAAATGTTTTCTGACTTCTATTTCCTACGGCTATAATTTGAACACTTTTGATAGAGGTCCACTTGATTTTGATAGAGGTCCACCAAATATCAAAGACCTGGGCCTTGCGGTTTCAGATTGGAAGATTTTCTATATATAAGTCAATGTAAAAACCGAAAGGCACGGGGCGGAGGCATTTTTGGCCCAAGGGCTATGATTTGAACAATCTCGGATTCGGAGAAGAAGATTTTTAAACATTTTCCCAGTTATACAGGGAAAATTTCGATTCCCTGAAAAATTTTCCCTATAATGTTAATGAGAAGAAGATTTTCCCTATATAAGTCTATGTAAAACCAAAGGGCCCCAGGGCGGGGGCATTTTTGGTCCTAGGGCTATAATTAGAACAATATTGGGAGGGGTTCAGTAGATGAAGCTTCATACCAAATATCAAAGAACCGGGCCTTATGGTTTCAGAGATGTAGATTTTTAAATATTTTCTCTATATATGCCTATAAAACCAAAGGGCCCCGGGGTGGGGGCATTTTTGGCCCTAGGGCTATAATTTGAATACTGTTTATTGAGGTTCACCAGCTGAAGCTTCACGCTAAATACCAAAGACCTGGGTCTTGAGGTTTCAGAGGAGAAAATGTTTAAAGATTTTCCCTATATAAGCCTATGCAAAACCAAAGGCCCTTCGGGCTGGGGCACTTTTGGCCCCAGGGGTATAATTTAAACAATCTTGGTAGCCCTCCATTAGATGAAGCTTCATACCAAATATCAAAGACCTGGGCCATGCGGTTTCAGAGAAGATTTTACAAGATTTTCCCTATATAAGCCTTTGAAAAACCAAAGGCCCCCAGGGCAGGGGCATTTATCGCACTAGGCCTATAATTTGAACAATCTTGATAGAGGTTCACTAAATGAAGCTTCACACCAAATATCAAAGAACTGGGCCTTGCGGTTTCAGAGAAGAAGATTTTTTAAAATTTTCCCTATAAATCTATGTAAAGCCAAAGGGCTCTGGGGCGGGGGCATTTTTGGCACCAGGGATATAATTTGAACAGTCTTGGTAGAGGTCCAGTAGATGAAGCTTCATACCAAATAGCAAAGACGGGGGCCTTGTGGTTTCAGAGAAGAAGATTTTTTAAATATTTTCCCTTTATAAGCGTATGAAAAAACTAAAGGGCCCCGGGGGCGGGGGGATTTTTGGACCTAGTGCTATAAATTGAACAATCTTGACAGAGGTCCACTAGTTAAAGCTTCACACCAAATATCTTGCAGTTTCAGAGAAGAAGATATTTATAGATTTTCCCAATGCAAGCCTATGTAAAACCAAAGGCCCCTGGGGCGGAGGCTATAATTTGAACAATCTTGGTAGAGGTCAACTAGATGAAGCTTCGTACCAAATATCGAAGGCCTGGGCCTTGTGGTTTCAGAGAAGATTTTTCAAGTTTTCAGTGAAAAAAAAAAAATCTATATTTGGCTGCTGTGACCTAGATGTGCAACGGAGCGGAACCATTTGAACAACTTTGAAAGGGGTCCAGATAAGAATCATTCCTGTGAAGTTTGGTCAAAATCTGATCAGTGGTTTAGGAGATGTCGTTTGAAGAATTGTTTACGGACGCACACATGGACAACAGACGAAAAGTGATCACAGAAGCTCACCTTGTCACTATGTGACAGTAGAGCTAAAAAGGAAAGTTGTGGGCACTTGTTGGAACAGTCACAACATAGCATTTCACGGTTATCCATAAAATCTTTTTCAAATAGTCAAAAATATTACCACCATTTTCCCATCTTTTCTCTTTATCTGAATCGCAAATACTTTTTTTTTCTTTCTTTTCTCCTATTTATACTGCTACTCGCTCACATCTGAGCATTACGAGCAGGGTTTCCTGGGTGGTAACCAGTACTTATTTTTTATTTTTTTAAGCAATGTGGATGAAGTGCCTTGCTGAAGGGCACAACACTTTCGTCAGCGTAAGGCTTGAACCCGCAACCTCTCGATCACAAATCTGATGCGCTACCACTGCACCAAGGTGCTCCACTACTTTCTGTTATCATGAATATTTGAGTTCAGATCCCATGGACAGTAAATTTGTCTGTTAACCAAGTCATCTACATCTGCCAGTCATGTGCTGGGCTCTGCAGGGTCGTACAAACACCCGTCTCAATCTGGTTGTTCATGAACAGATCCAAATCAAATTAGCTGCCTTAAGGGTACACAAGAAGCATGTCAAAGAAACACTTTTTTAACTGACAGTGTTTACAAATGACATGCGACTAGTGTCTTTCATGGATGTGTCCTGATCTATCGCCGTTGGTCCCAAGTCAGGCTCTAACTGCTCTCTTCTTCATCCAGATAATGAGACCGCTGTACGTAAGAACATCGTGGTGTCCGAACTGCTACATTTCGCCATTACTCGCAGGTGTACATTACATACACTAAAGGTTTTGCAGGATGAAAGCCTACACAGTAACCATGTAATTACGGTAGGGTTCTTTAACCTGCACAGGGGATGGATCTCCCTGCACAGGGGGCCTCCAGTTAACATCCCGATCCGAAGGATGTTGCACTTTGTGACATTCATCCCTGCAAATGATGCCAATGGAGCGTGTTCGGACACCGAAATTTCATCGCCGCAGCGGGGGATCGAACCCCGGACCTCTGGCATCAATTGCAGGGATGAATGCCACAAAGTGCACAGTCCTTCTGATCGGGACGTCAACTGGAGGCCCCTTGTGCAGGGAGAACCATCCCCTGCACAAATAAAAGATCCCTTCCAATATTATCTACCTTGTTGTTGTTGTATATCTATAAGGCATTTTATCGCTGCCTATAATCTCCTGGTACTTAAGTAAGTCACTTGTGCATCTCCCTATGAGAAAAACACATGATGCTCCTGTTACAATGCCCTTCAAAATCTTTTAGTGCTCCTTTTAATTATCTATCTCTGTTTACTGCCATCCCCTCCTTCGAGTGTAATGTACACCTGCACGTAAGCCTCGTGTGAGTGTGTTGCAGTAAAAGAAGAAAAGGAATTCCAAGGCCCCCATTAGGCATTAATTCATGCTTGATTGTATCACACACTGCGAGTCGGAACTACCATGGAAATACTGGAAATAAACGAAAACTAACCTGTTTCTGTCAAATTACGCAGCCGGAAGGTAAACAGAAGATTGGTACTCGATGTTTTTATTTTGTGCCAACTGTCAGACAGTTTGTCTATGAAAATGCAATAAGCGTCTCTGCAACATGGATCAATAATAGAAAAGCAGTCATCGTGACGTTTTTGAAGAATCCGAAATTACAGTTTTTATTTATTTATTTATTTTTATTTGGTCGGATACGTCAAAAAGTAATACATATAGCGGATTGAAATACGAAAAGGAGAAAAAAGAATCGTAAAAGATGAATGTTGTACCAGACTGGGGACCGACTGTGTGAAAGGCAGGCATTTTATTAGAAGGAAGAACGCGTGAACCATACGCAGGAAGTTGTCTCGCATAATCTCACCGAGAATTCACGTGATTTGACCATCAATAAATATTTATGAGGGAAGCGAATTACGTTGTTATGACAACGCGTGCACCTCTTAGTCTATAGACGGACATGTTCATGTCCGTTTTATACCCAGTAAATACATTGGACACCACAAAATTGACGCGAAACGACCAGGAACAAAGGTAGTTTTCTATGAGGGCGAGGGACGCGATTAGTGAAACTAAAATTTGCTGTTTTTAAGCATGTAAGAAACAGAAAATTTGATTTTTTTAGTGTAAGATCAAATTTTATTTCACTCATGAACACCAAAACTGGTAAATTCACTCATGACTACGCCACTCGTGAAAATACTGTTTTTGGTGTTCATTCGGTGAAATAAAATTCTATCTTACACTGAAAAAATCAAATATCCTCTATTTTACTGCTATAAAATAAAAAGATTTAATTTTTTCAGCGGATACCAAAATACTTCATCTCGTGTGCTCAAAACACCCGATTTTCACACTCGTGCTTCGCACTCGTGAAATAATCTAGTGTTTTCAGCACACTCGGTGAAATAATTTTGGTATCCTCCTCAAAAATGCAAATATCCTCTATGAATTAAATTCGGTAATCCACTAGTGGTCCCAAAATCCCTTAGCGACGAGCAAATGACAATCAGAGCATCAGTATGCAGTGCCTTGTTGAAGATTGTTAGGTCAAAGAAAGATATAGAGGATATTTGATTTTTTCAGTGTAAGATCGAATTTTATTTCATCGAATGAACACCAAAACTGTTATTTTCACGAGTGGCGTAGCCACGAGTGAAAATAGCAGTTTTGGTGTTCATGAGTGAAATAAAATTTGATCTTGCACTGAAAAAAATCAAATTTTCTGTTTCTTACATGCTTCAAAAGGCAATATTTAGCGTCTTTAATGGTGTCGCTCACATTCGGAGAAAATTATCTTTGTTCCTGTTCGTTTCGCGTCAATTTAGTGGTGTCCATCGTGTTTAGTGGGTATACTATTGGGTGTAAACTAAAGTTTGCACCTGAGAAATGGCCTGGGATGGTATTATTATGAATGATTAATGAAATAATTGAGAGAGTAGTTTTCCAAAGAAGTTGCTGGCAAGTCTAACGTCGCGCGACCAAAGACGTGACGTCAGCGTCATAAATGACGTCAGTAACGTCCCCGTCACACATGAACGGGCTATGCGTCAATTAGAACACATTTCAGTATTGTTCAGTTATCTGACAAAGATAAAATTGAAATTAGAGTTAGATTTGAAGAAAAAAAGTAGTCCCGAACAGTGAAAAATAAAAAATCGTATTTTCACTGTTTGAAACAGTGAAAATACCGATTTATATTTCACTGATAAATCTCTATCATTCATTGAAAAGCATGTAAGATAATTTTCTTTCACGTCTGGTGACTGTAGATGAGACATTGGTTCTTTATTATTAGCCAGATAATAAAACGCTATGTCGCCAATGGGTAGGTCTGGGGTCTCCTAGGCCAAGAAATTCAAAACGCAACCCTCTACTGGCAAAGTGTCGGCAACTGCATTTTGGGACGCACAAGGCGTTAATATGTTGGCTTTTCTAGCAAAGAAAAGTACAATAACGGGTGCGTATTGTGCAAATTTGCTCGACCAACTGAGAACTGTGATCCGTGAAAAACGTCGAGGTAAACTCTCCAAAAGGATTCTGCTCCAGGAGGACAATACAAGAGACCACACTTGCAAAATTACAATGGATGCTGTTGAGCGGAATGGTTACGAGTTAATACCGCACCCCGCCTATACTCCGGACTTAGCCCTAGTGACTATTTCCCATTCCCAAACTTGAAAAAAGGATATCCGTGGACGTCATATCCAGTCCAACGAAAAAGTCGTGGCGGCAGTTGAGGAGTGGGTCGGAGACTAAGAAGCTGGCTTTTTCAGTTCTGGGCTAATGGCACTGGAATAGCGTTGGTCCAAGTGTATCATTCTAGAGGGCAATTACATCGGAAAAGAAGAGATCGACCTCAGAAATAAGTTAGGCTTGTGTTTTATTGACTCGCCCTCATATGACAACATTACGAAGAGGTTAAGTGGAGCGTGATAGCTCAGTGGTTAGTGCACTTGCCTCTGATACTAGAGACCGCCGGTTCGATCCTCGAAACGGCGATAAAACGGCGTCCGAACACGCTTCGTTGGCAACATTTGCTGAAATAAATGTCATTAAGTGCACCGTCCTTCGGATCGAGACGTTAACAGGAGGCCCGAGTCATCAAGACCACTACCGTAATAACATGATTACTGTGTCGGCATTTATCCTGCAAACATTGAGTTAGATTCGCCCCGTAACGTTACACGTACGGAGTCCTTAACGACGTCTCGTTTACTAATAGCGGAGTGTTGTCATTGGTTTGTAAATGTCATATATGCAAATGTCATATGATAAATAGAATCTTGCATTCGTGCTCGTGTATTACAGAAATTATTTAACTCGTGGAAAAGGCATAAGATACTCGGCGAAGCCTCGCACTTTATCCCCCTTCCTCAACTGGTTTAATAAAGTCAATAATTCATAAACACCCATGTAGGATTCTCAATATATAGTCGAATCATATTTGAGCCATTAACAGTTTGTTCGAGATGTTCCATCGTCAGTCCATCACGAAAACACACCTATCTAATTCTGACCCCCTTGAACCCCACTTTTATATAGTAAACCTGGGGTGCAGGGGAATACATTATTCTCCTTATTCCTGCTCTTAGACATAGGTTGTGGGTACTCGTTAGAACCGCCTCGGCGAGGCGGTTCTAACGAATGTCCACAATCTATGTTTGGAGCAGAAATAAGACAAAATCGCTATTTTTCATCAGAAATTTTTCATTTTTGGAGGTAAAATTTTCAATATTTTTAGATAGGCGTGTTTTCGTAATGCAGTCGTCAATTTTGGCTTTAAGCGACTTCTTCAAAAATGCTGGTAGGGTTCACAGAAATGTTCCTTGTGCGATGATCTACCAACATTGCTTAAACCGTTCCGCTTGGGTGAACAAGATGGCCGGTAGAGGTTAAAATAGAAAAAAAAACTTTAAACGACCCCTCCCTAATAACTTCAGAATAGAATTAGAATAAAAATTACAGGAATGTTCCTTTGGTGACCCCATTCCGTTCGGACGAACAAAACGGCCGCCTGAGCTAAAAAAATTTAATAATAATAATAATGATAATAATCATAATAATAATAATAATAATGATAATAATAAACCTTTAAACGACTTCTCCTCAACCAATGGATGGATTTTGAAATAATTTTACAGGAATGTTCCTTGGGTGTCTCTCTACAAGAATTGCTCAAACCGTTCCGCTCAGGTGAAAAGGATGGCCGACTGAGCTAAAAATAATAATTGCTTGAAAGAAAAAAAAAACAAAAAAAAAACAAAAAAAAAACAATTTAATAATAATCGACCTTATTTATAGAGGGTAACACATTTAGTAAACTAGTACTAATCTTCCAATTGGCCCTCTTTTCCTGGGTAGAACCAGTACTATAAGCAATGTGGATAAAGTCTCTTGCTCAAGGAAACAACACTTGCCGCTCGTGGGGTTCGAACCCGGTACCTCTCGATCCCGAGGCCGATACTTTACCACTGCACCACAGCGCTCCACTTAACTTAATTTAACGACTCTTCTTAAACCAGTAGATGGAATTTGATTTAATTTCACAGAAATGTTCCTGGGGTGACACTCTACCAAGATTGGTCAAACCGTTCTGTTCCGATGAACAAAAAGGCCACCAGAGCTAAAAATAGAAAGACATTTAAACGACGTCTCCTTTACCAGTGGATGATTTTTTAATGATTTCAGAGGAATGTTGGCAATCATTTACCAAAATTTCTCCAATCGTTTCCTCGTATGAACAAAATGGCCACCAATGCTAGAATATGAATAAATAAATAAAAAAAATAAACGACTTCTCCTGGATCAATATTACCTGCTCGGGTAAACAAATCGTCGTATTCCTCTCACATAAGGGGAACAAATGAATAATATTTCACCATATATCAAGCAATGACATTAGCCCGAAGATTTTTTTTTTCATTTATTTATTTCTTTCCAAATTAG
The DNA here is from genome assembly GCA_963580285.1 of Lucinisca nassula. Lineage (NCBI taxonomy): Eukaryota > Metazoa > Mollusca > Bivalvia > Lucinida > Lucinidae > Lucinisca > Lucinisca nassula. The sequence continues at coordinate 34,121,740 of OY757027.1, read as the reverse complement.
TCGAGGCAAGCGAAACGGGTCTCCAACCTCGTAAGCTTGGGGAAGTCTCAAAATCTGTATACAGACCTGTTGAAATATATTGAAAAAAATTTCCACCAAAACTGAAAGTTTTCTAATAATAAAAAAAAAATCTGATATTTTTCATATTTCTTCTTAAAAATGGTTGAGGGTAATTTTCTGCCCGAAAACAAAAAATTTAAGATGAAAAAATCTAACATTTTTCTTTCTTCTGCTCTGAAATAGAGATTGTGGGTACTCGTTAGAACTGCCTCGATTGATTTTTTCTTATTTCTGCTCAATATATATTGTGGGTACATATAAGAACCGCCTCGTGGAGGCCTTGTAAGCCACAGTTTAACCATATAAAAGTGGGGTTCGAGAGGGAGATGTTTTACCGACATTCGTTAGAACGACAAATTCAATGGAATAAATCCTCAGCCCAATGCTTAGCCTGGGTTCTGATCGGCGCAGCCATCGCTCCGGTTTGAAACGCCTGCATTGACTCCATTGCCAAGAAACAAATGTTGTGGATATTTGTTAGAATCGCATCGGTGAGGCAATTCCTGCAAATATCCACATTTGTTACTCGGAGTAATAACAGAAAAAGTTATTAGTTTCCTTTTTTATTAATTGATTATCCTATAATACACAAGGTCAACCAATATTCAAAAATCATAAATCATGTTTTTAATTGCGTCAATTAATAAAATTGTCATTAATCAAGTAATTTCGTATTGTCCCAGTTACAGGTCCTCGGTCAGCTGTATTGGCCTCGGCCTTCGGCCTCGTGCCAATACAGCAGACCTCGGACCTGTACATGGGCCAATACGAAATTACTTGATTAATAACATTTTATCATATGACGTCGCGTCCGAGAGTGTAATAACGCCATGCATTATTTTCGATAATCCACTAGTGGATTAAATATACAAATTAGCTAGATACGTCCCGTCACGTTACATGTACGACGTCCTTAACGACGTCGCGTTTACTAAGAGCGGAATATTGATATTTTTGTAAACAATCGTGAATAAAATGTCATATGATAAATAGAATACATGAACACTCATGTAAGATCCTCTATATAATAATACCTCAGAAGGGCAAGTTTTATTTGAGTAAAAGGCCAAGTCTACATTATTAAGGTCTTTTGTGAGTCTGAGCAAGCGGAAAGCGGTTAATCAGAACAGTGAACATTCTTTCGCCAGAAACTGACAACTGCCCTTCTTGAATCAGCGGAAGGAAGAGAATGACCGTAGAAAAGATTTTCATTGACTGGCCATACATCACACAGCAAAGGCTCTGATAAGACCGTTCAAAGGTCCCCTTTTTGCTTGACACAATCCATAAACAAGAGGCCCATGGGCCACCAAGCTCACCAGAGCTGTGGGAGCACTGCCCACTGGCAGCCATGTATTTTAATTAACCATGGAATCCCTGCGCCAAAAGACGCTAAAGATAAAATTTAGACCCAATCAGCCTAGTGGCTTCAGAGGTATGTGTTGTGTTGTTGCAAGACAACAGACGACACTTAACAACCATTTGTGGCAACATATTAGCCTTAAAATCATGTCGCATATAGAACATTGTTTAAGGAACATTTCTATGGCAGTTTTTTAAATATCTTGAAAGGTGTAAAAAATTTCCCCATTATAAGTCTATAGAAACTCTTAACTTCCCATAGAAACCAAACTAAAGAGCCAAATTTCATAACACACACACGCACGCACGCACACATGCACACAAACATACACATACACACAACACAAGAAAGCCCATTGTCTCTTACTCAATACAAGTCATGGTCTATGTGAGACTTCTAGATTTTGTGGTTCTTGAGAAATCTTTGGCGAAAAAATTAATATTGGCCCATATGGAAAGAAAGAAGAATGTAGGTACAGATGAACAGAAAAAAAAAACACCGAGACAGCCCATTGTCTCTTACACAATACAAATCATCAACATTGCATAGTATACTAAGTTCGAGACTTCTGTCTTTTGTAGTTCCTGAGAAATCTTTGACGAACAATTTACCATTGACCTATATGGAGAGAAATAAGAAAGAAAGAACGGATAAACAAATAAGCGGATAATGCCCATAACCTCTTACACGATACAAGTCATCATGATTGCATGCCAAGGCCTAGCTTTCATGGTTTTTGTTAAATCTTTGGCGAAAACAAAGCGGACGGAAGGATGCACGGACGAATGCACGGACGGACTGATGGATGGATGGTTGGAAGGGCAAGCGTCAACCAGTATACGCCCGCCCCCTTTTCAAAGTGGGGGTATAATGATTTGTTCGGTCCGCATGAAGGCCTCCCAACCCATCTGTGCAACATCTCCGTGAACACAAAAATCAAACAACCACAGAGATGAAACAACGGTGAGGACTCGACCACAAGAAACCACTGAAATGCTGGAGCAAAAGAAGACCAACAGCTAGACTCCGATGGGCTCGACCAGACACAGAGTACCAACCGATATTACATAAAATTAGATACTCTCTAATTCTCAGTAATACTTTACGCTGGAACCGTCATAGACGCTGAGGCCTCATACACCGGCGGGCAATTAAAGAGAGAAGCAAAGTTGTCAACCGTGATTGGGTTAACTACCAGGCATGCAGTCAGTCGTTTAACATTTATGTTCCACCCTATCTTTTTATATTGAAGAATGATTTTACGAATTTTGGTGCTGAAGGCTTTGCATTTTTACATTTTTATGAATTTATATTATACTTAGTCACCATAAAATTCGGGTTCCGATAGACCTTGTTGCAGAAGAGATTTAAGTCAAACATTGAATTTTGAAATTAAATCGGAATGACGTCATAACATAGTGGAGCCGTCAAACAACGACTACATAGTTAGCGGCCTTATCTGCTGGAGCCAAAACAAACTTCTTATGAAATTATTGAAAACCTAGTTGGCGTCTTAGGTTTAGGAGGTAATAGTTGCGTATTTTGAGAGTAGAAAGAAATGCGTTTGTTCACTAGTTTCAGAAGAATGCCAAGTTTCTATTCTTTGAGGGCTTTATGCTCAATATTCTCTCGTTTACATCATCGATTACCCTTTTCATTCAAAGCAGCAGCGATTTCATCTCCACACTTATTGAAATCAATTTTAGAAGGAAATCGATATTCGGTCCTTTAGAAATTATATTTGGTATCCTAGAATCTGGAATAATTTTCTGCATTGCCAGAAACAATATGACCAGCAGCAAGATAGCAATACAATGAAGTTTTACAACCACAGGTATCAGGAGTGTTAGTGTCAATATCAAGATCAGAAACAAGTTTATTGAAATTAAAAATGATAGATCTATCAGGTTTATTGTTTATTATGTGTGTTTCAGTATTTTAAAAATAAGCAGGAATAGATGAAATCACCGGACTGTCCCGGAAGATACTAGGTAAATCTATAAACTCCAAACCCTTATTAATGAAGGATATTTTGATGTAATGACGTTTGTGATTAATTTCAGAATCGGTGAAAGGACGGAGGGCATGCTGAGTATAACCTCTAGCTAAAAGAGCAACATCGTATAACTGATTAAAACTATTGTAGAATTTATTCGCCTCGGTGTCCAGAATACGTTATACAGAAATGGGTAATGAACTTAGAAATGCAAGCAATGAGTGGCGTCCATGATTCAATAATATTAAGGACAGTCACTTCAGCATGGTACTGTTTCTTTTAAAAGCACGTAATTTACGTATATAATTGCCATTTTTATGGTGTCGTGCGATGTAGTTTTACCCTTAACTTTCGACAGTTCAGAAGTGAGAAAATATCAAAATCGGGCATTTTAGATATATTACTCTCATGATAAAATATTATCATTAAAGCCCAATGAAAAAGGTGTCGGTAAATCATAGTAAAGTCAACTGGCTGTATAGAAATAACATTTACAGAATGACCTATCCGTTTGAAATGACGGTACAAGAAAGTGACAATTTTGGCTTGCTTATTCTCTGATAGTGTTCGTTAAATCTTGTTTTTAACATGCGATACGTTTGCCCGACGTACTGCATTTTACAATTTGCAGTCTGTCAGGTTATCACATATATCAGATCTGTAGACCTTACATGTCAAATCGGACATGTTAACTACAGAAAAGCGTCTACCGTTTACAGATGAAGAAACGGTAGACGCAGTCCATAAATCTGAACAGCACCTGCACCTCTTAGCATTGCACTTAGAAATACTAGGATACATTCCATTTCTTTTGAAAGGATTAAGATATTATCTAAGAATGGGCGATTTGATAGGAGATAATCTAAATTTAAACTAATTAGATTATTTTCAAATAAATTGGTACAGCCTGCTCCACTGAAATGAACGAAATCCACAGAATATAAATTTATATGTCTGACCAATACCGACGGCAACATAGCTCTGAAGTGATTAATAGAATGGGGAATCCGTACAGAATTCCCACCAATAATTTTTACTGACCGTTCCAAGTCGGTGCTTTTGCTGTGATTCCTTCTTGTTTTGTGTTGGTGGTTCTGATTCTTTCCCTAATCATACGATTCTTTCCTCCTTTTAGTTGTTCATTTTTAGTTGCGTTTGTCCTTACAGTTTAATGTTCGTGTTGTTGGTGATTCTGAACATTTCCCCCATTATGTATATTGCTCCTTTTTAGTTAGGTTTAGATATTCTGAGTCACCACCTGTTTCGGGAAGAGCTTCTGACTCGGTTTGCCTGTTGTCAGTTTTGTTTACTGTCGTCGCTGCATGTTTCGACTTCTTTCCCCAGTGATCTTGTGGGAAGAATTTGGGATTTGATTGTATCAGTTCCTGATCGTTTGTCTTTTTAATTTATATACATCATATTTTGAAGGCACCAAATTTGAAAGCCGTCGGAGTTATCTTGTATATCTTTTTCGTTCATAAATAAGTTCTGAATATTTGGATCCTTTGGAAGCAAAGAATACACAAAATAAACTAAAATACCAGACTCGGTTTTATTGAGTCTGTTCAGGACCAGTACTAAAATGTGCAGCATTGGCCACGCTCACTAGCACCGGCTTAATTTCAAAATGGTTCTAATTGAACTCAGTGATCCCAACGGACCAGAAAATAGTATCTGCACTATGATAATGTACGGGGGGACTTGTAAAGTTTGTCTTTATTTGGTGTGTGCATCGTCGTATCATCTGCGTAAATGTCTGCACATGCTACCTGCGTAAACTTTTGCACATGCTATATGTGTAAACGATAACATGGCATTAAAAAAAACAACAACAAAAAACGGTAGTTTTATGGCTTGGTGTTGTCCGTCTGTCCGTTTGTAAGTTCGTCCGTCCGCCCGTAAAATTCTTTTACGCTCCATAACTCAGTACTATAAGGACCATCTTCATGCAACTTTATAGGAATTAGGGGATAACTGTATTCAAAATTGTCATTTGGGGAGGTAAATCGTCGGTTTTACGGTCGCAAAATTTCGTTTTACAGCGATGCTACAGCGGAGCCGTAAAACGGAATTTGCCACCGTAAAACCGACGATTTACCTCCCCAAATCACAATTTTTAATACAGTTAACTCAATTTTAATGCACTTAATCTGTTGTTTTGTTGAAAATTGTACTATTTCGCTAAAAACGGCAAGCGCTGTGAGCTGCATAAAACAAAATGCCAATGAGAAAAGACGTTGCATGATGACGTCGGGTTTCCGACAGTATATCGCAAAATATACTGCCGCAAATTTTTGACGTTATCGAATCAGACGTCGCGTTTAAATTTTCTGGTGCATTAGAATATTTTTTTATAATTATTCTTGTTCGCTTCATAACCCCGTAACCGTTAGAGATATCTTCATGCAATTTTGGCGCGAGAGGGCGTTGCCGGTGTTGCACATTTCAGTTTTGGTCATGAAGAGACTCAGTAAAAATGAATCTGCTATTTTCGTTTATTAATATTTAGTGTATTCTCTGCTTCAAAATGATCTAATATTTCAGAACTTATCTATAACAATATGCATTAGGCCACGGCGGTGTGTCGCGCGCCAGACCCATGTCAGTATGTCAATGTCAAGGTCATACTTACAGGTCTATGTTGAAAAGGGGTCATTTTTCGTGTCTGGTAATTAACTTTGTTATTTCTGGACGAATTTTGAAATTACTTGGCAGAAATTTTAACCATCATGATACGGTGTGTCATGCGCAAGCTCTAGGTCGATACTTCCAAAGTCGAAGTCATACTTAGAGATCAAATGTAAAGACAAATGTCTTTTTTCTTGTGTCCGGTTATCATTCCTATATGTATTTTGAAATTACTTAGCATAAATATGAACCATTATACGCCTATGTGCCTTAGGCAAGTCCCAGGTTGGTACACCCAAGGTCAATATCATACTTAGAGGTCTTTTTCTTGCGTCCGGTCAATACCTTTGTTATTCATCAGCTCAGTATCAGTTCCTTAGTGCTGAGGTTGATACTACGGTGTTGACGTCAGTACTCAAGTACTGATTTAAATGGCCATATTATATCTTTAACTTTTGCAGTATTTAATTCTAATTTTTCTAAAACTAAGACTTACTTGTCAGGTGAGACATGTATCTTAGCGGATTTGGCTGCCATTTTTTGTTATATTTTAAATTTTGCAAGTCTCGCTACTTTGGACATCTCCTTCCTGATGCCGGGGACTACCGTGGAGCGTGAGCCATGTTTGTTGATGTTAGCTCGGTGGGGGACACCTATAAGTCCGCGGGTGGGCGTCTCTTGCCTGATGCCTCCAGTTGACCTATCTCATGAGCTACGTCGGTCAGTGTGTGCTCGGAGGGGGATGTGCTGTGTTTGCCGGGTCTTGCCAATCATCCGTTTCGGTTTCATAACTTTGGGGTTGAGACACACTGATGAAGATTAAATATCAGAAAGGCCTCTGTGTCACTAAATTTGGTATAGTTACGCCTTAATTTATTCCTGGATGGATTTGGAAATTGCTTCGCAGAAATGTTAACCATCATGACACAATGTGATGCACACAAGTTTCAGGTCAGTGCGTCCAAGGCTAAAAAGGGTCATTTTTGCGTGTCTAGTCAACATCTTTGTTATTCCTGGTTGGATTTTGAAATTACTTGACATAAATGTTACCCATCATGAGACGATATGCCGTGCGCAAGACCCAGGTAGGTACGCTACCTCTAAGGTCAAAGTCGTGCTTATACGTCAAAGGCACATAAAAGTGTCTTTATCTTGTGTTGTGTAAATACCTTAAATATTCCTGGATGGATTTGGAAATTACTTGCCAGACATGTAAACCACCCTGAGACCATGTATCATGCGCTAGACTCAGGTTAGTACCTCCAAGGTCATACTTAAAGGTGAAAGGTAAAGAAAAGTTTCTTTTCCTTGTGTGCAGTCAGTACCTTTGTTATTCTTGAATGGATTTGGAAATTACTTCGCAGAAATGTTAACCATCATGAGACTTCATGTCGCACGCAAGACCCAGCTCGGTATCCCCAAATTATGCTTTGCGGTCAAAGGTAATGAAATGGTCTTTTTTCTGTGTCAAGTCAATCACTTTTTATTCCTCAACGGATTTTTAAATTTACTTGGCAGAAGTGTTAACCATTATGAAACAATGTGTCGCGCACAAGACATAGGTCATTACCCCCATGGTCACGGTCATCCTTACAGGCAATTACTTGCCGCGGGAGTATACTACTCGCTGGCGGAAGTCTTGTTTATATCCATTCGCTATGCTTTTGATCTTTAATAATTTGGGCCCCGTCAAGCGATTTTTGTACTTATCGCCTGTGCGAGCAGCGAAGGTTCAGGCGAGCCTGCGCATCCGCGCAGTCTCTCCAGAACCTTCGCTGCTCGCTCATACAAGCAGTGAATCAAGAGGAACCTTCAGACAGAAAGCCATATCCCTGGCCACTCTGAATGGCTGGGCATGCGCAGTTAAAATTTGTCATGAAGGAATGCTCGAAGACACAAATTCGCTTGGCGGGGCTCATTTGTTCTACGTGTATAGTATTTGTATTGTTTGGATCTGATAAAGTACATACAATATTTATGGTCAGTTTTCCGCATTTCTCGTCATACAAAAATTATACCTGAAGCCACAAAATGACTATTTTGAAAGACAGTTTCCGTCAGTTTATAAGTTTGTAGACAGTCTTGGATTGCCAATTGACCAGTATAGACGTAGAGCTCGGATTTTCCGACTACAACGCAAATACGCTAAAGTTTTATAGTTTGGCTTTCCCAACATCAGTATTGTGTGTAAAAAATTGGAGACAGCCTATTTTGTATTTATGTACCAGTTTGTATTTTTACTTTTACTGAAGAATGGATTTCCAGCTATACAATTCAAATTATCCATGATTTTGTACATTTTCGAGCGATTTGATTGGTTGAAATAAAAGTGTTATACTTCGATAAATTCCATGAAGAAGAATCTTAGATCTATTTCACACAGCGACAGGTTGTAATATAACGTGACGTCAAATAGAACGTTTAGAACCAGCGCATTACGTCTTTTTATATGAAACGATGTCAACCGCACTATTGAAAACATAAATGTTTGAAGACAAATAAAGTGTATTAAAGACTTGACGTCTTTTTTGTTCCTGCTGGTTTTACTTCAAATATGGCAGCTTCTAATTGAACAGTAATTCCGCCATGGCCGTTAGAAAGTTCATTCTTACGCTTTGGAAAGAATTCCTACAACTTACCATTTGGGTGGCATTTTTCATATTTTCGACGACAGAGTTGGAATAATAAGGAATTTGATATATTATCATTTTTGTGGATTTTATTGATCTGTAAACTACGGCGTATCTCTCATTGTTTATAAATTGATGAAATCCACAAAAATTAAATTCATTCCTACAATATGTTTTTTATTCATTCAGAAAAAGGACAATGAAATTAACACCAGGACTGTTTTTTTATCATTTCAACGTTTACAAAACAACTGAACAGAAAATTAAATATCTCCAAGACGCTTCTACTACACTTCTATTGCGCAACGGGATTCAAGGCTACGCTTAGTGTACGCTTAAGCCCCTGTCACACTATGCCGCGTTTTCACTGCGATGGAACGGCGTTGTTTAATTTTTCAGAACGCCGCGAGATCGCAAGAAATATGGGATATTTTTGTGAACATGGACCTGTCATGGCGTCCCTACAGCGACCAAGACGTTGCTACGGAGCTTACATGGCGATCTATCGCGATCCTGCGACGTTCTTGATGGCGATTGTATGCGCTCTCACGACGCTTCCTCTGCGCTTTTACGGCGCTCACAATGCGTGTACTGCGCTTTTACGGCGCTCTCAGTGCGTGCACTGCGCTTTTACGGCGCTCACATGTTGAAGACGTTCTCAAAGTGAAAACAGACATCTTCATCAGTCGAACAGTTTTGTTTGATTTGAGGTTTAACGTCCCATCAACACATTATAGGTCATTTTGGAGGCGTTGTTTCTAATTTTACCCGACATAGAGATGAAATGACATCTCAATCTCTGTCACCCAATGAAATTAAAAGGGGTTGATAAGCACGGATGGTCCGACTCGCGCCCCTTTGCCTTAGATCCCCTAAGCGGTTTACCAGTACTCCTGTGCCGTCGGAAGCAAGTCCACCGCAGTCACCGCAAGCAGGAGCAAATCCACCGCCATTACCTTACCCGGAATGAGTCACCACAGAAGTAGGTTTTTCGGGACAGTACACAATCAAACTCTACTCTAGCCACTGTTTATACAAGCGGGCGGCCCCCTCCCATCGGGAATGGAAAAAATAGATGGGCTGCATGATGCTTCCACGCAGAGCTGAAACGGACCTCACAGGAGTACTGGTAAACCGCTTAGAGGATCTAAGCCTGCCCAGGCAAAGCGGTGCGAGATACGTGTAAACTCTATTGGTGTAAACGTGCTTATACGTGTAAACTCTATTGGTTTCATTGGGCGACAAGGCTTGAGATGTCATTTCTTCTCAAAGTTGGGTAAGAAAAACCCACACAATTGGAAGCAATGTCTCCAAAATGACCTATACAGTGTTGACTGGGACGATAAATATCAAATCAATCAATCAGTTAATCAATTATACAAGCGGAGCTTATATGGCGTTGTAGGAGACCTCTGTGCGCCCCTGCCGAGCTCCTGTAGCGTTGTAGGAGACATTACTGCGCTGCTATGGCAACCTTACGGCGACCTCACTGCGCTCTGATCAGAACGCCGAGCGACGGCGTTTGTTTTGAGCATGCTCAAAATGCGCGCCGTCGCTTGGCGTTCTATGCGATCCCAACGCGTCTACTGGCGACGCCACTGCGTTGCTACGGCGATGTTTGCGATCGTACTGCGCGCACCTCGGCGTTCTGCATTTTTCTTGGACGCCGTGAGAACGCAGCCCTGGTGTGACAGGGGTTTTACTAAGTTGCTGCTGCGATCTTACTACGCCCTAAAGCGCTGTAGCTGCGCTTCTGTAGAGTTTTTGACACGTTTGTATATAAAATCAGCTGTTTATCGGCGGTGTCAGAGGAGGTAAAGATATCGCGTATCTTGCGTCACAGGGGCGTCCAAACAGATTTTCGGATGAGTCTTTAAACCGAGGTCCCGTCTCCGTATGACCTTAGTTGTTGGTGGGACGTAAAACTAAAACTCACTCACTCACTCACGTGGGCCTCCAATTGATATTGGCTTACAGTTGGGCATGGCCTGCTGTTCTTGCAGCGGGTAAGGGTAGAGGTGGAGTATTGGTGTTTCTTCTGTGTCTATACACTTCCATTCATTTTCCTCTTTCCTATCTGTCCCTCACTCTCATGTCCTCTACTATCTCTTCTATCTCTTTTCTCACTTTCTCTGGGAAACGATACAAAATGACCCACAAGGACAGGCGTGTCGTTATGTTTGTTTGTTTGATTTGACACTGTTAAGGTCATTTTGGAGACGTTGCTTCCATTTCTGTGGGACTTTTGCCCGACATTGAGATGGAATGACATCTCAAGCCCTGTCGCCCAATTTGGCGTGTCGTTAAACCCAAAACATCTAGACGTAACGCTCTGGTTCTGAACGCGCTCTTTGATATCACGTTATATAAATACCTGTGTGAAATAGACCTGGGATTCTTGCTCATGGAACTTATCGAAGTAATGTATAAAACATTTATTTCAACCAATCAAATCGCTCGAAATGTACACAATGATGGAGAGTTGGTGTTATCAACGTATTTAAGGACACAGGATGGAAGATAGCAGTTCATTTTTCAATTATGTGAATGAGGCCACAAAAGTTTGATGAGGTCTTGCATAATCCGGAGGAGTGACATCAGCCTCAGGAAAGCGCTTGGACCGGGCCTGAAGTGGGTATTCTAATACAGCGCGCCTATATAGGCAATGGAAAATAACTGTGTTTTATTCTACAACAAATCACGGCAATATAGAGCGAGTGACGTCATTAAATTCTGCCAATTTATGACGTCATTAGTCGATTTCCTTGACGTGAGACGGTGTAACGTCATTCTTTTCGCATCGTTAACGTTAGAAAAGATATAAATGGTGTGTTTCAGTCAATAAGTTTAGCGGGATTTCTTCTAATAATGGCGAAAAGTTATGAGAATTTGAAGGAAACAACAGCATTATTGCCGATTTTCAGCCTGTTAGAATCGAAATAAGTCAGCTCTAGTTGGTGATTTGTTGAGCAATAAATCAGTTAGTCGGTCAGTTGTAAGTGGACAAATCACGCGCGCTACGCGCGCTACGCGCTCGTGATTTGATCTACTTCATAACTGACCTCCAAACTGTGATGTATTACGCAACAAATCACAGCTAGAACTGATCTATTTCTTAAATAAACGATAAGGCGCTCGACGTCAGTGTGTTTAATGATGTCGCATCAATCAACGTTAAGGTCGTCTTCACTTTGTGCCGTTGGGCGTGATTTTTAATGACAGATTCATTCTGTCATCTCTAGCTATCCTGCAGGTTTTAAAGTAGTTCCGGCTTTCTCCTGGCTTTCTTCCGGCTTTGACCGCCATAGAAATATGAGTCCGCACAAAATATAGTCCGGTTTGGCACAGTAATCAAAATTGTACAAGCGTATTAGTTATCCTATAAGCGCACAACAAACGTTTGAAGCAGACGACTTGACGATTTTATCTTACCTTTCAGAGAATCGATTCAGCATTTCATATGAATCAGCTGCATCATGTGATGGGTTTGGCAAATATACCCAGATCAATGCGGCGTCTGCTCAGCCGACTGCTCAGGTTTTACACTGTTTTCTAACAGTACTGTCAATATTTAATCCGTAAAGACCAGTCTGCTGTTGGACAAGGTCAGCTGCAGACAAGAATAGTTATTAATGGATTTTCTGACTTTCGAGGTCAAGTCTAGGTCAGTTAGGTAACTTAGGAGTATATCAAAGCGCCAAAATGCACTGAAATGACAGATTCTATGAGAAATTCGTGAATATTAAGGCCTTTATATGAGAAAAGGTTTCAAATTTACTCTTTTATCCTTCACCACTCTCTGGGCTAATTCAGCAGACGACAAACTGTTGACTTTTCTTCTTATTTTTCCTAGAAAACAGGACTTGACATCTCATGATAATTTCATCCGTAGGAGACAATTTGCATGAAATGTCAAATCCTGTTTTCTGAAGAAAAAAAAATAATCAGAAAATATTACAAAATGTCGTCTGTTGAAAATTTATCACGATGTATGTACATATACTACATGACATGAATAAAAACTACGAATGATGTAACTGAAGAAAATAAGTTCTGGTAATTAATGTTAATGCATTGATTCCGATTTTGATGGAAGAAAGGAAAAAAAGCATTCAGTGTGTTGGATTCCACATTTCCTGATCGATTTTATAAAAACAATAAGACTCATTGCCACCAGGCATGCATCGCAGGGGCAACGTCACATCAACGTTGGTAATGAGGTTGCACCGACATTAACCCATTTAGTACCGGAAACCCCAAAACGGGTACCCTGCCAAATAGTGCAGGCCCAGATCAGACGCTGAACGCGGCGTCTTGTCAGGGACTATACTGTTTGCAAAAAGTTCAGCCATTTTCCAAAACAAATTTAAAGAAAACACAACCTGACACCCCTAAATTTTGAAATGGACTCCTGTTATATATAAGGAGGAAGATTCCATTTGGTACAAAAAGGGTTAATATGACGTTGCAGTCAAGACATGGTGTTACAGCAAAGTCAATCAGACGTAGTTTTAACGACAAATGCCTGCTGGGTAGTATCTCCAAATGTTCGTTACTAAAGGGAAATCTAGAGTATCACCTCAGTTTTCAGAGACTCCGATCCTTATGAACATCTTCACTTGATTTTTTTCTAGATCTATGCGATTTTCGAGTGCTGCAAGAACACCCGCAGATTTAATCAACACCGAGCACAACGGCAGCATTGTTATTCAACAGAACTTTTCGGTTTTTGAGACATGTGCAGTGGGATGAGTCGGATTCTTTACCTCAATTCAATATATACTCGCTGTGCTCCAAAGGGGAGTTAATGATTAAGGGACATCCGTCAAAGTTATCGGCAATCCGTATGACCGAGTGATGACGTCGTGTCTGTAACTGTTGTGTGCAGGTCAGGACAGACAACGCGGCTTAGCCGATAATCAAAAGTCAAATACAGCTTATTATACACTCTATTTTTTTTTATTTTATTTTTCAAAGTAATCTAGGTACTTAAATGGTGTGCTCTGATTGTAGCTCTATACATACATTTTTTCTTTTCTAAAAATAGACAAAGGTACTGTAATGGCGTATTGATACAAATATAATTAATCATAAACCATTTTGTACTGAACGTAATATTATCACTTATCTGACGAAGATTTCATTTCGAAATCCCGGTTCAAAATTAAGGGGCGTCAGTAAGTAATATAGGAATTGATTAAGGAAAAAAAAATGGGCTAACTTTCGACAACAGTGAAGCCCGCAGTGAAGGCCGTGGTTAGACGCCGCCTCTAAGATTCGCCAATGAGTCATATTTCGAAAGTAGTGGAAGCCGGAAGTTCGGACGTTAAAATTGTAAACATGCAGAACGACGAAGAATGACAGAAGGAATATGTCATTAATTAGACTTTGCTTGAAGAAATTGGAAAGAAAGGCTGTCCCTTTCAACCCTTGAATATGGTACAGATACTTATGCAAACAGTGTAGGTCCTGTGATATAATTCTAGGTGCCATACTTAGCAGAATGGACGAGCCCAACTTCAGTGATGGAAGAGTGCACTCCAGAAACTCAAGGCAGTGAATAAATCAAAGCACTGATAACATTCATGCCGATTGTCTCTGAATGCAGGCTGGTTATGAACTGGGACTTGGACTGATTCGTTTAAACTTAAGATGTTAGTATAAACTAATGCAAAAAAAGTGTAGAACAAGATCAGCATCGTGTGCTGTGGCGTTTGATTTGAGTCTACATTGTTTGTCAGATCCAACATTTGATTTAAGTGCAAATTTTACAGATAACACTTACATGTACCCAACACTGGATATGGTTGGGTTGATTGTTTGGCATTCGACCCGAAGTTGCTAATAAGAAAAGCGCTTCAGGGCTAACGCCTACGTGATTATCACTGACTTGTCAGAATAACTTTTTTTTTTTTTTTTTTTTTTTTTGATTTGAGGTATAACGTCAACACTGTGAAGGCCGTTTTGGAGACGTTGCTTCCAATTTTGTGGGACTTTTAGCCGACATTGAGATGAAATGACATCTCAAGCCCTGTCACCCACTGGAACCAATAGGGTTTATAAGCATGGACGGTTGGGCTCGCACCGCTCGGCCTGGGAAGGCTAAGATCCTCTAAGCGGTTTACCAGTACTCGTGTGAGGTCGGGTTCAGCTCTGCGTGGAAGCATCATGCAGCCCATATATTTCTTCAAGCCCCGATGGGCGGGGGCCGCATACGACTGAAGATGGTCATCCTGGAATCAAAGGTCGAGCGTGGCAAACAGTGTGGAACAAGGTCGGACGCTGCAGAACGCGGCTTCTTATCAAAATCTTCACGATTTGTTTAGAATTTCAGAGTTAAATGAAACGGTTTCAATCTCAGCCCAGGACTATTACCCCAACCTACACCCCACCAACAGTCTCAGTGCTATGATTCTGAAACCAAACAATTGCATGGTTACAACACGCTTAGGCACCATAAACGTTAAATCAATCAACCGTGACGTCTGGTTACGTCGATCCTGTGCACCATCTTCACACCACAACGGATAGAAACAACATGTTCAGGATCAAACTTTTGATATTTAATGTAAGGTCGTGCCTAGAAAAGAATTAAAAGTTAACGCGTCGACACAGTATGGAACACTTACGCTGTTGCATTAAATACGTAAATTGGCGTCTAAGCGACTGACGTGAGATGCGTTTTAGTGACAAATCGCACTTCAGCGTGAATCACGCCGATTGTCGTTTCCGGGTGGTTCGGTAGGTGTAAGGTATGCCGAGGCGTCACGTGCGTAATAGAGCGTGACATATCGGGTAGAACAAGCGTAATTGTGTGGCGTGGTATTGCATGCAGTTAGCGAGCGCAGCTTAGTGTTATTAATAACATCATTGCTGAGACGTGAATTGAAAAGCGAGACGTTACATCAATCAAGTGCTTCGGCCTTACATGGTTCCATTTATTTGTTTACGCTCATAATCCAGGATATCTTATCCAGCGGGATTACGCGCGGGCTCATAAAGCTGTTCTTACTCAATTTTTTCTTCAAGACAATGGAATTCATGTACAGGACTAGCCAGCCTTTTCTCCTCCGATCTCTTTCCCATAGAGTATCTTTCTGGAGAGGTATCCACAACCGACCAGACAAAAACTGGTACTTATGGACAGTAGCATTGTTAAAACTTTAATTTAAATGTTTGGTTTTCAAAACGTAAATAGTTTCTTTCCAAAATTTGAAACATCGAATGGCATTTCATAATACAACATCTGCAAACACATCCTATAATAGGATTTGCAGAACTACTTTTCTACATTTTAAGATCATTTTAGAAAGGATTTCTGTAAGTTTTCACAGTGTTATGATTTTCTCTTAGAATCTGTCAGTTCAGTGCCTTTGGCGCTTTGATTCAACAACGTGTTGGAAAACGCTTAATAACCTTCATTATTTTCTATTTCAAACTACTTAAATATATATAATCTGATTTTACATTCGGATTATTCTTAATTCTAGCAGACAGTAGACAATGATAAATGTTATTACATACTTCCTATAGTGTACATAGGAAAATCCCATTAGAATCTTCCAATACTGACTCATTGTTTCGCTCCTTTGATGGCACAGTCACTTGACTGCGCCAAAATCCATATTATATGATTTTTGGCACCGCCTTTAAGAATTGACACCGCTTCACTCTGTTACTATAGAAAACAGAATGTTTAGCTCGTGTTCCACAAGCTTCAAAAAAGACACACGAAACACTGTCAGACCAACTTTTGGACCTCGATAGAGCGATAGAAGAGTTCAGTATCAGTAGATTTTGAGAAATATCTGATTCGGAAACCTTTGAACTCGTGGAAAGCATGAAAAATGAAAAGGAACACGGACTTTGAAAAAAAAAATCCGCCCTTGATTGGAAAGCGTTGGGGAGGAGACCCGAGTAGAAAAGTTACCTTACCCGATTCTTCCCGAGTGTCAAGAAACAGAATGACAAAGAATAAAAATCTCATTACGAAAACGCGCCTATTCAAATATATTATGAATTTTACCGCCGAAAAAATTGGAAATTTTCCGATAAAAGTTGTAAAATTTTTCTTATTTCTGCTAAAGTATAGATTGAGGGTACACGTTAGGACCGCCTCGACGAGGCGGTCCTGACGAGTACCCACAATCTATATTTTTGAGCAGAAATAAGATTAATACTGTTTACCCCCATGTAAACCCCAGTTTTACTATATAAATGTGGGGTGCAAGGGGGTCAAAATTATATTGGCTTGTTTTCGTCATGTGACTCAAGTGAACAAGTCCGTGAAATGAAGACCCCCCTAAACCCCTCTTTATATAGAGACAACTGGGGTTTACGGGGGTAAACATTATTTTTCTTATTTCTGTTCCAAGACATAGGTTGTGGGTACTCATTAGAACCGCCTCACTGAGGCGGTTCTAACGAGCACCCACAACCTATGTTTTGAGCATTTTTAAGAAAAATATCAAGGATTTTCTTCAGAAAAGTAGCCATTTTGTATATATGAAAAATGCACTATGTCGCACGGGTGCGTTATCGTGATGTGACTCACTGAAAAGTAGAAGTAAAACAAAGATCAGGAATTGATACAATTTACTTACTCCACCCATCAAAAACACCAAAGGGAAAGAAACACAAACACGGAGCGACCAGACCATAATGGAAACCTAAACAAAGGAAGGCCATAAGGACAGTTACTTTCCCACAAAATGGCCATATGCCCATCCAAAATACAAAGACACAAGTGATACACACAGTAAGTAACAAACAACAACATAAATAAACCGCAACAGAAGAACCGCCTTGGAACGGTCAGTGAAAAGATTTCCACTGGGGGGGGGGGGGGGGGCTTAAATCGATTTTATGTGGCCACAATCCTCGCCCTTACTTCCGTCGCGATTTAGACAAATAATTTGTTCACTCCGCATGAAGGCCTCCTAACTCATCAGTGTACATCTCCGTGAACACAAATAATCAAAGAACCACAGAGGTGAAACAACGGTGAGGACTCGACAGCAAGAAACCAATGAAATGCTGGAGCAAAAGAAAACCAACAGTTCGACTCCGATGGGCCCGACCAGAGACAGAGCATCAGGCACCAACCAACATTACATTGAATTAGATCTCTCTAATTCTCAGTAAGCCTTTACGTTGGAACCGTCATAGAATCTGAGGCCTGACTCTCAGGCATGCAATTAAAGAGGAAAGCAAAGTTGTCAACCGTGATTGGGTTAACTACCATGCATGCAGTCTGTCGTATAACATCCATGTTGTACCCAATCTTTTTATATCGAAGATTGATTTTACGCAATTTGGTGCTGAAGTCATTGCGGTTATGTATTTTTCTGAATTTATATACAAAGTCACCATAAAATTCGGGTTCGGATAGACCTTGTTGCAGAAGAGACTTAAGTCCAATATTGAATTTTGAAATTAAATCAGAATGGCGTCTATAAAATTTTGAAAATGCTTTGCGTAGTTTATGGTACCGATAACCCTGATTAAGAAGTTTAGCCGTCAATAATTTATTACGAGAGTTGAAGTCAGTTACATGACTACACACTCTAGCAAATCGAATTAATTGCGAAATATAAACGCCATAGGATGGCGCACGAGGAACATCACCATCCAAAAATGAAAATTTACAATCTCAAAATCAAAGTCATCGCGTTTATCATAAATTTTGCACGAAACAAACCCATATACAATAGACAGATGTAAATCCAAAAACGGGGCCTCGGTATCAGAAGAATTTGCTTTATTTAAATGAAGTTCTGGGTGTGTGTGTGTGTGTGTGTGTGTGTGTGTGGGGGTAATCTGACTGATCAAATCATCTAAATAGGTATTATCAATATTTAATAAATCATCTAAATATCTAGAAGTGGAGCTAAAAGCTTCAATAATTTCAGATTGGTTATCAATGGAAAGCGACAACATGAAGTCTCTTTCATAACAATACAAGAACAATACAATACAATGAAAGTCTACCAGGCAATTCAACATAGGTATCTGGCTAATCAACAGTACTTAGTATAAAGGAAACATCTTGAAGCACGATGATTTCAAGCACAGCAGGGAGGTAGCGGTCCCCAGGAACATCATTAATGGTCTCCTGTCAAAAGGAAAATCTCTGAAGCAACTAGGTCTTGGCAACAAGAGTATGCGTGCAGATCCCTTCACTGATGAAGAACTGGAAATCCCAAGGAAGAAATCGGTCGTTTTTTTTGTTTGTTTTTTTTGTTTTGTTTTCAATGAAATATCCCACTTTTCGGGAGCATCACGATAACAAGTCCGTGAAACGAAGACCCCTCTAAACCCCATTTTATATAGCGAAAAGTGGGGTGTAAGGGGGTAAACATTATCTACCTTATTTTTACTCCAAACAATAGATTGTGGGTACTCGTTAGAACCGCCTCATTGAGGTGGTTCTAACGAGCACCCGCAATCTATGCTGAAAGCAGAAATTAGAAAGATGTTATCATTTTTACGTAATATATGTAACTTCTGACACCATGTTGGACGCCATTATTTCACACGGCCATGTTTTCCTAATGGGAGAAGGCTACATCGGAAACAAAGCCACTGGTGTTTTCTTTTCTAATGAATTCTGCCCTTTTAGGCTTTTATTGTAAAACTTCATGTTAATTTTGTTTTCAATGGTCATTTTGTAACAGTGATGAATATTAATACTAGGTATTTTAATTGTATTTTACCATATGACGTCGCGTTTGAGAGTGTAATAACGCTATGTAATAACTTCGATAATTCACGGCTGGATTAAATATGCAAATTAGTTAGATACGCCCCGTAACGTTTAGTGTAGGACGTCCTTAACGACGTCGCGTGTACTAATGGCGGAATATTTACTTGTTTGTAAAACAATCGTGAATAAAATGCGTTTTGAATGTCATATGAGAAATAGAATCTTGCATTCGTGTTCCTGTATTTTTGAATTTATTGAAAAGGGATAAAATGCTCTGGTAAGCCTCGCATTTTATTCCCTTTCCTCAACTGGTTTTATGAATTCAATAATACATGAACACTCATGTAAAATCCTCTATATAATTCATACTAGGATCATATTTGTGTTAATTGTTTTAATTTGCTTTTAATAGTTTGAAAATTATAATTTTGTTTGGTCCAGGTGACCTGATAAAAGCCGAGCGACTTAAGGGGATCCATTTGAGCCTTTTTGTTGGCTGTTCAATTGTCAAGTGTGATTAGTTGGTTCATTTGATTTTATCATAGGGGCTTGAATCATGAAAAAATGAAGAAAAAAAAAATGAAAAAAAAAAAAAAAAAATTTTTTTTTTTTTTTTTTTTTTCATGATTCAAGCCCCTATGATTGTATAGATCGTTGAAGGGAAATGATAAAAAAATAGTTCATTCCTGGCTCGAGTTTTGGATAGATCACACTCTCTTTTGTTTCTTACTGCTCTTTCTTTATTATTTTGGTAATTTTGGATATCTGCATGTTGTACCATTTTCATCTTTTGGCTTCATAGCAGCTATCCTTTGTTGCATAAACGTTTCTGTCTTTTGTTACAACAGTACTTCAGAACAAGCTATAACTTTCAAAGGAAGGCAAAGTTGAAGACTCGTTTTATGTGCGAATATACAAGCGCAGCTTTTCAAAAGATTTACTACTGCACAGTGTAATAGGCTCAGAATGGTATACTGTTATTTTACATGTTCCTACGTCACACAGGTAAGGTACCCTGAATATATCCCTCTGTTTTTGTGACCAAAGGGAGAGGGCTACTTGTTTTTATTTGTAAGACTATAAGAATCTTATATGGGTGTGAGGGGTTGATGGAAATATCCGTCCCGAGGGTAACTGTCCGGCATCACGATGCTTGCCGAGTGATGCCGGACAGTGATCCCGAGGGACGGATTTTTCTATCCGTCCCTCACACCCATATAGGATTTTTTTCTTGCATACATTCCATTTTTAGCGCAGATTTTTAATGCTGCAGTCACTTCGGTTACTTACGTCCGCCATATTGTGATGCCACTACAGGAATGTTTAGTGACGTCACGTAACGTGCATGACGTCAACTTTAACGACGGCGCATACGTGGTCGTATTCAACCAGTACATTTATCAAACATGCGGGAATATTCAATATTGGGTCGGAACACCAGGGTCAGAACATAAATTTCTATCCCAGGGCAAAAATCACAGATTTCCTTGTCTGGTGTGCAAGACTATTCACTCGTATCCTTTGTGAAAACCGATGAAAAATAGAATGTCGTTTGCCTTTTATGTCTTCTTTCCATTAAAAGTAATTCGAAACAGCTCAGTACTAAAAGTACTAGTACTAATTAGACGTTAGTTGCACATACACGTTCTTTTAAATTGTAGCACTAACTCCACAGTGTGATAGGGAGCTGTAAGATGGACTGAACATATGCTGTAGCTGTGTCACTGGTCTGGACCCACAGTTCGGTGAGTTATCATCACGTGAACAAGTCCGTGAAATAAAGACCCCCCTAAACCCCACTTTATATAGGGAAAACTGGGGTTTACGGGGGTATACATTATTATTCTTATTTCTGCTCCAAGACATAGGTTGTGGGTACTCGTTAGAACCGCCTCAACGAGGCGGTTCTAACGAGCACCCACAACCTATGTTTTGAGCATTTATAAGAAAAATATCACGGATTTATCAGAAAAGAAGCCATTTTTGAGATGTGAAAAATACACTATGTCGCACGGGTGAGTTATCGTAATGATTATTATTTTCCCTATGAAAAAAAAAAAAAAACAAAAAAAAACTGAACCGTGTTTTTCTCATTAGTATTATGCCCCTCTCTGGAGTGATGCCCCTTTGCAAAAATGCAATGGAATCTTGTAAGCAAGATATCTAAACACCATTTATTTACAGCTTTTGTGCTGAATCTTTACAAACTGACTGGGGATGATGAGATGATGAACTGATGAACTTTTGAAAAAACATCCGATTTTTTTTTTACTTGAGTTATGGCAATTGTTGGCACTTTAAAATTTGTGAGCAGGACAAATTTCATGCCCAAGTGAGTTGAGCATGAAAAAAGTTTTATTCTCCTCGGGGCCTGATCATTGAGACTTGTCAAGTGACAGAAATGTTATTGCTTACCCTATTTTAGCATTGAGTCTGTCGATAGATTATGGCTGATTAAGAACACTATCAAAGTGCTCAGTCCAGCTTTGAAGATACATTCTTTGTCAGTCAGAAAGCTAGTTTTTTTGTTTGATTTCAGGTCCCCGTCAACACTCTAAAGGTCATTTTGGAGACTTTGCTTCCAATTTTGTGGGACTTTTACCTGACATTGAGATGAAATGGCATCTCAAGCCCTGTCGCCTAATGAAACCAGTAGAGTTTATAAGCACGGGCTCGTGCACACCACTTTGCCTGGGCAGGCTTAGATCTTCTAAGCGGTTTACCAGTACTTGTGTGTGGGTCGAATTCAGCTCTACGTGGAAACATCATGCAGCCCATATATTTCTTCAAGCCCCGCTAGGCGGGGGCCTAATAGTTGCATCTGCACTGAGAAGACGGGCAGTTTCTGAGCTAGTATCTATTGCATCAAAGAACTTCTTCATACCCTTTCTATCTGCAAAGGGCTGGTTTTCATCACCCTGACTGCTGATTTTGTTTTGTTTGAATTGAGGTTTAACGCCCCCGTCAACACTGTAAAGGTCATTATGGAGACGTTGCTTCCAATTTTGTGGGACTTTTACCCGATATTGAGATGAAATGACATCTCAAGCCCTGTCGCCCAATGAAACCAATAGGGGTTATTAGCATAGACGGCCCGCCTCGCACCGCGGTTCCTGGTAGATCCTCTAAGCGGCTTACCAGTTCTAGTGTGCGGGCCGGATTCAGCTCTGCGTGAAAACATCATGCAGCCCTTATATTTCTTCAAGCCCCGCTAGGCGGGGGCCTAATAGTTCCATCTGCACTGAGAAGAAAGGCAGCTTCTGAGCTAGTATTGAGTGCATCAAAGAACTTCTTCATACCCTTTCTATTAGTCTAGCTCCTAGACCTTGATGTCATATTGGCCAATGACCAACCTTCCTGTGTGTTTTTATCAAATATGAAACCTTGTTAGACTTTAATCTTGTCTCAGATATCTTCCCAAGATATAACAAGTTGATATCAGAGAGGGAAAAAGAAGTAAAAAAATATATATATATTTAGAAGAATATTACTTATTAATTAATAACTTTAAAATATGATATCCGACTAGTAGTTAGTCTACCTTTCTATAGTAGTTAGTCTACCTTTCTATAGTAGTTAGTCTACCTTTCTATAGTAGTTAGTCTACCTTTCTATAGTAGTTAGTCTACCTTTCTATAGTAGTTAGTCTACCTTTCTATAGTAGTTAGTCTACCTTTCTATAGTAGTTAGTCTACCTTTCTATAGTAGTTAGTCTACCTTTCTATAGTAGTTAGTCTACCTTTCTATAGTAGTTAGTCTACCTTTCTATAGTAGTTAGTCTACCTTTCTATAGTAGTTAGTCTACCTTTCTATAGTAGTTAGTCTACCTTTCTATAGTAGTTAGTCTACCTTTCTATCTGCAAAGGGCTGGTTTTCATCAGCCTGACTGTTGAGCCAGGACTCTTACCTATCTCTGGGACAAGTCTGGACTGTCTTGCATATACAGCTGAACTTCGATAACTCGAACACCCTCGGGACCATAATATTTTGTTCGAGATAGGGGCAGTTCGAACTAATGAGGGTTGCTCATACAACCAGGCCATGAGGTATAATGGGGATGCCATTAGGATATCATTACGCAAACAAGCCTATACAAATACATTGCCACCTTTATCGCCGAAAAAATGAAAATTTTGTAATGAAAAATTGTGATATTTTTCTCATTTCTGCTCCAAATCTAGATTGTGGGCACTCGTTAGAACCGCATCATCGAGGCGGTTCTAACGAGAACCCACAATCTATATTTTAGAGCAGAAATAAGAAAAATAAGGTATACCCCCCGGAAACCCCAGTTTTACTATATAAAAGTGGGGTTCACGGGGGTCAAAATAATATAGGCGTGTTTTCGTGATGATATTCGACTTTTTATCATATAATTGTATGTTGTATGTACTCATTATAATCGCCTCAATGAGGCGATTCTAATGAGTACACACAACACACCTTTTCAAGTTAAAATTAAACAAACCTCCGTAGGGCCCGGCTCTGGATGACAGTATCGTAGGTATTTGTTGATATTATACGAGTTACATTATATTTTGCCATCAGTAAACTAATTGTGTGATAGTCTCTTATAATTCAGTATAGAATGGCATGGTATTATTGATGCTTTTAAAGGTATGTATGTATATGTTAACCATGGTGAGACTATAATAAACATTTAAACTCCATAAATTAACTTAAACACCTGGGGCCAGTTGTTCAAAACTAACGACTTCGTTAGTTAACGTATCGTTAAACCTTTGATCACTTATTATGGCAAATATGCTAATATTTTTGCTGAAAAATGTGAGCAGCTTTTGCGGACGCAAAAGCTGCCCACATTTTTTCAGCAAAAATACCACAATTTACAATATTGTACTTGTTAGAAGAGTTAACAATTTGACCACTAACGAGCTCGTTAAGCTAACGATGCTTTGAACAACTGGCCCCTGGATATCTGCAGTATTTGGAACAATTCTCAAGGGATCCAAGACTGTTTGTTTGTTTGATTTGAGGTTTAACGTCCCCGTCAACACTGTAAAGGTCATTTTGGAGACGTTGCTTCCAATTTTGTGGGACTTTTACCCGACATTGAGATGAAATGACATCTCAAGCCCTGTCGCCCAATAAAACCAATAGGGTTTATTAGCATGGACGGTCCACCTCGCACCGCGGTTCCTGGACAGGCTTAGATCCTCTAAGCGGTTTACCAGTACTAGTGTTCGGGCCAGATTCAGCTCTGCGTGGAAGCATCATGCAGCCCATATATTTCTTCAAGCCCCTATGGGCGGGGGCGGCGGATCCAAGACTGAGTTCGAATTAGCCGCCTATGTACAGTAAAAGTCCGCTAATTTAGGCTAAATCTGCTTTTAACATGATAAAAGCTGATTGAGAAAGATTCCATTACGAAAACACGCCTATACAAATATATTGTACTCTTTAACGCTGATTTAAAAAAAAATAAATAAATAAGAAATTAAAATGAAAAAATGCGATATTTTTTTCGTATATTTGCTCAAAATATATATTGTGCCGGGTACTCGTTAGAATCGCCTCAACTTAAAAAAAAACGAGTAGCCACAATCTATATTTTAGAGCAGAAATAAGAAAAATAACGTTTACCCGTGTAAAACCCAGTTTTACTTAATACAAGTGGGGTTCAAGGGGGTCAGAACCCCACTTGTATTAAGTAAAACTGGGTTCGTGGGTGGACAGTTCGTGGGTGGACTTATTTTAGGAATTATACTGTAATCTAGACCCCCCTTGAATCCCACATTTATAATATATAGTAAAATGTGGTTAACAGAGGTCAAACTTATTTTTCTTATTTCTGCACCAAAATACACGTTAGACCCGCCTCGATGAGGCATTTCTAACGTGTATCTTATGGGTACTCCAATGCGTATCCACAAGCTATATTTAGGGGAAAAAAAGAAAAATATCACAATTTTTTATCATAAAATTTTCATTTTTTTTCGGCGGTAAAATTTACAATGTATTTGTACAGGCGTGTTTTCGTAATCCACATGCGTTCTAACCTCTGTAACTAGAACACATTCGGGACTATCCAAAATACAGTAAAATTCCTCTTTTAAGACCACCTTTGGGACTGTTCAAAAGTGGTCTTAAAGACCACTTTTGAACAGTCCCAAAGGTGGTCCCTGACCAGAGGGCACTGTGACCAGAAAACAAAGAAATATTAAGAGCATCATTCAAAATATGCTTGTGAAAGCAGAATTAGTCTTAGTTTTAGGTGGTCTTAAAAGGGGAAATTCACTGTGTATTCTAGGTAGGCGTACTTCGAAAAATTGAGGGCTAGTCACTTTACGAAAACACGCAAATACAATGTAAATTTTACCGCCGAAAAAAAATGTTGTTTTCTTTTAAGATGAAAAATTGTGATACGTTTCTTATTGTTGCTCAAACGATAGATTGTTGGTACGCGTTAGAACCGCCTCCTCGAGGCGTTTCTAACGGGTACCCACACTCTTTATTTAAGAGCAGAAATAAGAAAAGTAATGTTTACCCCTGAAAATACAAGTTTTACTTGATAAAAGTGGTGTTCAAGGTGATCAGAATTATATAGGTGTGTTTTCGTGGTGAAGGCGTATTAGGATGACTTAAGGATTTTTTTTCGATCTATTTTTTTTTCTTTTTTGAAAATCAAGTTATTTTGAGCGACACTTTCAAGTTTAAGACATGTTTTAATTTCTTTACCGGTTTATCAAGTAACAGTGTTTTACTTTACCAAGAACCTCATGTACCGAACGAACCTTTCTTCCGCCGGCAAAATTCAATATATGTATTGACACTGGGTTAGAAAATATAATTTTCCGGCAACATCGTGAGAAAATGATATGTCCCTGTCATAAAACCTGTCATAGTGGCCACCTCTATTAAGCAAGCAACCTATTTTAAGCAAACAGACATTTGGTTCCCGACAAAGGCGTCTACATTATAATTCACGTGTATTAAGCAAGCACCTGTCTTAAAAAAGCACATTTTGATTATTCCTTAGGTGCTTGCTTAATACAGGTTGGACTGTAATTTCATTACATTTCTGACACATCTCGATAACAAAATAGTCGAACTTCGATGGCTCGAACCCCTTTGCGACCATGAGAATTTGTTCGAGACGGCGTTAGTTCGACCCACAGAAGGTCTACTACAGAAGTGAAGACATTTATTAGGAATCGATACAGTTACCCCACCCCTCCCATCCAAGACGTCATAGGGAAAGAAACACGAACGCACGAACATAAATTAACATCACTAAGGACGATGACATAGAGGCTCTTACACGAGTGGTCTTTTCATATGAAATTTATGAAACGAGCCTTCGGCGAGAAATGACGACGAGTATAGGAAAGCCATGTAATCAGTTGTCATTGGTCTGTTTGGAAAGCAGACTTGCAGTTAATGTATAAACAGGAACACAAGAAAACGAATATACTCCATATTGAATATAACACTGAGGTTACTTGGCATTAGGCAAGGGTCTCAAGCCAATGAGGCGGTTCTAACGAGTACCCACAACCTATGTCTTGGAGCAGAAATATGAAAAATAATGAATACCCCCGTAAACCCCAGTTTTCTCTATATAAAGTGGGGTTTAGGGGGGGGGGGTCATCATTTCACGGACTTGTTCACGTGATGTTAATCATTGGCTATATATGCGACCAGTGTTAGAATTTCCCACAAAATGACAAAACGCATGCAATAAGATGTTTACAATGCACTCATTAATAATAATAGATCAGGACAGAAGAACTACCTTGGAACAGTCAGTACAAATATTTAACGAGGGGTTGGGTTGGGGCTTTAATCGATTTTACGTGGCCATAATCCTTGGCGTAATTAAGACAAATAATGTGTTCAGTGTGCGTGAGGGATTTTTAGCTCATCAGTACAACATCTCCATGAACATGAAAATCAGACAGAAGCTATGAAGGTATGGAACAGCGATGAAGACTCGACAGCATCAATAGCCCCCGCCCATAGGGGCTTGAAGAAATATATGGGCTGCATGATGCTTCCACGCAGAGCTGAATCCGGCCCGCACACTAGTACTGGTAAACCGCTTAGAGGATCTAAGCCTTCCATGAACCGCGGTGCAAGGCGGACCGTCCATGCTAATAAACCCTATTGGTTTCATTGGGCGACAGGGCTTGAGATGTCATTTCATTTCAATGTCGGGTAAAAGTCCCACAAAATTGGAAGCAACGTCTCCAAAATGACCTTTACAGAGTTGACGGGGACGTTAAACCTCAAATCAAACAAATCGACAGCATCAAATAACTGAAATGCTGGATTAAAAAAAAAAAAAAAAAAAAAAAAAAAAAACAACCGTTGGACTCCGATGGGCCCGCAAGTCCGTGCAATGAGCACCATTTTAAACACCACTTCATGTAGAGAAAACTGTTTTTTGCGGGAGTATACAAAACTACGAGTCATAAGGCTGTGGGCGCTCGTTAGAACCGCCTAAGCGAGGTGGTTCTATTGAGCACCCACAGCCTATGTTTGGATTTTAAAGAAGAAAAATATAACAAAACGTTTTATCAGAAAAGTAACCATTTAGGGCAAATTACGAAAACAGGCCTATATGATATGAGCCCCTTAAACCCCATATTTATATGGTAAAACTGGGGTTTACAGGGATATACATTATTTGTCTTCTTATTTTGTTCTAAAATATAGAAATGTGGGTACTCGTTTAATAGAGCCGACTCGATGACGCGGTTCTAGCGTATAGCCAGAATCTATATCACACGTTTTCATCTTAAATTTTTCGTGTTTTTTCGTCAGTAAAATTTACATGATATGAAAATTTGCATTAAGGGGAATGGATACACATTCAGGGGTGGCAACTCCTGCAAAAGTATTTTTGTCTCCCATGTCAACAGAGATCAACACTTAAAAGGAAAGAAATTGCTCCTGAGGCGCAAATTCTTTCCTTTTAGAGGGTATGTATACAAAATGTTAATCTTAACCTACCAAGCTACGTTTTGACACAACATGACAGATATTCGAAGTTGTTCGAGATATTGTGGAGTTGATCATTCTTACCAAGCTTGATGATGATTGGACCAAAACTGTGGCCTGTAGTGCGCGCACAAGGTTTTTCTGTGATTTGACCTACTGACCTTCATTTTGAACCGACATGACCCTTATTCGAACTTGATTGAGATATTGCCGTGATGATCATTCTGACCAAGTTTGATGATGATTCGACCAAAACCTGTGGTCTGTAGAGCGCAAGCAAGTTTTTTTTTGTATGATTGAACCTACTGGCCTACGCCATCACATGGACAAGTCCGTGAAATAAAGACCCCCTAAACCCCACTTTATGCAGAGAAAACTGGGGTTTAAGGGGGTGTACATTATTTTCCTTATTCCTGCTCTAAGACATAGGTTGTGGGTACTCGTTAGAACCGCCTCGCTGAGGCGGTTCTAACTATTACCCACAACCTATGTTTCGAGCAGAAATAAGAAAAAAAAATTCGCAATTTCTCATCAGAAAATTTTCATTTTTTGGAGGTAAAATTTTCAAAATATTTAGATAGGCGTGCTTTCCTAATGTGATCATTCTGACCAAGTTTGATTAAGAAATAGATCAGCTCTAGCTGTGATTTGTTGAGTAATAAATCACAGTTTGGAGGTCAGTTGTAAAGTAGACAAATCACGAGCGCGTAGCGCGCGTGATTTGTCTACTTACAACTGACCGACAAACTGTGATTTATTACTCAACAAATCACAGACAAGAGCTGATCTATTTCGATTCTAACACGCTGAAAATCGGCAATAATGTTGTTGTTTCCTTCAAAATCTCACAACCTTTCGCCATTGTTTTAAGAAATCCCGCTAAAATTATCGCTTGAAACACATGCATTTATATCCCTTTCTTACGTTTTCGATGCGAGAAAATGACGTTACACCGTCTAACGTCAAGGAAATCGACTAGTGACGTCATAAATTGGGAATTTTAATGACGTCACTCGTCACGCTCTTCCGAGCTGTGATTTGTTGCAGAATAAAACACAGTTATTTTCCATTGCCTATATAGGCGCACTGTGTTAGAATGATGATTCGACCACAAAACTGTGGTCTGTAGAGCGCAAACAAAGTTTTTTTTTTTTGTATGATTGAACCTACTGGCCTACGCAGTGGTACAACATTACCCATGTTCGAAACAGACAGAGATATTGTCATGATGATTATTCGGACATTTTTTTTTGATGATGATTAGATCAAAACTGTGGCCTCCAGATATTTGCGTAATGATCATTCTGATTAAATTTGGTGTTGATTGGGCACAAACTGTGGCATTTAGAGCGCACACAAGGTTTTTGTTATGATTTGACCTACTGGTCTACTTTTTGATCTTACATAACCAATATTCGAACTTGATCAAGATATCGCTGTTATAATAATTCTGAGCAAGATTGATAATGATTGGACCAAACTGTGGCCTCTAGAGTGCTCACAATGTATTTCTAGGATCTGACCTACTCACCTACGTTTTGACCCGACATGACCCGTATTCGAACTTGATCCAGCTATTTTGGTGATGGTCATTCTGAGCAAGATTGGTGATTATTTGACCAAAACTGTGGCCTCCTGGGCGCTAACCAGGTTTTTTTTCTATGATTTAACCTATTGATCGACGTTTTGACCCGACATGACCCATATTCGAACATGATCTTGCTATTGTCGAGCGGATCATTCTGACTAAGATTGATGATTATTGGACCAAGACTGTGGCCTCTAGTGCGCTCACAAGATGTATCTTTGATTTGACCTACTGACCTAGATTTTGACCCAACGTGACCCATTTGACACAGAGATATTGTAGTTTGTCATATGACGTCGCGTCTGAGAGTGTAATAACGCCATCTAATATTTTCGATATTCCACTTGTGGATTAAATATGCAAATTAGCTAGATACGTCCCGTAACGTTACATGTACGACGTCGCGTTTACTAATGGCGGAATAGTGATATTTTTGTAAACAATCGTGAATAAAATGCGTTGTAAATGTCATATGATAAATAGAATCTTGCATTCGTGCTCATGTATTATTGAATTTATTAAACTCGTTGAGGAAAAGGGATAAAATGCTCGGCAAAGCCTCGCATTTTATCCCTTTTCCTCAACTCGTTTAATAAATTCATTTGTACATGAACACTCATGCAAATCCTCTTTGATTATCATTCTAGCCATGTTTGATGATCATTGGACTAAAACTGTGTCCTCTAGAGCGCACACAAGGTTTTGATGATTTGACCTACTTATTTACTCTTTATCCGATTGAACGGGCCATATTCGAATATGACCGAGATATTGTCGTGAAGATTATTCTGACCAAGTTTGATGATGATTGGACTAAATCTGTAGCCACTAAAGCACACACAAGTTTTTTCTATGATTTGACCTACTAAACCTCTTTTTGATGCGACATGACCCATATTCAAACTTGATTGACAAATTGTCATGATGACCATTCTGAGCAAGATTGATGATGATTTGACCAAAACTGTGGCCTCTAGAGCGCTCGGAAAGTTTCTCTATGATTTTACCTACTGACCTACTTTTTTAACCCGACATGACCCATTTTTTTAATTGATCGAGATATTGTCATGATGATCATTCTGGTCAAGTCTGATGATCATTGGACCAAAACTGTGGCCTCTAGAGCACACACAAGGTTTTTCTATGATTTGACCTTCTGGCCTACATTTTGATCAGACATAACCCTTATTCAAACTTGATCGAGTTATTGTCGTGTTGATCATTCCGACCAAATTTGATGATGATTGGCCCGAACTGTGGCCTTTAGAGCGTTTACAAGTATGACAACCTTTTTATGGGACTTGTGGTTGCCATAGAAACCAAAGCTTGTTTGCGATTTCGATAAAAAAAAAAAAGCTTATGCCATCAATCCCCTGCCATAGGTATGCTACAAATGAGAAATGACTGGGATCAGCTTGCAGGTTGCAGAGCTATAACTGGTGAAAGATTTATAGGTTATTGACTTTATATTGTGAAATATTCGGCACGAGTTCATATGGCGAAGGACGCACGAGCTTGCGAGTGCGTCTTCGCCATATGAACGAGTGCCGAATATTTCACAATATAAAGTCAATAACCTTTTTATTATATATCCAAAATTTCAAATGTCGGCTAGAATTCAGGATTGCCTGGTATAAATTTCTGAACGTAAAATCAGATTATGCATCTTTAAATGGTTTGAAATGGAAAATAATGAAGGCGTTAAGTGTCACCCTACACGTTGAAAAACCACGCCCAATGGCGCCAAAGTGAAGACGACGTTAACGTTGGTGGATGTGACGTCATTAAAAACATTGACGTTTCCCAACACAGGACGCCATTTTTTTCCGAAGCGTCGGTTATATTTCTTTCAAAATACTCCTGATTTCTTTGAAGAAATTATTGAAAAATCTAAACAGATTGCAGGTAGGTCATATTTGACAGCATAAAATGCGGTTTATGCACTTTGTCAGAACCTATATTCGTTTTGTTTTAAGTCCTTTCAGTCGATATGCACGACAAGATGGCTGCCGATTTTTAGTATCGAAATGAACAAATTTGAATGTAGTTCTATTGTGAACGTGACTGCTTATCTACGGGCAATATGAACTTGACTACGGGCAATATGGAAAAATATTGACCGGTAACTTCTGTAGAAAGTAAACGGGACATTTTCTGGGTATATAATAAGCGGACGTATGGAAAGCTATACTACAAGCTCCCATGAAGCCTTCGGCCCAGGTGAGCTAAAACCACACAAGCTGATTACCTGCTTTCACAGATTCGAAAACCAGTCAAAAGTTAAAATGTGCATTTTGCGTTTTTCGTTTATGCATGAGTTAGCCAAATATACACGCATGCTTGCAGAAGGCAAAGACATGTTCAGAGGAGGAAAAGACGAAATACTGCATTACTTACAGTCATTTCAGCAAAACACTCGAGTGCTAAAATGACGTATGTCGTATATCTGACATCTTTTTTCAGGTGAAAATATTGAATATACAGTGAAATTCCGTTATTAAGACCACCTTATATTAAGATTTATTCAGCTTTTAAAAGCTTATTGAGTAGGTTGCAATTTCTTTCAATGTGTTTTCTGGAAACTGTGTACTCTGGTCATTAAAACTTCACCACATCCACCTTACAAGCCTGACCTTTCTCCCTGTGACGTTTTATAAGGGGAATTGGAACACCTTCAGGGGTGGCAACTCCTGCAAAATTATTTTTGTCTCCCATGTCAATAAGGGTCAACTCTCAAAGGAAAGAGGAGCAAATTCTTTCCTTTAAGAAAAAAAAACTTTTTTCAGTGGGACAGGGTTTACAGAAAAGCGTTTAGGAAGTCACGCAAGTTGCATCCCAAAGGGAGACAACTTTCGGGACTTCCTGTTCGCCTTTCTATAAGCCATGTCCCACTGAAAAAGGGGTCTACTCTTAAAGGAAAGAATTTGCTCCTCAGGAGCAAATTCTCTCCTTTAAGAGTAGACCCCTATTGAAATGGGAGACAAAAGTATTTTTGCAGAAGTTGCCTCCCCTGAAGGTGTTCCCATTCTCCTTAAAAGCCCTGGGTATAGTGCGTTGTTCCACTGATTAAACATTTTGCCTTCAAAAGTGCATTTTCAGAGTGGATAAAATGTGGAAAAGTGCGTACAGGTCAAAGGAGAATACTTTGAGGGACAGCACTATCCAACAGGAACATGACGCACTTATGACGTCACATCAACATCGGTACGACGTCTTGATGTTTTTGCAACGTCATATCTACGTCACCTTGCACCGATGTTGATTTGACGTTGCTTTAGTGACGCGTGCCTGCTGGGTAGTTAGTTTTGAGCAGGTAAGCATTATATTTTCAAGCCACAACCATTATTATGCCCCAAACTTCGAAGAAGTTGTGGGGGGCATCATGATTGCACCTGCTTCGTTCGTCCACCCGTCCGTCCCACAAATGTCTAGAAATTGGGTTCACTGTCAATGGTTTAATTTGGTATTTATGTTGAGTACTTTGTCCAACTTAATCGGGTAAAAAAACAAGCAAAAACAAGCCAACAAGAGAAATGTCCAACAAAAAGAAACCAGCTAAAATTGTCCAAGAATTATACCAAAATAAAAGCATTTTGTACCAAAAATTAACCAATAAAAATATTTTGGACATCCCAGCAAAATTTTGGACAACCCAACAAAATATATGGAAATACTCAATAAAATATATGGACAGACCCTATAAAATCGGTGCCCGTTTAACTATTTTATGGGCAAGAGGTATTGTTGGGTAGAAAGAAAAAAATACCTAATAAATCTAGGCACCATACCCTACCCACCCCGCTTACGTTTGGATCGATCTTACTGTATAGGCCCTAAGGTGTTTGATGAAATTAAAATTAACCTTTTTGTACCAAATGGAATCGTCCTCCTTTTATATAGCGGGGGTTCGTTTCAAAATTTTGGGGTGTCATGTTGTTTTGTTTCTTTAAAATTTACTATGAAAATGGCTGAACATTTTGCAAACAGTGTAGGCCCTGCTTAGACGCCGCAGAAACGCCACGTTCTGCGGCATCTGAGCTGGGCCTGCAATGTTTTCCAATTACCCATTTAGGGGTCTCCGGTACAAAATTGATAATCCAACAAGTATCCGCTCGTAATCCCGTTCGTCCGTCCGTTAGTTCGTCCGTCACGCTTTTATTGTGCATAGCATAAATTTTGAACCATGCATGCTAGGTTTTTGACATTTCCTTAATGGATTCCTTATGAAAAATAACTGACCCGTATTATTTTCTTATCAAAGCAAGCCCCCTTTAGAGTTAAGTCCCTTTGTATACAAATACAGACAGTCTTAGATATCTCAAAATTTATTTGAGCTATCATTTTGAAACTTAATCTGCAATCTGCTGATAGAGGATGATGAGTAGATGAAATGATTAATTGTTGGAAAAAAAATCCAAAAATGTTTTCTTGAGTTATGGCCCTTTGAAACTTTGGGCGTTTTAAGCTTGTAAGTAAGATATCTCAAAAACATTCGAGCTGTTGCTTTGAAATTTTACAGACTGATGGATGATAATGAGCAGATAAACTGATCAACTTCTGAAAACACAATCCATTATTTTTTGGCTTCAGTTATGGCTCTTTGAACATTTGGCATTTTAAGTTTGTAATTCTAACACAGCGCGCCTATATAGGCAATGGATAATAACTGTGTTTTATTCTGCAACAAATCACGACAAAGAAGAGCGTGATGAGTGACGTCATTTAAAACTACAAACTTATGACGTCACTAGTCGATTTCCTTGACGTTGGACGGTGTAACGTCATTTTCTCGCATCGAAAACGTTAGAAAAGGATATAAATGCATGTGTTTCAGTCGATAATTTTAGTGGGATTTCTTCTAACAATGGCGAAAAGTTGTGAGATTTTGAAGGGAACAACAGCATTATTGTCGATTTTCAGCCTGTTAGAATCGAAATAGATCAGCTCTAGTTTGTGATTTGTTGAGTAATAAATCACAGTTTGTCGGTAAGTTGTAAGTAGACAAATCACGCGCGCTACGCGCTCGTGATTTGTCTACTTTACAACTGACCTCCAAACTGTGATTTATTACTCAACAAATCACAGATAGAGCTGATCTATTTCTTAAGCAAAATATCTCTTTTGTCTTGAAACTTGTTAAGCTGATAGGGGATGATGGTTAGATGACCTGACTAAACTTTGAAAACAACAACACCAAAAAAAAAAAAAAAAAAAAAAAAATCCGATTTTTCTTCTTGATTTATGGCCCTTTGAACAATTTGGTATTTTAGCCTTGTAAGCAACATAAGTTATCCCGAAAACTGTGCGACAGATTGCTTTAAAACTTAAAAGGCTGATGGGGAATGGTGAGTAAATGGCCTGATGAATTTTTGACCAAAACAGATCCTAAATCCTCTTTTTGGGTATGGTCCCTTGCAACTTCCGGCAGTTAACCTTGTCAGCAAGATATCTTAAAACCTGTTTAAGTTATTGCCTTGAAACTTTACAGACTTACAGGGAAAGATAAAAAGACAAACAAATAAAATCTGAAGTTTTTCTTGAGTTATGGTCCTTTGAAAATTTTGACATTTTAGTTTGTAAGCAAAATATTTCTATAAATATTTAAGCTATTGTCTTGTAACTTGCCAGACTGATAGGGGATGCTGAGTAGATGATCTGATTAATTTTGAAAACAAAATACAATATTTTCTTCTTGCGTTATGACACTTTGAAAATGAATCGGATTTTAAAATTGTATGCAAGATATCTCAAAATCTGTTTAAGTTATTACCTTGAAACTTTACAGACTGATAGGAAATTATCAGTAGATGACCCGATCAACTTTTTAAATAAATCTGAAACTGTTTGCTTGAGTTAATATGGCCTTTTAAAAATTTTAACTTTGCCCTTTGTGACAAATTGCCGGTTTAATCTTGTAAGCAAGACATCTAAAAAAACTGCTACATGTATTGCCTTGAAACTTGAATGGCTGGTAGGGAACGATGAATATATGACCTGATTAAATTTTTGAAAAAAAAAAAAAAAAAATCTGAAAATAGTGTGTAACAAACACGATCTCTAGTTAATAAGTAAAATTCCTATTTTAAGACCACCTTTGAGACTGTTCAAAAGTGGTCTTTAAGACCACTTTTGAACAGTCCCAAAGGTGGTCCCTGAGCAGAGGACATTGTGTGCAGGAAGCTCGAAGAAAGAATAACTGCACCCTTCTAAATAAGCTTTTATGGGGCAAAACTGTTCTTAATTTCAGGTGGTCTTAATAGCGGAATTTTACTGTTCTTCCCAAACGCCCTTCGTATATAATTCGTTTTTTTTGCCCTTGTTTGAGGGGAACATGACGATTTGTTCAGCCGCGCAGGTTAAATTACCCGATGACTTCTCCCCAGATCGGGGCTTGAAGAAGTAGATGGGCTGCATGATGCCTCCAAGCAGAGCTGAAACCGACCCGCACACGAGACTTGGTAAACCGCTTAGAGGATCTAAGCCTGCCCAGGCAAAGCGGTGCGAGTCGGTCTGTCCATGTTTATAGACCCTATTGGTTTCATTTGGCGGCAGGGCTTGAGATGTCATTTCATCTCAATGTCGGGTAAAAGTCCCACAAAATTGGAAGCAACGTCTCCAAAATGACCTTTACAGTGTTTACGGGGGACGTTAAACCCCAAATCAAACAAATAAACTCGGGCAATACAGCGGACGCGCGTTATAACGGCAGTATATGTTCCCTATTATTGTGCCGTTATAATGAATTTGTCGTTATAAAGAATCCCAGTTAGGAGCATGCTAGGTTATAAAAGGTCTTTTCCACATCATTACTCCAAGAAACAAATGTTATAGACATTTTTTAGAATCGCCCCAGTGAGGCGATTTCGCCCCAGTGAGGCGATTCTAACAAATATCTATAACATTTGTTTCTTTGAGAATTAAATTACAAGAACCTTTCATGACTATGGATTCGATTTCGGGCATTTCCAACCCGAGGGAAGCCAACGTCGGTCGGAATCGAGGCTAAGCCTTGAGCTAAGAATTCGTTCCATTGAAATTGTCGTTATAACGAGTTTTGCCGTGATAATGAATGTCGGTATTAAGAGGATTGACTATTCACCTTATTTGCATTATCTGCTTGTTCCTAGTCTGAGGGTTATCAGTTTTGGAAAAGTCAGGGGGTCTGGTTACCTGTTTTTCCAATATCGGCAATGGGCAAGCTGGGAGCCAGCAAATAATGCACATATTGTGAATATTACCTTCAATACCACCGGCCCCGATAGCTCAGTTTGGTAGTGTGTCCGCTCCGGGGAACGGGAGGTCACCGGTTCGATCCCGGGCCGCGACGTACCAAAGTCGTTAAAAATGGTACTAGCTGCTCCTCGCTTGGCACTCAGATTTACGGGGTAGAGCTAGGACTGGTCGACACAGTGTCAGCATAATGTGACTGGGTGTGGTATCATGTATTGGGTCTGGGACATGATACGTCAATGAGGTAGCACTATAAAAGTGAGCATCGAGCTCCCTGTCGCAACCAGACACCGTCGTGATATGACTGAAAAATTGTTAAAAGTGACGTTAAACCCGAATTCACACACACACACCTTCATATACCACTTACACAAGATTCGCCCTCGGGCAATATTACCTTTTTTGGAGAAAAACTCGTTATTCCCCTCACACAAGGGCAAGATAAGATCATTTACCGCTTTGTGTTTGGGAATCGCTCGGGTCACATGCGAGGTGTCATCATCAGTGTTCTGCAACGAAAGTCAGGTGTTTTCTCTCCGGGCCAACCTCTTATTAACGATCGGCCTTGAAACGGTCATAATATCAAAAACGAACATATGCCGGCACGCTTACGGAAGGATAAGAAATATTAAAAAGAGGAAAGGATGGATAATTACGTGTAAACTAGCATATCGTAATCGCATAGAAAATGCGCAGGCGCATAAATTTATGCTGCGTTAAGCAATAAAACAGAAAATAAAGAAGAAAATCTATCTTCGGAAGAACACTCAGCGATAATTCAGATCATCTCTAGGTTCCGTGCAGTCTGATCAGAGTCTTGGCTCAATATTCGACAATGTTGTAGTATAGCTGGTTCTGAACGCAGGCTGTTTTTGTCTATTACGATACACGAACACGTGACACACCCGTGCGACATACATGTAGTTTTTTTTTACATCTCCAACTTGGCTACTTTTCTGTTGACAATTCGTGATATTTTTCTTATTTATACTGCAAACATAGGTTGTGGGTGCTCGTTAGAACCGCCTCATTGAGGCGGTTCTAACGAGCCCCAACAAACTATGTCTTATTGGGCGGTTCTAACGAGCACCCAAAAACTATGTGTTTTTTTTTTCAGAAAAAAAAAGAACAAAATGTATACCAACGTTAACCCCAGCTTTCTCTACGGGTGTAATGGGGGTGTTCATTTTACGGACTTGTTCACGTGATGCATCCTTGCAAACAGCTTTTTAGCTCACCTGAGCCAAAGGCTCGTGGTGAGCTTTTGTTTCCCCTCGATGTCCGTCGTCCGTCTTGCGTCGTCCGCCGTGCATCTGCCAACTTCTGTAAACATCTGTCAACATTTTTTTAAAGGCATCTCCTCCTGAACCGGTGAATGGATTTTAAAATAATTTCACAGGAATGTTACTTGGCTGAACCACTACCAAAATAGCCTAAATGGTTCCGCTTCGCTGAACAAGATGTCCAAAACAGCTCACAATGGAAACAAATAGGAACACCTTAACTTGTCATCTCCTCCTACGCTACTGGCCCAATTCCAAACTAATTTCACAGGAAAATTCCTTTGCTGACCCTCTACCACAAGTTCCCAGAGCGTTTGGCTTGGATGAAAAAGATGGCCGCCAAAGCTAAAAAGGAACATCTTTAAACATCTCCTCGTCTGTCAAAAATTTACTCAACTACATCTCCTCCTGAACTGGCCGCCGGAGCTAAAAATAGGGAAACCTTAAAACAACATAACCTCTTAGACCCCTGGCCTAATTTAGAAAATAATATTCATCGGGTGGCCCTCTTCTAAAATAGCTCAAACCGTTCTGTTCGGGTGAACAAAATGGCCACCAGAACTAAAAATAGAAAACACCTTTAAACGTCTTTTCGTCTGTCAACAATGTACTTAAAAGACATCTCCTCCTAAACCAGTAAACGTGTTTTGAAATAATTTTACAGGGCAGTTCCTTGGGATAATCCCTGCCATAATTGACCAAATGGTTCCGCTGCGCTGATTGAAGTGGCCGCCAGAGCTAAAAATAATAATTCTAACACAGCGCGCCTATATAGACAATGCAAAATAACCGTGTTTTATTCTGCAACAAATCACAGCTCGGAAGAGCGTGACGTGTGACGTCATTAAAAACTGCAAATTAATGACGTCACTAGTCGATTTACTTGACGTTAGACGGTGTAACGTCATTTTCTCGCATCGAAAACGTTAGAAAAGGATATAAATGCATGTGTTTCAGTCGATAATTTTAGCGGGATTTCTTCTAACAATGGCGAAAAGTTGTGAGATTTTGAAGGAAACAACTTCTTTATCTTAACCAACAGACTGATTTTAAAATAATTTCACAGGAATGATTCTCTGCCAAAATTGCTCAGATGAACAAAATGGCTATCAGAGCTAAACCTAGAAAAATTAAACTTTTAAACGACTTCCCCTGCTGAACCAGTGGATGAATTTTGAAATAATTTCATTAGAATGTTCCTAAGATAGCCCTTTACCAATATTCTTAATGAATAAGATGGCCGATGGAGCTTTAAATAGAAAATTCTGACAATGGCTTCCCCTCTTTAAGCAGCGGAATGATTTTGAAATAATTTCTCAGGAACGTTCCTTCCCAGCAGGCACATGACGTAATTGTGACCTAGCGACGTGTGCCTGCTTGGTTGAGTGCCGCCGTACCACACTTTCGCGAATGCGCAGGCTTATCTGAGTCTTCGCTGGTCGCCCAAGCCTTCTTGCGGAATTTGTCATGCGCTGGCTAAATTGATTTCACAGGAAAGGCTGTCAAACTTGTTCAAATTGTTCCACTCTGTTGAACAAGTGAATTTGGAACACCTCAAAAGACTTCTTTCTCTAAAAGGAAACAATTTCCTAGGAATGTTTCATGGATGGCCCTCTAACCAACATGTTCTGGAAAAGGATTATCCTTTGGAAGCAAGGAATTTACCACAGAACTGAAAAGTATGCAGTGTACATGTTTTCTGGGCCAGTTAAGGTAGTTCCGTCCAATTAGACCTCTTCAGAGATCCTCAAATAGTTCCAACGTCCACAATGGAATCAACATCATCCAAAACAAGCCTATATAATTTTGACCCCACTTGAACCCCACTTTTATGTAGTAAAACTCTGGTTAAGAGGGGTAACACTAATTTTCTTATTTATGCTCTAAAATATAGATTGTGGGTACTCGTTAGAACCGCCTCACTGAGGCGGTTCTAACGTGTACCCACAATATATATTTTTTTTAGCTGAAATAAGAAAACAATCACAGATTTTCATCTTAAAATAGTCATTTTCAGTTGGGGCGGTAAAATTTACAATGTATTTATATAGGCGTGTTTTCGTGATGTATTTCAAATTTTCGCAATGGAATCAGTGCTCCCAAAGCACAATAAAATATAAACTACACCCAGTCTGATGAAATTGCTCAAAATTCTTCTGCTCTACTGGAGAGCACAAAAAAAAGAATAATAAAAAAAAAATAAACACACACACTTTAAAATGCCTTCTTTTCCTAACAGCTGGACTAATTTTGAAATAATTTCACTTAATTGTTCCTTGGGTCACCGTCAACTAAAACTGCTCAAATCCTCCACTCCACCACAAATTACCTAACGTTGCATTTGTACAATATGGATCTGGTGAGCGATTCAGGGCCACCATGTACCTCCTGTTTTTTCTTTCGGCTCATTTGTTTCGAAACTGCGCATGCTCGGAGATTTTTTTTTCAGGAACCGCTAAAATATTTATTAAGTTCGTCTTGTGCAAATATTTTGAGACTTCATCAAGATGCGAGAAAGAAAGGTACACCATATTTTTTTTGTATTTTATTTTTTTTATCTATTTTTTTTTATGTATATATTTTTTTTAATTATTGCTTTTTATATGATTTAGGAAATGCAGTAAAACCTTAATGGCTCAAGCAATGATAAAGTTTCATTAGGAAAACACGCCTATACAAATGCATCGTAAACTCTGCCACCGCAAAAAAAAAAAAAAAAAAAAAAAAAAAAGAAGAAGAAGAAAATTTTACGGTGAAAAAGTGTGATATTTTTCTTATTTCTGCTCAAAATATAGATTGTGGAAACTCGTTAGAACCGCCTCAATGAGGCGGTTCAAACGAGCACCCACAATCTATATTTTAGACTTCGAAACAACACGAAAACACGACCCCCTCGAATCCCACTTTTATATACTAAAACTGAGGGTTTTCAGGGGCAAACCTTATTTTCCTTATTTCTGCTCTTAAATATAGATTGTGGAAACTCGTTAGAACCGCCTCAATGAGGCGGTTCTAACGAGTACCCACAATCTATATTTTAGAGCAGAAATAAGAAAAATAAGGTATACCCCCGGAAACCCCCCAGTTTTACAATATAAAAGTGGGGTTCAAGGGGGTCAAAATTAAATAGGCCTGTTTTCGTGATGTCTACTGGAGAGCAAAAAAAAAAAAAAAATAAATAAATAAATAAATAAATAAATAAAATGCCTTCTTCTCCTTCACAGCTGGACTAATTTTGAATTAATTTCACAGAATTGTTCCTTGGGTCAACGTCTGCTAAAATTGCTCAAATCCTCCACTCCACCTCAAATTAACTAACGTTTCAATTGTACAGTATGGATCTGGTGAGCGATTCAGGGCCACCATGGTCCTCCTGTTTTTTCTTTCGGCTCATTTGTTTCGACACTGCGCATGCTCGGAGATTTTTTTCAGGAACCTCTAAAATATTAATTAAGTTGGTCTTGTGCAAATATTTTGAGACTTCATCAAGATGCGAGAAAGAAAGGTATACCATATATTTTTTTTATATATATATATATATATTTTTTTTTTTTATTATAGGTTTTCATCACGTGAACAAGTCGGTGAAATGGATGCCCCCATAAACCCCACTTTATATAGAGCAAACTGGGGTTTACACCGGTCTACATTATTTTGCTTATTTCTGCTCCTAGACAAAGGTTGTGGATACTCGTTAGAACCGCCTCAATGAGGTGGTTCTAACGAGCACCCATAACCTATGTTTGAAGTACAAATAAGAAAAATATAACACATTTTCATCGGAGGTGTGAAAGAATGCACTATGTCGCATGGCAGTGTAATCGTAATGTTATATAATTTAGGTAATTCGGTAAAACCTTAATGACTCGAAAAATGATTGAGTTTTATTACGAAAACATGCCCTTGCAAATACATTGTAAACTCTGCCGCCGCAAAAAAAAAGAAGAAAATTTTACGGTGAAAATTTGTGATATTTTTCTTATTTCTGCACAAAATATAGATTGTGGGTACTCGTTAGAACCGTCTCGATTTTTTCTTATTTCTGCTCAAAATATAGATTGTGGGTACTCGTTATAACCGCCTCATCGAGGCGGTGCTAACGAGTACCCACAATCTATATTTCAGAGCAGAAAAAGAAAAATTAGGTTTTATTCTTTAAACGCAAGTTTTAGTATATAAAAGTGGGGTTTGAGGGGGTCGTGTTTTCGTATTGTTTCGAAGTCTTTCCTGACTTTTACCCCGTAGCAACGGATAACAGGCCTCGTACATTTCCACAACACACCCGTGTGACATAGTGCAATTTTTTTTCAGATTTCCAAATTGTCTATTTTTCTAATGATATTTTTTCTTAATTATACTGCAAACGTAGTTTGTGGATGGTCGTTAGAACCGCCTTATTGAGGCGGTTCTAACGAGTACCCACAACTTATGTCTTGGAGCAGAAATAAGAAAAATAATTTGTACCCCCGTAAAACCCAGTTTTCTCTATATATACTGGGATTTAAAGGGGTGTTCATACTTTTTTTTCATTTAAGATTGGCTTTTCATTTTGTGGGAAAGTGACTGTCCTTTTGGCTTCCGGAGGATTTAGTTATATCATGTTCGCGTTTCTGGCCGTTTAATGTCTCTGATGGGAGGTTTGGTGGTAATTATATCGATCCCCGATTAGTGCTTTCGCTTCGTTTTTATTCAATGCTATGGTTTGTTTTAAAGTTATTGGTAACATAACCTCCCTAAATCATATTCCGACTTTACTATCCGGACTCTGTTGCCTTCATCTCGAAAACACTCCTATACAAATGCCGCCGGGAAAAAAAACCCCGAAAAAATGTTAAGATGAAAAATGTTGATATTTTTCTTATATTTTAGAGCAGAAATAAGGAAAATAAGGTTCAACCCAGTAAACCCCAGTTTTACTAAATAAAACTGGGGTTCAAAGGGGTCAAATTTATATAGGTGAGTGAATAAGAGCGCTGACTCTTTATCATTAGGCATCAAAACGCCGTGGTTCGAGCTACAATCGGGCCACATGTGAGACGCCAAGTTCTGCAACGGAAGGTTATGTGGTTTTACTCTGTGTTCGCCCACGCCCGCCTAACGATTGCTCGAAAGAAGAGAAATCATCTTCTTGAAATGCCCCTCACCCCTCCCCCCAAAAGAATGTTTTTTTTTTTTTAAATATAGCATTAGCTTAAAAACATTTCTGCAGCAAAGACATGGAAATAGAGAATACCAGGTGAGTGTCTTTTGATATCAAGTTTATTAGGCAATGCTTCGGGAACGCTTTTAGAATCGCGAGGCTTGCTGGCACGAATCTGGCATTCTATTTATCAATTTATCCAATTGTACACTCTTAAATTAGCAATTTACGACGTCCTCAGTGCGTCCCAACATTCCGGCGGTCGATATATTTTGTATCAGCTGACCATATTTTTCCAAAAATATTTTTCTTCAAGTAATGTTTCCATTTTATCCAGTAAAATAATAACATTTTTGCCATTTTTTCTAGTAGTTCATACGGGACAATTGGTATCATTTCTCATGTCAAATCAAGGGAACTAACCTGCACTGGCAGTTTTTCCAGCTCCGAAAATCGCGAAAAAAAAATCTCAAAATGACCGTATTT
This sequence comes from Lucinisca nassula, assembly GCA_963580285.1. Lineage (NCBI taxonomy): Eukaryota > Metazoa > Mollusca > Bivalvia > Lucinida > Lucinidae > Lucinisca > Lucinisca nassula. Next base: position 34,077,667 of record OY757027.1, on the reverse strand, counting down.
GTTTATATTTGATTCTCTCAAATTTGACATTGGAGGAAAGAAAAATCATTTTTTCTACTTAAATTTCAAATCACACTTTTCAATGCATAATGAATGTTTTAATTGACTACAGTTTAAAATCAGATATTGTCGCGTATTTTTTGCTATTTTACTACTGAAGTACATTAGGCATAGGGTCCTATTTTTATTCTAAAATTGACCAATCTTAATTTGACGAAATATATATAAAATCATATTCAAATCAACGATAAAATTTTGAATTTTCATAATCTTTAACCACATTTTCGCTGTCTTGCGGAGCAATGCAAAAATTTATGTCATAGAAACATGTTCCTATTAACTTCTATATAGTTTGTCGCGTCACTTAAATCGGACACAGGTAATTTAGTGGATAATAGTTGTACCACATGTATCAGGTTTTACAATATGAAAGTGGGGTTCAAGGGGGTAGAATTATATAGGCGTGTTTTCGTGATATAAAAATACCACATTTGGCTTCTGTTCGAATGTCAGAATAGGACGTTTTAATGTCAAAATCGCAATTGAGGCTCAGTTCGAATCAGTGTGAATGTCAGGTTAGGATTTGAATGTCATCATACGATATTCGTCCCCGTTGTCAGGATAGGGAATGCAGTGTCAATATTCGATATTCGGCCGTTGTGGTATCTTGGACGGAAGTCCTTCTGGCTTTTTCATTGTGACAATACACCCGTGCGACATAATGCTCTTAAGGTCCCTCAATACATTTGTACAAGAAAAATATGGGTGTCAGATTTGCATGTTATTTTTCCTGATTTCCATTTTAAAATGCCTGTCCCAGAAGAAGAATGTTTGGAGGTACCAACGCTTACTACAGCAAATACTTTCTTGCATTAGCAACATTCATGTGCCTTTGAAAATAAATGCAATTCTGTGTTTTTCACTTTTACCAGGAAAAAAATTAGCTGTTTTCTAGACTTTTTAGAAGTTCCTCAAACAACTGCAGATGGATAGTTCACATCAAATACTAATGTCTCGGACAAAGCTTTATCTGTTTCGAAAACCAGATATTTTTTACGGGACTTTCCACCAATATGGGCGCCGCCATCTTCGTTTTTGCGATAAATTTGAAATGCTCGGATTTCATCATATATACCTTCCACATTTCATTTTACCCGTAATCAATGTATATACCTTGAAAATTCAGCTATGTAGCCTTCTTCCTGCATATAGCATAATTACATCGTCCATATTGGAAGCCTGTCCTCAATGATAAATTACTGCAGCTGTAAAATGGAAGGTATTTCTTTCTTGTCAAGCCATAACCGTATTCATACGCCTTTGGCACTAATTTCGCAAAAAATAACAATAGTGCAGTATTTTTTTTAATTTCAAACAAAATTCTCATATTTGAAACTGTCTTGCAACTAAATTCACGTATTGTCCAACATAATTTGTTCGTTAATTTATGAATATTGAACATTCATTTCAGGACTAGTTTATACACACAGCTTTGAACACAGCTTTGACACAGCTTTGAACATTATCCTGTTTGTGTTGTTCGGCTCCAGCAATAGTAAACACAATAAAAAGAAATTTGCTTTTTGATACTTTTTTATCAAAAGTAAATAAAAGCATTGATTTTTTTCGCGTTTTGACCAGCCTACATATGGTTAAGTAGGTAACACAACAGATCATTAATTGGATTAGATAAATATAATGCTAGTTCACCTGGTTTCTTTTATGGTGGCTCATGTGAACCAATGTAACAAATCACTGGGTAAAAATCATTAAATACCAGTGCAGTTATGGAAAGAGATCAGAAGCATTTTGGACAAAGTTTATGGTGCTGAACAGGTTTCTGTCGGTCCTTCAGTTCAATTATTGGGATAAACTGTTTTAATCTTCATTTCAAATGCTTGTTTTTGATTTAATTCCCGTATCGAAGCACCCATCCTGTAAGCACAATGACTAACGAAGTGAAACTTTGGTGCAGTGATTGCATAAATTGTTATCAATTGTATGAATGAAATTAAATGAAGTACTAATTTAGTATGGACAAAAGTACTGAAGAGGGCAATCATGCAAGAGATTTCAACACCTCACCAATCAATGAGCTTGTTGCCAAACTGGTAGAACTGGTTATTTTTGGCTACCATACACTGAATTTAAAAATAGTACCAGGTGTGATAATTATATTTTGTATTTTTGAGAATCATTAATTTTTAGTACTATTTAGGTGTTTTACTTGGAATTCCTCTGTTGCAGTGCCAAAGGGCAACATTGAACCTCATTTCTATGATAGTATTTTACAGATTGTGGTTCTGTGGATTAAGATTCCATTTGTTTTGCAAAACCAAGGAAAAATGCAATAAACTACTGAAACAATGACTTTCGAATAAAAATCTTTTGCTTTCAATGCTTACATTTACATGGACTACCATCTGATGAGAAATCTGTTAGGCTTATTATTTGCAAATACTTATGATTTTTTCACTACCTCAAATGTAGTCAAATAACTGTATTGAGGAACCTTAAATGGCAACTTTTCTGATGAAAATCCGTGATATTTTGCTTGTTTATACAGCAAACATAGGATGTGGATGCTCGTTAGAACCGCCTCAATGACTACACACAGCTTATGTCTTGGAGCAGAAATTAGTAAAATAATGTATACCCCTATAAACCCCTATTTTCTCTATATAAACTGGGGTTTATTTCACGGACTTGTTATCCTGACCTACAGTAAAATTCCTATATTAAGACCACCTTTGGCACTGTTCAAAAGTGGTCTGTAAGACCACTTTTGAACAGTCCCAAAGGTAGTCTCTGACCAGAGAATAATGTCTGTAGTAAACACAAGAAAAGAATAACTGAAACCTACTAACTAAGGTTTTTAAAGCAGAATTGGTCTTTATTTTAGGTGGTCTTAATAGCGGAATTTCACTGTATTTGTGATGTTTTAATTGTGATGTTTTTTTCCGCTGGCGTATTGGATAGAATGTGAAAGGCAATTGCAACGATTCTAGCCCGTTGCCGTCTCTTCAACTTTACGGGGGTACTCATTCTACTGACTTGTTAGCCGCTAGCGTGCATCGGAAGTTCCGTCGGATGCACATCTGACTGGTGATCAGGGGGTCGCGAATTCGATGCATCCCTGGTTGGTAAATTGGTTGTTTGACACTACTGCTGGTGTCTGGGAATGTGTGTTGGCCGTAAAAAGTCGCCCTGTTCTACATCATAGTGTAGTTTATATTTTCTTGTCCCTTTGGGACCATTGATTCCTTTGTGGGATTTGGAAAATATTTTAGGGTCACTGATGAGGCCTAATTGACCGAAACTGGCTAGTCTGGCCCAGAAAAGATATACACTCCATATTTTTCAGTTCTTTGGTGTATATTTTGCTTCCAAAGGATAATCCTTTCTAGAACATATTCGTTTTCTACGGTCATTCTCTCCCTTCCCCTGTTTCAAGAAGGTCAGTTGTAGGTTCCTGGTGAAAACATATGCACTATATTGGTTTACCGTTTGGGTATATGTCTTAGGGCTTCTTAGGCTTGTACAAAATAATGTGATAACAATTCTGTACCAGATTTCTGCCCGCGGGCAGTTTTTTTATGGAAGTTAAGTCTATAGTGTCTATGGACATAGACAAGTATTTCGCGTCTCCACATTACGAAAATACATTGTAAATTTTACCACGGACAACATAATATCTTGTTCGTACAATATATTATCTTATGCGCACAAGATATTAAGTTGTGCGAACAAGATATTACATTGTCCGCACCTGATAATATCTTGTCCGCACAACATAGATATTGTGCGTGGGCACAAGATATTATCTTGTGCGCACAAGATAATATCTTGTTCGAACAACTTAATATCTTGTTCGCACAACATATTAAAAATTAAATTGAATGCCCTTTCCCGGTTCCGTACTATAGTGTCTATTGGCATAGACAAATATTGCGCGCCTCCACATTACGAAAATACATTGTAAATTTTACAGCCGAAAAAAAGAAATAACACGAAAATTTTCAGATTAAGAATCGTGATCTTTTTCTTATTTTTTCTCAAAATATAGATTGAGTGCACTAGGTAGAACCGTTTCGATGGCTGTTCTAACTCGCTCTAACGAGTACCCGTCATCTCTATTTTAGAACAGAAATATGAAAAAATAAGGTTCACAGAATTTCGAGGTTTTTGTTTGTTTGTTTGTTTGGTTGGTTGTTTGTTTTTCTGTTTGTTTCAGGATTATTATACTTATTTCGGTGTACCTAGAAAAAAAAAAAAACACTTAGCCCTCCGTTGCAGATCTTGGCGTCTCACATATGACCGGAACGAGACTCGAACCCACAGCATCGAAAGGCATAATGCCGCTTACAAAAGGTCGTGGATAATGATACGTTTTAAATGTCATATGGCAACAAGAGTTTCGAATTCGTACTCAATATATTATTAGATTTATCAAACTAGTCGAGGAATAGACATGAAATGCTTGGCAAAGCCACACACGTATTCCTTTTCCTCAATCTAATTAACTTAAAAAAAAAAAACATAGAGAAATCTGCTTCAGTTAACAAAAGTAATGTTCCCTGTTTGCCTAGGTAAATTAGTCAAGCACAGCAAAAGACATTTATTTCCCTTGCCACTTACTGATCTTAATGAGTTGACTGTGAATTTTTTACTTCGGTACACAAAGCGTGTGGGCCATATAGGGAAGCAATTTCCTCATTTCTCATTTTTCTGAAAATTATATCAGTGCTAAGACTTGAATGTAGCCTATATAAAACTACATATAATAGAAACCTGTTAGCACAGAAAGAGATGCATTAATTGCATGAAAATGCAATTCTTTGCATTTCGCACCAATTTCTCTGATAATTAGATAGCAGTATACCATTGAAAATCTGAAACACCAGGGAAGCAACAAAAATATTCATATTTTTTTACGGAAAATATATCACGAAAAGACGCGTCAGCGGAGCCGTGAAACGCAATTTGCGACCCTAAAACCGACGATGTACCTTCCCAAATGACAATTGTCAATACAGTTATCCCCATTCTAATGCATTTATTCACTTGTTTTTTTTTATATGTATTTTTGGTCCAAATCGGAAAGTACAATGAGCTGCCTAAAACTAAATACAAACCAATGAAAAGTGACGTTACATGATGACGTCGGGTTTCCGACAGTATATCTTAGAAAAGACTGTCGCAAATTTTTGACGTCATCCAATCAGACGTCGCGTTATTTAAGCACCTGTATTAGAATGTATTTTAACGGGCCTCCGTGGAACATTGAATAAGAGGGCTGATACTTAAACATTAGGTCTCTCGCCGTTTTTAGTTCGAGGCTAGCTCGGGTTATATGTGAGATGCCAAGTCCTGCAACGGCTGGTCACGTGGTTTGTCTCTGGGTACTCCGGTATTCGCCCACCTATGATTAACGATTAGCTTGATATAAGTGAAATAATCTTGAAAGAGGCCGCCAAACCAAAATAATTATAATATAAAAATCACTGGCATTTGTCCTTTTATTAAGCCGATGCACAGGCCCTGGGAAGGCTGCGACCAGACACACAGATGCTCAGTTGACGGTCCTTTTATTAAATGAAATTTTCCCAGAACAAGCCTCAAATAATTTTCATCATTTTAAAAAGTCCGTGAAATGAACACGCCTATAAACCCATTTTATATAGATTTGACTTGGGTTTACAGGGGTAACATTATTTTTCTTATTTCTGCTCCAAAACATAGGTTGTCATGTTCTGTTATTTGATACCCAACATTGAGATGAAATGACATCTAAAGCCCTGCCACCCAATGAAACCAATAGGGTGTATTTGCATGGACGGCCTTACTCGCACAATGTTAACTGGTGGGCTTACCAAATAGGCCTTATATGCATTGAACCGTCTGAATTACACCACTTTGCCTGGGTATTCTTAGTCCTTCTAAACGGTTATACCAGTACTCAGGTGCGGTCCGTTTCAGCTCTGCACGGAAGCATCGTGCAGCCAAATCTATTTCTCCAAGCGACGATGGACGGGGACCGAGACATAGGCCTTATTCGACTGGGAAGTTTCGTGAAATTTCTGTGAAATTCCACGCAGGAGTGTGGTGTCTTTCTTGTATTGGCCGATCACATGGTCCAATCAAATATGGGTTATTTTTCAAATACATAAGCGATCGTGGAGCACGATTCTATTCGGAGGAAAAGTCGAACCTTTCGTGCACCACGGTCGCTTATGAGCTGTACACAAATAAAATATTTGATTGGACCATGTGACCAGCTATTACATCTAGGCACCACACTCCTACCTGGAATTGCATGGAAATTTCACGAAACCTACCAGTCGAATACCGTCATAGGTTTTGAGTATTCCTTGGGACCGCCTCAATGAGGCGGTTCTAACCAGAACCCACAATCAATGTTCTGAGTAAAAATAAGAAAAAAAAAATAATATAATAAATTTTCATCAGAAAAGTTTGGGGCAATGAAATACTGCACAAAGTCACAAGGGAGTGTTGGCGGAAGTAGTAATTTATTATCAGACTTGAACAGGAAGTTTCCTCATCAAGTTCAGCGGAAGGCGGACTACTTCGTGTCCCATTTGCAGCCCAAAGACATACATGTATATACTGCGTCATTCGTCAGAAAACTGACATATTAACAGATGCGCACGTGCAACTTTCCATGTGTTAGGATAGGCTACAGAACATTGCGACAACACACCCGTGCGACATAGTGCATTTTTCACACCACCAAAATGACAACTAATCTGGTGAAAATCCGGGATATTTTTCTTATAAATGCTCAAAGCATAGGTTGTGGGTGCTCGGTAGAACCGCCTCAATGAGGCGGTTCTAACGAGTACCCACAACCTGTCTCTTGGAACAGAAATAAGAAAAATAATGTTTACCCCCGTAAAACCCAGTTTTCTGTATATAAGGTGGGGTTAGTGGGGTCTTCATTTCACGGGCTTGTTCACGTGATGATATGCAGACATCCCGTCGCAGCCCGAAGACATACATGTATTGAATAATAATAATAATGATAACATTAAAAAAAATGGTAATTTTTATACATGAAATAGCAGTAATAATAATATTTTCGAGATACATCACGTAAACACGCCTTTATAATTTTGACCTCCTTGAACCCCACTTTTATATAGTAAAACTGGGGTTTACCGGAGTTAACCTGATTTTTCTTATTTCTACTGTAAAATATAACTTGTGGGTACTCGTTAGAACCGCCTCATTGAGGCGGATCTAACGAGTACCCACAATCTATACTTTTGAGCAGAAATAAGAAAAATATCACAATTTGTCATCTTAAAATTTTCCTTTTTTCGGCGATAAAGTTTACAATGCTTCTGTATAGGCATGTTGTCGTAATGTTTGTAACTACCTGTGAACTAATTTAAATACTAGAGTCGGCCCCCGCCCACAGGGGCTTGAAGAAATATATGGGCTGCATGATGCTTCCACGCAGAGCTGAATCCGGCCCGCACACTAGTACTGGTAAACCGCTTAGAGGATCTAAGCCTTTCCAGGAACCGCGGTGCGAGGCGGACCGCCCATGCTAATAAACCCTATTGGTTTCATTGGGCGACAGGGCTTGAGAGGTCATTTCCTCTCAATGTCGGGTAAAACTTCCACAAAATTGGAAGCAACGTCTCCAAAATGACCTTTACAGTGTTGACGGGGACGTTAAACATCAAATCAAACAAACAAACAAACAAATACTAGAGCAAGTCGATGGTCCACCATCACAAATACCCGCCTTTTCTAAACTTGACCTTTGACGTAACCCCATGCGCCCATAGGGTCTGTTAAAAATAAATGGATACCTTCATGCACATCTCCAGACCCTAAGACATATATTTGTACCGAGTTTGGTCATCATATGCCAAAAAATATAAAGGTACAGGTAGTTGCATTCACAAGCATTTTCTGGAAAATTTTTTAACTTTGACCTCACTCAATGACCGCAGGAGGTCAGATCAAAATTTGGATACTTTTTTGTTTGTTTGCTTATCGTCTCACATGTCACCCATCTTCGAACCCCAGCGGTTATTCCAACAGATACGGGTGATTTCCCCAAAGAATGCCTCCTAGCAGACATTGCCCACTCTTCGAAAAAGGAGATAAGGCTCTTGTTCGTGATTATCGCCCAGTGTCCTTGACCTGCGTTCTGTGCAAGTCGTTTTAACACATAGTCTGCTCAAACATAATGGCCCATTGGGTAAAAATCTTGGACAAAGGGGAACACGTAAACACTTTTATTATGGACTTCGAGAAGGCTTTTGACACCCCACCTCATGAACTACTTAAATCCAAATTATTTGGGTGTGGAATTTGGGGAGGGGGTCTCTTAAATGGGTAGATTCCTTTCTTTGCTACAGAAAACAACGTGTTGTTGTTAACGGTGAAGCTTCAGTATGGTTTCAAGTTTTGTCTGGGTTCCGCAAGGGACTGTTCTTGGCCCACTGTTATTTTCCCTGTACATAAATGATATTTCCACTGACATTGAATCAAAAATAAGACTGTTTGCAGACGACCGTGCCTGCTATCGGGAAATTAGAAAGCAAGAGGACTCAATGAAACTTCAGAATGATATAGATAGACCAGGATGTTGGGCACTAAAATGGGGCATGAGATTTTCGCCTGTTAAATGCAAAACTATACAGATAACAAGGAAGAGAACAAATAAAATTGAGGCTTCTTACACCTTAGAGCGACGGTCCTCGAAAATGTGAAGTCCATTTAACACCTTTGTGTGACAATCAAACACAATTTGAGTTGGCAAACACACATTAGCAACATGTGTACTAAGGCGAGTAGAACACTTGGCTGCCCGAGGCGAAATCTTCATCAGTGTCCTCAGGATCCGAAGTAGGCAGCATATAAGGGATTTGTTCGCCCAATCTTGGAATATGGCAGTTGAATCTGGGATCCCAGTGGAATGGTCCTTAACGAAGAAAATGAAATGGTTCAGAATAGAGCTGCCAGATTTGTAACAAGGAATTACTGCTTAGAAACTGGGAACATGACTGGGAGACTAGGAAAATTAAGATGGGAGGCTCTCAAAAAAGGAGAAGAGACGTTAGGCTTATACTGTTATACAAAGGTCTAAAGCGTGCTGTCAGCATTCCAACAGATGACCTTGTTCCCCCAGTTAGGCACTGTAGAAATCACCATTCATTGGCATTTCAGACCCTTACTGCAAGAAGTGGCATCTATAAAGAATCGTCATTCCCTCGAACTATTAGAGATTAGAATGCCCTTCCCGATTCGATCATATCCACTGCTGAATGTGCAGAAGATAGTGTAGCTAAGTTTATCTCTTTGATGACAGCTAGGGACTAACTTCCCACATCACAAGTCCTGTTGTATGAGTGTCATTTGTCGTGTCACCAGTAACAATTCTGATTCTGATTCTGAGAGACCTAATGATTATGAGTCATCCCTATGTTGAACCGTAAATTTCTCATTTCGTAATCGTGTCATGGAGAACTGGTACCAATTCCTCACAGCGCGTGTGAGAGAAATACGCATGTAGTAAAATTTCATGCAGCAACCATGCGTTTTCATCACATCGATAAAATATCCCCAGCCCCACCCAAAGCTGCTGCATTTTGCATTCGGTTTCAATTTTTTAATTTTATAGACGAGGAAGGAAAGTTGAACACATTACGATAACATACCCGTACGACATAATGCATTTTTTTTTTCATATCTCCAAAATGGCTACTTTTCTGACGAAAATCTGTGATATTTTTGTTATTTTTACTTCAAACATATGTTGTGGGTGCTCGTTAAAACCGCCTCATTGAGACAGATCTAACGAGTGCCTACAATCTAAGTTGTCCTGTTTTCAACAAGTCCTATAGGGCTTTCTATCGACGTCTAGGATGACAATTTCCCAAGACCATATTTTCGCTAAACTACATGGGTGTACAGTATACAGACGGACACTATGTAATATATTGGAAATCATGTCTTATCATTGGAAATTTGGGTAGTTATCAGAACTGGATTCCACCATGTTTAACGTAAGACGAACAATTCGTAAGGTCATATGCAAATAAAAGAAAAAGAAACGAAAAGAAATATAATTGTAGAACTGATATTTTAAGTATATTTGCAAATAAAATGTTAGTTCTACAATTATTTTTTTTCTTATGTGTGCTCAAGACATAAACGCTGGCTAACATAAATGTTGCATATTCGTTAATCAGCTCTAACGAGTACCCACAATCTACGCTGTAGAGCAGATGCGAGGAAAATAACGTGTACCCATACGAACACCAGTTTTGACACGTAAAATTTGGGTATAGGAATGTTTTCTTGATGAGATCACGCAGTCATGTCTTGGCTAGCTAGTTCATAGGCATGTTAACTGAACTAGTAAAAGGGACAAAACTTCTCACATGCCGGCGAGGATGTACAGGTACGAGTAGCATAATAAAAATAAATACAATTATTTATACTTTTTCTTTGGGTTTTACAGCCCTTTCAAGATTATTTCACTCACATCGAGCCGATCGTTGCTCAGAGGTGGGCGAAAACCTGAGTACCCGGAGAAAAACACTTGCTATAAACGCTTTACTTAAAAACAATCATCACGAAAACGCGCCTGTATAATTTTGACACCCTTAATCCCACTTTATAGAAAAACTGGGGTTAACAGGGGTATACAATAGTTTTCTTATTTCTGCTCCATACATAGATTTCAGGTACTCGTTAGAACCGCCTCGTCGTGGCTGTTCTAATGAGTAGGCACAATCTATACATGAGCAGCTGTCGTATGAACAGTATCAGATTTTTTATCTGAAAATTTTCTTCTTGGTGGTAACTATTTAATATACAGCCGAACTTCGATGGCTCGAACACCTTTGGGACCATTAAATGTGTTCGAGACAGGGGTAGTTCGAGCAACTGAGGGCTAATGCCAGGAGGCATAACGACATACTTTACGACATCTTTTTCTGTGTTCTATAATGAAAAATGTATGTTGTGTGTACTCATTAGAATCGCCTCATCGAGGCGATTCTAATGAGTACACACAGCATACATTTGTAAGATAAAAGACGAAAATATCCTAATTTTTACCCTCCCTATTTCTTATGTACAGAAATTCACTAGGGACTCAAGAATGAGTTCGACTCAGCCATGGTAAACGAGCCATCAGTGTTCGAGCCATCGACGTTCTACTGTATGTGAATGATTGATTGTTTGGGGTTTAACGACACGTCAATGCTTGTGGGTCATTTTGTGTCGTCTCCATAGAAATGGAGAAGAGATAGAAGAAAAGGTGAAAATGAGGGACAGATGGAAAAGAGGGTCATAAATGGAAATGCAAAAACAGAATAACAACACTCCCCCTCAACCCTTACCGCTACCTGTTGCAAGGACAAAATACAAACTACAGTAGAACTTCGATGGCTCAAACACCGATGGCTCTTTTACCATGGATGTGTCGAACTCGCTCTTGAGCCCCTAGAGAAAGCCTCTTCATAAGCAATAGTGGGAGATAATTCAGAAGATTTTAGTCTTTTATCCTGCAAATATATGCTGTGTGTACTCATTAGAATCGCCTCGATGAGGCGATTCTAATGAGTACACACAGCATACATTTTCATTACAGAACATCGAAAAGATGTTCAAAAGTATCTCGTTATGCCTCTTGGCAGCAACCTTCATTGGCTCGAACTACCCCTGTCTCGAACAGATTTTCGAGGTCCCAGGTGTGTTCGAGTCATCGAAGTTCGACTGTACTTCTATTTGACCTCTGTCGACCCAAAGACATACCCGGGCATTTTTTTGCATTACAGTACTCTGCTTTTAATTACTTCTGATTTGATATGCAACATGACTTTGTTTGAACAAAATACATTTTTTTGACCAGGCTAGGTCCCACCTCTGGCTTCGCCTTGGGAGGGGGAGGGGGCTCAAATCAAAATTCTGAATAAGTCCTACCAGTCCGAATCCACAGGGCTGTTAACAGTGGCAGTTTCAAGACTCTAGCTAAAAAAAGCCTAGGTGTTGTTTGACAAGTGGAAAAAGGACCCAAAACCCAACGTTTTGACATCCAAAAATATGTGCTAAATGACCTGTGTATTTCTTCCTAGACCCCCCCCCCCCACACACACACACAACCAACAATAATAAAAATGCTAAGATTTTTTAACACCTCACCAGCCTATGTAGCAGGCAAAATTTAGAATACCCACTCCCAAGTACGAGTTAGCCAAAATAGGTACGAGTTGACTAGGGGGTACGAGTTGACCAAAGAACAGGTACGAGTTGATCAAAAACAGGTAAGAGTTGACAAGGTACGAGTTGACTTAGGTACGAGTTGACCAGTTACCATAAACACTTGCTAATATTGTTTGTAAAAACAAGAATGATTAAAAAATAACAATAATAATAATCATGAAATAATAATAATGATAATAATAATAATAATAATAATCACAATAATAATAATAATAATAATAATAATAATAATAATAATAATAATAATAATAATAATAATAATAATGTGTTGTTCTTTATGTTGGAAAGGAGAGTGCTAAGTAATGAAGACCAGTCTCTTTGCTGATTGTGATTGTCGGTTTATAATTTCGCTAAGGTTGTGCTCACTGATCAATCATGGTCGAATTCAGCTCTGCGAAATATACATTGTTAAATTCAACACAGGTTTCCACGTCAATTCAGGTATTCAATGTATGGAATTCAACAAAAAAAAAAGAACTGAAATATAACCGGAAATTGATACTCGAAATTCAGTGTTCATGTAATTCTAGTTTACAAGCGGCTTTAACCTATTCAGTACCAGAAACCACTAAAGGGGTACCTTGGCAAACAGGGCAGGCCCAGATCAGACGCCGCAGAACGCGGCGTCTGATCAGGGCCTCCACTGTTTGCTAAAAGTTCAGTCATTTTCCAAATAGATTTTGATGAAAACACAACCTGACACCCCTAAATTTTGAAATGGACTCATGCTATATATAAGGAGGAAGATTCCATTTGGTACAAAAAGGGTTAATAATGAGATGACATTGTTTCTACAATGCAATAATAATCGGTTCACTTGATATGGTGTGCCATATCTTTTCTTGTAACAAGCAAAATTGAGCCAGCACATGACAAAACCTACAATAAGACATGTGCGCCCAACGAAGACTCAGATCAGCCTGCGCATCCGCACAGTCTGATCAGAGTCTTCGTTGTGCGCTCTTAGGATAGCAAAGGGCCCGATGCTCCTTCATGCAGCAAGAGAAGTCTCTGGTTAGACTATATGGGTGCGCAGGCTGATCTGATTCTTCGCTGGGCGCAAATGTAAGTTGATGGAAATGCTGTGCCCCGGCTTATTTGTTTTCTCTTTGCTCCAACGTGGAGCCATCTTTACTGGTCTAAAAGTACCACAACGGCCCCCGCCCATCGGGGCTTGAAGAAATAGATGAGCTGCATGGTGCGTCCACGCAGAGCTCAACCGACCCACACACGAGTACTGGTAAACAGCTTAAGAGGGACTAAGCCTGTCCAGGCAAAGCGGTGTGAGTGTCGGACGTCCATGCTTATAAACCCTATTAGTTTCATTGAGCGAGAGGGCTTGAGATGTCATTTCATCTCAATGTCGGGTGAAAGTCCCAGAAAATTGGAAGCAACGTCTCCAAAATGACCTATACAGTGTTGACTGGGACGTTGAACCGCAAATCAAACAAAATATCGACCCACAAATGTGTTAATAATCGGATCGCGCGATATGTCAGCCTAATAGCAAATCGCTTTTCCTATATTTCAGATATATTTCTTGCTGTTTCTGGCCGTTGTCGCAATTTCCGTTGCGGAAGGATCTGGTGGTGTGAGCTGGTATAAGTCACATTCACGTTGTAAATCCAGTGTGAGTATAGATAAGATTTGTGTGTGTTCATCCGCACCAGAAATAGAGGATCTTACACAAGTGGTCATTCCATATGAAATTTATGAAACGAGCCTTCGGCGCGTTTAATAAATTTCATATGAAATATCCACGAGTGTAGGATTCTTCTTATCATATGAGTTTTCCACAAAATAGGCATTGTTGACATGCACGTCGTTATGACGTTACTTAATCCCGCTGCCAAAGTGTTATTACACGTGTGGCCATACGATTTTTATTATGTGACGTTATCCACTGCTTATCAACGACGTCATACATGTATGATAATCATGATTATTGCACACCAGATAAAGAAATCCAAAGTTTTAGCTTGAGATAGATCATATATGTTCTATCCCTGGTGCTCTTACCCAGGGATACGGTAAATCTAGAATATTCTCCCATGTTTGATAAATGCACTGGTTGAATACGACTTCATAAGGTTGACGTCACAGCACGTTACGTCGCGTCCTTAACCATCACTGTAGTGCCATTACAATATCGCGGACGGCGGCAATAGAAGTGAATCCGGAGGTATGCAAGAAAAAGAATTCTACATCAGTGTGAGGGGTGAATGAAAAACCGTCATTCGGGATCAACAGTGACCCTCGGGACGCATTTTTCAATCCAACCTCACACCCATGTAGGATTCTTATAATCTTCCACAATGGCAACACCAATCGTCGAGCAGGACGTTGGTCAGAAACAATAATATCCAAACAGTAGGGAAGTCTAGCTAGTTTGAGATGTTCATAGACAATTAAAATAATATAAGATGAAAAATGTCATTTAGTGAAAAAAATGACTGACATAATAAGATAATGCAGTGAAATTCCTACAAAATGGAGGCAAATTACGATTTAAAAATCTTATTTTTAAGGATGCAGTTATTCTTTCTTTGTGAATTCTACATTCAATGTCCTCTGGTCAGAGGCCACCTTTTGGACTGTTCAAAAGTGTTCTTAATAAAGGAATTTTACTCTATATGGCATGCTATCTCAACATGTTACAACAAAAGAATGGTGAATGGTTAACTGTTTTTATCATATGACGTCGCTTCTGAGAATATAATAACGCCATGTAATAAATTCGGTAATCTAGTGGATTAAATATGCAAATTAGTCAGATACGTTACGTCCTTAACGACGTCCCGTTTACAAATGGCGGAATACTGACATTTTTGCTAAACAATCGTGAATAAAATACATTTTAAAAACATTTAAATATCGGGGGGGGGGGGGGGGGGGGGTGGATGTTGTTAGTTCTGCAGTTTCTACACTTCAATTTGTTTTCCTCTTTCTCCCCCTGTCCTTAATTTTCATCTCCTCTACTGTCTCTCTCTGGGAGACGACACAAAATGACCCACAAGCGCTGACGTGTTGTTAAATCCCAACACATTTAATTAAAAATTACCTCATTAATATTCATGAGTTATTAAAATTATGATTGGTCGAGAGCATGCGACGCGCAGGGCGACATAAGTTTATGCCCCCACCCACACATCTCTTGTATTATTCCCCTCTGATGTCAACGCTCAAAAGTACATGTGCACTGGTAAACAGTCGTTGCCCTTTTGCGAGGGGAATATGACTATTTGTTCACTCGAGTAGATAATATTGCCCGAGGGCGAATGTTTGTTGCCTTCGCCCTCGGGTAATATTATAAGAATCTTATATGGGTGTGAGGGGTGGATTGAAAAATCCGTCCCGAGGGACACTGTCCGGCATCACGAGGCTTGCCGAGTGATGCCGAACAGTGGTCCCGAGGGACGGATTTTTCTCTCCACCCCTCACACCAATATTGGATTCTTTTTCTTGCATACCTTCCATTTCTTAGCGCGGATTTTTAATGCTGTAGTCGCTTCGGTTACCAACGTCCGCCATATTGTGTTGACACAACAGGAATGTTTAGTGACGTCATGCATGACGACGCCGCGCATGATGTTGTAATCAACCAGTGCATTTATCAAACACGCGATTATATTCGATTTGGGGTCGGAACACCAGGGTCAGAACATAAATTTCTATCCCAGGGTAATATCACGGATTTCCTTGTCTGGTGTGCAAGAATATAAGAATCTGATATGGGGTTCTGTTGTGATGGACGTTTCCAACCCCTAGTATGATCGTGCTGAGCGCAACCTCGGCATAGACTCGGTTGCGCTTAGCACGGTCATTCCGAGGGATGGAAACGCCCATCTACAACTGAACCCCATATTAGATTCTTTTTCTTGCACAACACCTCCCAAACATTTCCTTTTTATTTTGTAAAAATAGCAAAACTACAGACAGTATATCTTTTCACTCTTTAAGGTTTAGTACAAAAGTCCTGTATTCAGTGTCCTAAAACAATAAATGAGTCCAATAATAATTATCATTCTTATTGATTTTTATTTCGTTTTATTTTATTTTTTTCGCCGGTTAGTTTTCGCAGTTCGCACATGTATATTGTTTACAAAATACAAGTAGTGTGGAAGTAGTTGCGACAGTTGAATGGAATTGAAGCGCACTTATGTTAGTTGCCTGGGTCGGAACACCAGGGTCGGAACATAAATTTCTATCCCAAGGTAAAATCGCGGATTTCCTTGTCTGGTGTGCAAGAACAAAATTTATCTCCCAGGCTAAAACCACGGACTGCTTTATTGGTGTACAAGAATACCTGATCGGTTGAACCAATAATTGTCATAGTCCTCTCACCCAAGGGCAACAAATGAATAAAAATCATCTAAAAGGTAAGCCGTTTTTGCTGCGATTGTTTAACAATCCATCAAAAGTCAGCCTCGATAGCGCAGTGGTTAGCGCGTTCGACTCATAATCGAGAGGTTGTGCGTTCGAATCCGCCACCGGTATCGAGGTGTGTCCTTGGGCAAGACACGTAATGACACTGCCCCACTCCACCCAGGTGTAAATGGGTAGCAGTGGTCTTAAAGCCACTGCCTCTCTCTCTCGCGCGCGTGAAAACACCCGGAATGAGTGTTCGAGAGCGATTCAATAAGCTTAAAGCTTTCATCGCAATCGAACTAAAATAAATTAGTATAAACTAGTATAAACTAAAAGTTATAAACGACGGAAACTTAATTTGTGCTGTAGTCCACGTGACTATCCCTGATTTCTCGGACCCATCAACTACATGGAATATTAATAAAATTTAATATAACTTCACACAAATGTCAAGTATGATAATTTCACAAAGAAATGCGACTTTCAGGGTCTTCGGCTTAAAATCAAGGCCACTTTTAGAAGACAATAACATGGCTCTAGCTCCTATATTTAATATAAGAAAGTAGTATAGGGTGCCACTCTGGTGAGATTTTTTGAGCGAGATTTTTGAGCGAGATTTTTTGGGTGAGTTTCTCGCTATAATTTCTCGCTCAAAAATCTCGCCAGAGTGGCACCGCCTGATCTAAGCTTGACTGGTTTTGGGCCTGTGGACTTAGTCTCTTGAGTGTGTAGGTATAACTTGGAAAAACTTAGTTGTTCTTGCACACCAGACAAGGAAATCCGTGATTTTACCCTGGGATAGAAATTTATGTTCTGACCCTGGTGTTCCGACCCCAAATCGAATATAATCGCGTGTTTGATAAATGCACTGGTTGATTACAACCTCATGCGCGGCGTCGTCATGCGTGACGACACTATACATTCCTGTTGTGCCATCACAAAATGGCGGACGTCGGTAACAGAAGTGACAGCAGCATTAAAATTCGCAATAGAAATGGAAGGTTTTGTTTGTTTGATTTGAGGTTTAACGTCCCCGTCAACACTGTAAAGGTCATTTTGGAGACGTTGCTTCCAATTTTGTAGGACTTTTACCCGACATTGAGATGAAATGACATCTCAAGCCCTGTCGCCCAATGAAACCAATAGGATTTATTAGCATGGACGGTCCGCCTCGCACCGCAGTTCCTGGACAGGCTTAGATCCTCTAAGCGGTTTACCAGTACTAGTGTGTGGGCCGGATTCAGCTCTGCGTGGAAGCATCATGCAGCCCATATATTTCTTCAAGCCCCTATGGGCGGGGGCTTAGAAATGGAAGGTATGCAAGAAAAAGAATCCAATATGGGTGTGAGGGGTGGATAGAAAAATCCGTCCCTCGGGCAAGCCTCGTGATGCCGGACAGTGTCCCTCGGGACGGATTTTCCAATCCACCCCTCACACCCATATAAGAATCTTATATTCTATCATGATGCCATAAATTTTCACTTTTGTGGGATTATAGCATCAGCTAGAATTGTTTCATAATGATGCCATAATTTTCACTTTTAATGGGATTATGGAATCATTTAGAATAACTTAGTCTTTTGGTGATTTTTGTTGGAAATGTGATAAACTTTCAAGAGGTTCAGGGATATCTCAAGATGACATTATGTTGGCCTTGTATCTCAAGTCTTCATAGTGTCATGCTCATATATTGAGGCTATCTAGTAGCCAGTTTCTATTAGAAATACAATCTTGTATCTCAAGACTTTATATTTCTTGATCAATAGAAACGTGACTGTCAAGCGTCAAGTGTTTTGACAAATATATTGAGGTTTTATAGTAGCGTGGAAGCATCATGCATCCTGCCTATTTCTTCAAGCCCCGATGGGCGTAGGCTATATACGATATATACGCCATTGAATCGCGCAGGTGTGTTATCGAAATGCACGAGGCAGTCTCTTAACCCTTGTCCTGCTGAGCCCGGATATGACTTATCTTTCAAACAATGTAGATCGATCCAGATCAGATGAAGTAGCCATCTGATCAGGATCTACATTATTTGTCATTCAGATAGTGATGTTGTTGCAATTATTTGCATCAAGTAATCTGATTGGTTGACAATTGGTAGTGGGTGTGGCATATTTAAATATTCGGCAGGTCAAAGGTGAAGCATTATGATAACACACCCGTGCGACATAATGCAATTTTTCACATCTCCAAAATGGCAACATGTCTGATGAAATTTCTTTATATTGGTCTTATTTATACTGCAAACCTGGGTTGTGGGTGCTCGTTAGAACCGCCTCGATGAGGCAGTTCTAACGAGTACCCACAACCTATGTCCTGGAGCAGAAATAAGAAAAATAATGAATACCCGCATAAACCCCAGTTTTCTCTATATTAAGAGGGGTTTATGGGGGTGTTCATTTCACGGACTTGTTCACGTGATAGATATATCACCTTGCAAGATGTCGTGCATAGAGCTCTATTGATTGGCCGCGCATGTGTATTTTGAATACCATAACTCGGAATAAGTTAGGGATTATTTTCATAAATTTCGGCATAATTACATCAAGTCTATCTTTTCATTATTTTCAGTGCAAAGACCCAGGTCAAAAATGCAAGGAGAAACATCGCGGGCCCTACAAATGGTGTTGCCTTCCTGGTAAGACTAGCTGGAGTATTTAAGGGAAATGAGAACATCGGGGAGATTTGTTTCGCCATTTTCAAATGGAGACAACTTTCGGAACTCCCTGTTCGCTTTTCTATAAGCATTCTCCCACGTAAAAAGGCGTCTACTCTTATATGAAAGAATTTGCTCCTCAGGAGCAAATTCTTTCCTTTCAGAGTTGACCCGGCCCTGTTGGCATGGGAGACGTATTTTTGCAGGAGTTGCCTCCCTTGAAGGTGCGCCCATTCCTCTTTATGCCGTCTGAGAATGGCAGAAATGGTATGTAGTGTTTCCCTGTCCGTCCGCCCGTCCGTCTCCGTCTGTCTCCGGGCTGTCATTGGAAGGACTACGAAAACACGCATATTCAAATATACACAGCGACCTCGTTATAACATGGTTCATTATAACACGGTTTGAATATAACACGGTTTCAAGATGGATATGAAAAATGTTTAGATTATAATTATGGATTTTTTCTATCATTTATTGTTTGGATATAACACGGTTGTTTAAGTAACACGGTTTCTGCTTTGTACTCCATTAATAGTGTTATAAAGAGGTTGTGGTGTTCTGCAGGGTTTACAACCTACTGTTTTATAACCCCGGAATCAAAGATTCGGAGGCATATAGTTTTTTCTGACTGTCTGTCCGTCTGTTTATCTGTTTGAATGTTTGTCTCTCCGCAAAAGTCAACATTGGGCATAACGATTGACAAGTAACTGACAGGGCTCTCAAAATTCTCACGTGTATTCCTTGTTACAAGGCCTTTCAAGTGGTATCAAAAGTTTGACTTCGTCACCTTTACCTTAACGTTCGACCTACTTTTAAAAAACTTCAACATTGGCCATCACTTTTGATTCATTACGAGAACACACCTATACAAATATATTGCAACCTTTATCGCCGAAAAAATGAAAAATTTAAGATGAAAAAATTGTAATATTTTTCTAATTTCTGCTCAAAATATAGATTGTGGATACTCATTAGAACCGCCTCGATGAGGCGGTTCTAACGAGTACCCACAATCTATATTTTAGAGCAGAAATAAGAAAAATAAGGTTCACCCCTGCAAACCCCAGTTTTACTATATAAAAGTGGGGTTCGAGGGGGTCAAAATTATAAAGGTGTGTTTGCTTGATGGGTAAGAGTTATGGCTTTCATATTTCACACGTGCATTTCCTGTCACAAGACCGTTCCAGTGGTACCATATTTTTGACCTCGTGACCTTTATCTTGGCGTTTGACCTACTTTTTAAAAGCTAATATTGGCCATAACTTTCAAACGGTAAATGATAGGAACATCATATTTCACATGTGCGTTCTATGTCACAAGATTTGTCCAGCAGTACCATAATATTTTTTAAAACGTTAACCTTGGCAATTACATTTGATTGGTTACTGAAAAACCTTTCATATTTCAAATGTGCATTTCCTGTCACAAGTCCTTTCCAGTCGTACCATATTTTTTACCTTGACCTTGACGGTTGACATACTTTTTTTAAAAACCTTACTACTGGTCATAAGTTTTGATTGCTTATTGATAAGGCTTTCATATTTCACGTGTGCATTCGATGTCACAAGACCTTTCCAGAGGGACCATAATTTGGTAGCGTTTTCTTACTTAAAGGTGCATTATTAAGCTACCGGGTCTCATTTTTTTTCTGGTTTTTATCTTCAATGCATACTCCTTTGTCATGTGTACACTTTTGGAGCCAAATACAGCTTCAGAACTTTGTACAAATGGTCGTTTTCATTCATGTTTACCCTTCTCTCTGAACATGTGTTCGGAATTTCTGTTCTAAAAATAGATCTGTCATTTTACACATACATGGCAACAGTATCGTCTCTGAGTGTCGTTACTTATGGCATGGTATTCAGCGTCATATTTTTTCCGATTCAGGCATGGCCTAAGCAAACAAGGCCAAAAATGAACGTCGCATTACGTCATATATGGGGATTCTATTTTTGTCACGAACTAAAAATAGATCTAACTGGTGTTCGAAACCTAGTTAGGGAATCCCTCTCAAATTCGTTTACGTGCACCTTTAAGGGATAACTGTATCATCACGAAAACGCGCCTATATAAATTTGACCCCCTTAAACCCCACTTTTATAGAGCAAAACTGGGGTTTGCAGGGGTATGCATTATTTTTCTTATTTCTGCTCAAAAAAGGCGGTTCTAATTAGTATCCACAATTTATGTTTGTAGCAGAAATAAGAACAATATCGAAATTTTTCATCTGGAAATTTTTCACTTGTTGGTGGTAAAATTTACAATGTATTTGGATAGGCGTGTTTTCGTAATGTCAAAATTTATGAAGATAAATCGGCGGTTAACTCTTGTCCTGCCACACCCACTGCTGATTATCAGCCAATCAGATTGCTTGATGCAAATTATTGCAAAAAATTCATGAACTGAATGACAAGCAATGAAGATCCTGATCAGATGGCTTCTTCAGAAGCCATCTGATCTGGATCTTCATTGTTTGAAAGATAAGGCACATCCGGGCTCAGCAGGACAAGGGTTAAAGTGGGCGGTTTAACGGTCGCAAATGCCGAAAAACGCGAATCGGCCACCGGACCGTAAAACCTGACAGTGGAGCCGTAAAACGGAACTTGTGATAGTAAAACCGACGATTTCGGCCCTCGACCATCGGGGCTTGAAGAAATAAATGGGCTGCATGATGCTTCCACGCAGAGCTGAAGCCGACCCCCACACGAGTACTGGTAAAACGCTCTAAGGATCTAGGCCCGTCCAGGCAAAGCGGTGCGAGTCCATGCTTATAAACCGGATTGGATTCATTGGGCGGCAGGGCTTGAGATGACATTTCATCTCCGTATCGGGTAAAAATCGCACACAATAATTCGTCTCCAAAATGACCTTTACAGTGTTGACGGGGACGTAAACCTCAAATCAAACAAACAAACAAAACCGACGATTTACCTTCCCAAATTACAATTGCTATTACAGCTATCACCCTTATTCGATCGTTTGGTTAAAACTGTACTGGTTTGCATAAAGTGGGAGGCGCTGTGAGCTCCATTAAACTAAATGCTAGCCATTGAAAAGCGACGTCACATGCTGACGTCGCATCACAGAATTTTCTGTAACAAATTTTGATGTCATAAACGCACGCGTATTAGAATGTACGTTTTACCGTTCACCGGTTTTTATGTACGCAGATTTTGCAATGACGATTTTTTTGTTTGATTTAAGGTTAAAGGTCCCCGTCAACACTGTAAAGGTCATTTTGGAGACGATGCTTCCAAATTTGTGGGACTTCTACCCGACATTGAGATACAATGGCATCTCAAGCCCTGTCGGCCAATGAAACCAAAAGGGTTTATAACCATGGACGGGCCGACTCGCAACGCTTTGCCTGAACAGGCTACTTCAGAACTTATTTAGATCCTCTAGGCTGTTTACCAGTACTCGTGTGCGGGTTGGACTTAGCTCTGCGTGGAAGTATCGTGCAGCCGATGTATTAATTCAAGCCCCGAAGGCGGGGGCGAAGTTGTGAGCTCCGTTAACCAAAATGCCAGCCAATGAAAAGCGACGTCACATGCTGAATTTTCTGTCACAAAATTTTGATGTTACCCAATCAGTCGTCGCGTTATAAACGCAAATGTATTAGAAAAATTACGTTCTTGCATTAATACCTATGCGCATGGCTGTTTGAAGCTATTGTCAAATGGACCGAAAGCCGTGCTGAAACAGCAAAAACCATGTTCAAATCATGAAATTCGCTTGCTGTTTGAACATGGATTTTAAGCTTTTGATATCACAAGACAGGCCTCGCTTTGTTTCCGTTTCGTTACGTTGAGCGACGTAACATTATCGCCCTGAACGTAGCGTTTTAGTGTTTTATGATGACGTCAGACGGTTACTGCATGACAACGTCATTGTAAACAACATTCTGAACTGGCCGCCAGTTTGGTTTGCCTGTCGCATTTGAAGAGTTTATATGGAATTGATATAGAGCTTTTGGGTGTTTTCGTCAAAATTCGCTGTTGGAATCGTAAGTTATGCAAGAACAACGATCATCCATGGTTATTTCGTTGCATTAACATTTGCCGGATCCCTCGGAAGATATTTGAACATTCGGCCTAGCGGCCTCATTTTCAAACAGCTTCCTCTGGATCCGGCGAATGTTAATGCATGAAAAACCATGGTTGATCCCCATATTCTTGCATACCAGACAAGTAAATCCGTGATTTTACACTGGGATAGAAATTCAGACCCAATATCGAATATAAAGGCGTGTTTGACAAATTCACTGGTTGATCACGACCTCGTATACACCGTCGTTAAGATTGACGTCACAGCACGTTACATGACGTCACCAAACATTCCTACACTGTCATCACTATATTGCGGACGTCGGTTACCGAAGTGACTGCAGCATTAACAATCTGCGTTAAGATATTGAAGATTTGCAAGTAAAAGAATCCTATATGGATGTGAGGGGTGGATAGAAAAATCCGTCCCTCGGGATCCCTGTCCGGCCTCACTCGGCAAGCCTCGTAATGCCGGACAGTGACCCTTGGGATGGATTTTTCTGTCCACCCCTCACACCCATATAAGAGTCGAATATTATACTGTTCCCCGTTTTTTTATGTACGCATATTTTGCAATGAAGATACATGTTTGGTTCTTTTTGCAGTGGATTGTGGGGAGCCTGCTGCTCCAGAGCATGGCGAGGTGTCCACGCCACTTGGTACAACATATGGAAAGCTCGCTTTCTACAGCTGTGCTGAAGGGTACGTTCTGCTTGGTGGTCCGACCCCCAGGACTTGCCTCGTATCCGGTTGGTCAGGAACTGTTCCAGTGTGTCGCGCAGGTATATGAACATATAGAGGATATTTGATTTTTTCAGTGTAAGGTCGAATTTTATTTCATCGAATGAACACCAAAACTGTTATTTTCACGAGTGGCGTAGCCACGAGTGAAAATAGCAGTTTTGGTGTTCATGAGTGAAATAAAATTTGATCTTGCACTGAAAAAATCAAATTTTCTGTTTCTTACATGCTTCAAAAGGCAATATTTAGCGTCGTTAATGGTGTCGCTCACATTCGGAGAAAATTATCTTTGTTCCTGTTCGTTTCGCGTCAATTTAGTGGTGTCCATCGTGTTTAGTGGGTATACTATTGGGTGTAAACTGAAAGTTTGCACCTGAGAAATGGCCTGGAATGGTATTATTGAATGATTAATGAAATAATTGAGAGAGTAGTTTTCCAAAGAAGTTGCTGGAAAGTCTAACGTCGTTTGACAAAAGACGTGACGTCAGCGTCATAAATGA
This sequence comes from Lucinisca nassula, assembly GCA_963580285.1. Classification (NCBI taxonomy): domain Eukaryota; kingdom Metazoa; phylum Mollusca; class Bivalvia; order Lucinida; family Lucinidae; genus Lucinisca; species Lucinisca nassula. The sequence goes on along the minus strand of OY757027.1, from coordinate 34,053,077 downwards.
CGTCAGTAACGTCCCCGTCACACATGAACGGGCTATGCGTCAATTGGAACACATTTCAGTATTGTTCAGTTATATGACAAAGATAAAATTGAAATTAGAGTTAGATTTGAAGAAAAAAGTAGTCCCAAACAGTGAAAAATAAAAAATCGTATTTTCACTGTTTGAAACAGTGAAAATATCGATTTATATTTCACTGATAAATCTCTATCATTCATTGAAAAGCATGTAAGAAGAATTTTTGCACAATTGAACATCTTTGTACACCGCCACATTAACAGTAATATGTACGGAATACTCTTAACCCTTCTCTTGCTGAATATTCATTAAAGCCACACCCATTTCTGTCTATCAACCAATCAAATTACTTGATGTAATTTATTGCTACAAATTCATAAACTGAAGGCCAAACAGTGTAGATCCTGACCAGATGGCTTCTTCAGAAGCCATCTGATCTGGATCTACACTGTTTGCAAAGATAGGGGTTGTCGTGAACAACAAGATAAGGGTTAATATGTTCTATAAAAGGGTTATCCTTTGGAAGCAAGGAATACACAACAGAACTGGAAAATATGAAGTGTACATGTTTTCTTGGCCACACTAGCTTGTTTCGGCCAATTAGGCCTCATCAGTGACCCTCAAATATTTTTAAAATTCCACAATGGAATCAATGATCTCAAAGGACAAGAAAATATAAACTACACTATGATGTAGCTTGTATAAACCACTTTTTCTCGTCCCGCTTAAGGGTAATAGGTACACCTTTAGAGGAGACAACTCCTGAAAAGGTACTTTTGTCTCCCATATCAATTGAGGTCAACCCTTAAAGGAAAGAATTTGCTCAGGAAAGAATTTGCTCATGAGGAGCAAATTCTTACCCCTTAAGAGTAAAACCCCTTTATCAGTATGACAGGGCCAGTACCTTTACCAGTACAGTGAACAGGAAGTTCCGAAAATTGTCTCCCTTTGAAAAATGGCGGAAAACCGGCCAGGTGTTCCCGTTCCCCTTAAGTCATGGCGCAATATAGGTGTCCGGTGTTCTATCCGGTTTTCCGTTCGTTTGTACATGTGTACGTCTGTTCGTTCGTCAAGTCGTCAATAGTGGTGTTCACCCTAGCGTTCTCTCTAACGTAAGCGTTCATTCAACATCTATTAGAGCCTAATTAATGATATTTGGTATTAACTCTTATCATGCTGTTCACGACAACCCCTATCTTTGGAAACAGTGCAGATCCAGATCAGATGACTTCTGAAGAAGCCATCTGATCAGGATCTACACGGTTTGCCATTCAGTTTATGAATTTGTAGCAAAAATTACATCAAGTAATGTGATTGGTTGATAGACAGAAATGGGTGTGGCTTAAATGAATATTTAGCAAGATAAGGGTTAACTTGCATCTTGGGAGCAAGCATCCATATTTGACATAGACCTACATTTTATGCTTCATCGACTTTGTAACTATTTTATCAGTTACCCCCTATATTAATTGCATTATTATGGGCGCTCTGGATGATATCGAAGCATCAGTTTGGCTGCTGTCCGTCACCAAGACAACAGGTCTATGCACTCAAGATATAGAGGATATTTGATTTTTTCAGTGTAAGATCGATTTTTATTTCACCGAATGAACATCAAAAGTAGTATTTTCACGAGTGACGTAGCCACTCGTGAAAATACAACTTTTGGTGTTCATTAGTGAAATAAAAATTGATCTTACACTAAAAAAATCAAATTTTCTGTTTCTTTCATGCTTTAAACTGTTATTTGTAACGCATTTTCAAAGCAACAGACATCATAGCAGAGAATGAACTCTTTTCCAGGGCAATTTCGCGTTGATTTAGAGGTGTTCAGCGTGTTAACTGGGTATAATATTGGGTGTAAACTGAAAGTTTGCACCTGAAAAAAAAGCTTAGAATGTTACTTTTTCAAATGGTTTGTTTGTAAATTGCATTCAAATAATTTCCGCAGTTGCTACGCTCGTCTGGCGTCGCGTGCTTTATTTACGTTGCGTAGGTGCTAAAAGTGACGTCATCAACGTCTGAATGACGTGAAAACGTGCGTGACGTAATTTCTGACACTATTTATAACGTTTAGCTAATGGACATCTAACATCCAATGAAATAATGTGAACTTTTTCGAAGAAACATCGAATTCACAAAGAGTGAAAATAAAAATCGTATTGTCACTGTTTCAAACAGTGACAATATCGATTTCGATTTCACTGAGAAATTTCTATATTTTCTGAAAAGCATGTAAGAAAACATGTCGAGCGCTCGAGATGATATGTCGATCGCTAGTATAATACGTCGAGTGCTGGAGAATACATGTAGGACGAATCTTAAACCGAGGTCCCGTGTCCGTATGACTGTAGTTGTTGGTAAGACGTAAAACTCAAACATTCACTCACTCACTCTAACCGTTAACCAAAGCCACTAATCATATGACGTTACACCCGAGAGTGTAATAACGCCATTTATTACATTTCTAACAATGAATTACCTATTTTTCTCAGTGAAAGAAAACCCGATAACCGCTCATCAGTCAATTATTTCATTTCCCATTTTCGAACGTTTAAACGTCATAATTGTTAAGCGACGTTGCTGACGTCGTTGGTAACAACAATAACAATAGTTGACGTCTGGTGGAAAATCTGATAAAATCATAGAAATCAGACTTCAATGTTCGCGTCCATTTGACGTTTTTTTCAGGGGCGATCAGCAACACGATGATAAAGTATTATTTTCTTAAAAATACAGTTCCAATTTCATGACATTTGTGCATCTGTATTTCAAGGACAGGATGATTTTTGCATTGAAATGAAAACAAGATGGCGACTGATTTTAAAACTAAACCAAGCCTTCTGAAATCCATACCCTGACTGGACCTACTATGGTTGGAAATCAGAATGGTTGAATTTGAAAATTCAAAGGTAAAACATGAATGGAAATGTAATAAACAGTTTATTTTGTTGTTTTGATTGATTACGGAGAAATAATTCACTCGTGTTCTAAGGCTTTCGTTTAAAAAACTCGCTCGCTATCGCTCAATCGTTTCTTTACTCGGAAGCCTTAGAATACTTGTGAATTATTTCACCGTAATCGATCAAAACAACCAAATAAACTCTGTGTACCATACGGCGTCCTAAACGACGTTGCGTTTTCTAATTGCGGAGTAGTGACATTTTTGTCAAAAATGTCATATGATAAATTGGACCTTGCACTCCTGTTCATCTGTTATTAAATTTGAGTAAAAAGGGATAAAATGCGAGGATCTGTCGAGCTTATACTGCTGCTGCCCACGTGACAACCACTCAGCAATGAAGTTTTTCATAATTAGTCGGTCAACCCATATAAGCAAAGAGTCCCAATGATGGACATAAGCAAACGCTACAGATCCAAATTAGACGACGCAGAACGTCGTTTCACAAGAAAGCAAGATTCGTGACGCTCACACGTCCGTTCATCACGAAAACACGCCTATTTAAATTTTACATCATGAAACCCCTATTTTATATAGTAAAACTGGGGTTTACACGGATATATATAGAGGATCTTACATGAATGTCCATGTTTTATTGAATTTATTAAACGAGAGGAAGAAAAGGGATAAAATGGGGTTTAGGCTTGAACATTATTTTCCTTATTTCTGCTCCTAGACATAGGTTGTGGGTACTCGTTAGAACCGCCTCAGTTCTAACGAGCACCCAAAATCTATGTTTGGAATGTAAATAAGAAAACTATTACCAATTTTCATAAGAAAAAAATACCTTTTTTGAGGTTGGTAAAATTCAGTTTATCATATGACGTCATTGATAACTAGTGGATAACGTCGTGTAATAAAAATCGTATGACCACACGTGTAATAACACTTTGGCGGGATTAAGTAACGTCATGACGACGTCCATGTCAACAATGCATTTTTCGTAGAAACAAATGTCAAATTAAAAGGCGATAAAATCCAATTTAAAGTAGTCATGATAAAGAGAATCTTACACTCGTGGTCATTTCATATGACATTTATGAAACTCGCCGAAGGCTCGTTTCATAAATATCATATGAAATGACCACTCGTGTAAGATCCTCTATTTATCACATATTCAGTACTATATTTAACATGATAACCCATGTTTTGCATGTGTGATAATGCTTGTTTCCATTTCCGGTTATCAGCCCGCCCGGTCTGATAACCGGAAACAGTGTATTTTGAACGGACAGCGGTTATCAGCCCGCTCATGACGTTATTGTGACGTTGCCAATTACATGACGTAACGCGAATAGTTAGGCGTGACGTTACGCGCTTTTTTGCTTGAATTACGCTTTTTATCACATTTTTTTTCCAATTTATGAACGTTAAACACAGTAAAAATAGGATCTGAATATGTGATAAACAAATTATAACATGGGGTTTTGTTGATCGCCCTCTGTATCAAACCTCGACCATTATCTGCCCTCAGGCTAAAGCCTTCGGGCAGAAAATGGGGTCTCGGGTTGATACATCGGGCGATAACCAAAATCCCATGTGATAATCTCTAATTATCACACGGATATGTTATCGTAATATTTTATCAGAATGCCCTGACCTTGAAGAACCTGAGCACGGAGATATAACATTGACTGGTCATTATGAAGGCGACACGGCTACATACAGTTGTGACCAGGGCTATGAACCCGACGACGGTACCAACCCAAGGGTGTGTCAAGATTCCGGGGTCTGGAGCGGGATTGCAGTTGAATGTTTACCCGTCGGTAAGTTTTATTATTATATACCCAGAAAGTGTCCCGTTTACTTTCTACAGAAGTTACCGGTCAATATTTTTCCATATTGCCCGTAGTCAAGTTCATATTGCCCGTAGATAAGCAGTCACGTTCACAATAGAACTACTTTCAAATTTATCCATTTCGATACAAAAAATCGGCAGTCATCTCGTCGTGCGTATCGACTGAAAGAACGTAAAACAAAACGAATTTAGGTTCTGACAAAGTGCATAAACCGCATTTTATGCTGTCAAATATGACTTACATGTACCGGCAATCTGTTTAGATTTTCAATACTTTCCTCTGAGAAATCAGGAGTATTTTGAAAGAAATATAACCGACGCTTCGGAAAAAATGGCGTCCTCTGTTTGGAAACGTTAATTTTTTTAATGACGTCACAACCACCAACGTTAACGTCGTCTTCCCTTTGGCGCCGTTGGGCGTGGTTTTTCAACGTGTAGGGAGACACTTAACGACCTTCATTATTTTCCATTTCAAACCATTTAAAGGTGTATAATCTGATTTTACGTTCAGAAATTCATACCGGGCAATCTTGAATTCTAGCCTACATTTGAATTTTTGGGTATATAATAAAAAGGTTATTGACTTTATATTGTGAAATATTCGGCACTTTTCTTATGGCGAAGACGCACTCACAAGCTCGTGCGTCCTTCGCCATATGAACTCGTGCCGAATATTTCACAATATAAAGCCAATAACCTATAAGTACAAGTTTGTTCGTCACAGGAACAAGCCCGTGAAATGAACATCCCATAAACCCCAATTTATAAAGCGAAAGCTACGGGCCTTCTAGCCATGACCTATTGAATAAGAGCGCTGACTCTTAATCATTAGGTCTCTCACCGCTGTGGGTTCGAGCCTGGCTCAGGTCACATGTGAGACGCCAACTTCTGCCACTGAATGTCAGGTGGTTTGTCCCCGGATACTCCGGTTTTCGCCCACCTCTGATTAACGATCGGTTCGATGAAAGATAAATAGTCTTGAAAGTGTCGTAGAACCAAAAATAAAATAAAATAAAATAAATAAAATAAAAAATATATAGAGAAAACTAGGGTTTACGGGGGTATTCATTAATTTTCTTATAAATTTGTGCTCCATGATATTGGTTGTGGGTACTCGTTAGAACCCACAACCTACGTTTGCAGTATAAATAAGAAAAATCCCAGCAGACACACGTCGCTAGGGCAACGTCAAATCAACGTCGGTACAACGTCATGACGTTGTACCGACGTAGACTTGACGTTGCATAAACTTCATAACGTGGTATCGATATTGATGTGACGTCATAATTACGTCATGTGCCTACTGGGATAGGTTGTGGGTACTCGTTAGAACCCACAACCTTCGTTTGCAGTATAAAAAAGAAAAAAATATCACTGATTTTCATCAGATAAATAGCCGTTTTTGAAATATTATAGAAATGCACTATGTCGCCCTTGTGTTTTAACGTTATGTCTGTTCAAGAAAAGAAAATAAAGTAAATAGAGGATATTTATTTTTTTAAGGGGATACCAAAACATTTCATCGAGTGTGTTGAAAACATCCAAATTTTCACGAGTGCGAGACGCAAGTGAAAATTTGGATGTTTTCAACACACGAGATGAAATACTATTTTGGTATCCGCCGACAAAAAGTAAATTTTCTTTTTATTTACTAATTTATTAGGACACTTACGGTAATTGATCTATCGTATCGTGCGTCACAATTTTGACCTGACTATGACGTCACAACCGTCAGCTTAAAAACATAAACAGATGGCCATTTTGAAAACAGTATTTTTACAGTTAAACGAGTGCTTTTCAAGGTATTTTACAGAATCATTTTACCGATAACATGAATTTTGGCGAGAGAAAATAGTCCGGGCTACTACTGTGAAATAACAAGGTCAACTTATCTTTTCGCGGCGGCCCCCGCCCATCGGGGCTTGAAGAAATATATGGGCTGCATGAATCTGACCCGCACACGATTACTGGTAAACCGCTTAGAGGATCTAAGCCTGCCCAGGGAAAGTGGTGATCATGAGTCGGATCGTCCATGCTTATAAACCCTATTGGTTTCATTGGGCGACAGGGCTTGAGATGTCATTTCATCTCAATGTCGGGTAAAAGTCCCACAAAATTGGAAACAACGTCTCCAAAATGACCTTTACAGTGTTGATGGGGACATTAACCTCAAATCAAACAAAACGATTATCTTTTCACAGTGTCAAAATGTCATATATTTTCATAGTGTGAAAATATCATTTTTATTTGTTTCAGATATGCATTGATTTTACTGCAAAGTATAAAATAAAATGGTACAATTGAAAAATACATGTCGGAGTTATATTTGAAATGAACCCAGCAGGCACACATACCAAAATGTTGACCTGTGAAATTGACCTTGATCTTTGTCCTCAGTTCATAGTAACACTGTAAAATAGTGTTGATTAGTCGTAAAGGCGCTAAAATTCGTGTGAACTAGAACCGTACACCATTCAGGTCGAAAACATGTTATTTGAGTTACAAAAGGCATACACTGCTAACTTGTATAGTTTACTAAAAAATTGTGTGTAGCACAGCAGGTTTTGTGTTTGGTGTAATTAGGCGGTTCTAACGTGTACCCAAAATCTATACTTTGTGCAGAAATAGGACAAAATATCACAATTTTACGGAACCCGGTGTAACGGTCGGTTTCCTCCTCCGGCCCGGTTCTTCCCCGGGGGAAGAAACTGACTTGTCAGTTTCTTCCCCACCCAGTCAGTTTCTGCCAAACCTGAATTTTTTTCAGAACCATAGTCAACGAGTAATTTTTAGCTCACAGTTTGTTAAAAATTCGAAATGCGACCATTCTAATTAACTTCTGAGTCCTTTTAGCTTACTTGACAAAATCTGCTCTATGCTACACCATTCATGGAGATGCAATAAAATACGCATCCATATTCTTTGATGAATTTTCTTTGCTTTTTAGGACATAACTTAGTATTAAGTAAACAGAATGATATAATAAGCCACAAATGTTTGGTGCTCAAATCTCAATAGAATTTGGAGACAGGGGGTGGGGAAGAACTGGGCCGGCCCGTTTCTTCCCCACCCCAGATTTTTCTATTTACAAAAAATTCTTGTGATAAATTTTCTTCGCTTTTTAAGGCATAAATTCGTATAAACTAAAAACATATAATAAGGAAAAAAAATGTCTGGAGCTCAAATCTAAATAGAATTGGAGACTGGGGGTGGGGAAGAACTGGGCCGGCCCGTTTCTTCCCCACCCCAGATTTTTCTGTCTACAAAAAATTCTTGTGACAAATTTTCTTCGCTTTTTAGATATAAATTGGTACAAACTAAAAAGTTATAATAAGCAACAAATGTTTGGAGCTCAAATCTAAATAGAATTCGGAGACTGGGGGTGGGGAAGAACTGGGCCGGCACGTTTCTACCCCACCCAGGATTTTTCTGATTACAAAAAATTCTTGGGATAAATTTTCGCCGGTTTTGAAGACATAAATTGGTAAAACCTAAAAAGATATACTAAGCAACAAGTGTTTGGAGCTCAAATCTAAATAGGATTTGGAGACTGAGGGTGAGGAAGAACTGGGCCGGCCCGTTTCTTCCCCACCTCATATTTTTCTGTTTACAAAAAATTCTTGTGATAATTTTTTTCACTTTTTAAGAAATAATTTGGTATGAACTAAAAAGATATAATAAGCATCAAATGATTGGAGCTCAAATCCAAATAGAATTCGGAGACTGGGGGTGGGGAAGAACTGGGCCGGCCCGTTTCTTCCCCAGCTCAGATTTTTCTGTTTACAAAAAATCTTGTGATAAATTTACTTCGCTTTTTAAGACATAAATTGGTATAAACTAAAAAGATATAATAAGCAACAAATGTTTGCAGCTCAGATCTAAATAAAATTTACTTCGCTTTTTAAGACATAAATTGGTATAAACTAAAAAGATATAATAAGGGACAAATGTTTGGAGCTCAAACATAATAGAATTTGGAGATTGGGGGTGGGGAAGAACTGGGCCGGCCAGTTTCTTCCACACCCAAGAATTTTCTGTATACAAAAAATTCTTGTGATATATTTTCTTTGCTTTTTAAGAAATAAATTGGAATAAACTGAAAAGATATAAAAAGCAACAAATGTTTGGAGCTCCAATCTAAATAGAATTCGGAGACTGGTGGTGGGGAAGAACTGGGCCGGCCCGTTTCTTCCCCAGCCCAGATTTTTCTGTTTTCTTCCCTTTTTAAGACATAAATTGGTATAAACTAAAAAGTTGTAATAAGCAACAAATGTTTGGAGCTCAAATCTTAATAAAATTCGGAGACTGGGGGTGGGGAAGAACTGGGCCGGCCCGTTTCTTCCCCACCCCAGATTTTTTCTGTTTACAAAGAATTCTTGTGATAAATTTTCTTCGCTTTTCAAAAAATTCTTGTGATAAATTTTCTTCGATTTTTAAGACATAAAATTGAATAAACTAAAAAGATATAATAAGCAACAATTGTTTGGAGCTCAGATCTAAATCGAATTTGGGGACTAGGGGTGGGGAAGAACTGGACCGGCCTGTTTCTTCCCCACCCCAGATTTTTCTGTTTACAAAAAATTATTGTGATAAATTTCCTCCCCTTTTTAAGACATAAATTTGTATTAACTAAACAGATGTGATAAGCAAAATCTGTTTGATGTACAAATCACATCTTCAGTGATATAACTGTACAACACTACCCAGGGGTGGGGAAGAAATGGGCCGGCCCAGTTCTTCCCCACCCCAGACACCTTCAACGTCATAATTGACTTGACAGTACAACACTTACCAAGGGTGGGAAAGAAACGGACCGGCCCAGTTCTTCCCCACCCAAGACATCTTCAGCAATATATCTAACGTAACTGTGCAACACTACCCAAGTGTGGGGAAGAAACAGACCGGCCCATTTCTTCACCCCCCCCCCCCCCCAGTCTCCAAATACTATTGAAATTTAAGTCCCGAACATTTGTTGCTTATTATATCAGTTTAGTTAATACCAATTTATGTCTTCAAAGGTGAAGAAAATTTATCACAAGAAATTTTAGTAAATAGAAAAATCTGGGGTGGGGAAGAAACGGGCTGGCCCAGTTCTTCCACACCCCAGACACCTTCAACGTCATAATTGACTTGACAGTACAACACTTACCAAGGGTGGGAAAGAAACTGACCGACCCAGTTCTCCCCCACCCAAGACATCTTCAGCAATATAACTGACATAACTGTACAACACTACCCAAGGGTGAGGAAGAAACAGGCCGGACCAGTTCTTCCCAACCCCCCAGTCTCCGAATTCTATTGAAATTTATGTGCCAAACATTTGTTGCTTATTATATCTGTTTAGTTAATACCAATTTATGTCTTTAAAAGTGAAGAAAATTTATCACAAGAATTTTAAGTAAACAAAAACATCTGGGGTGGGGAAGAAACGGGCCGACCCATTTCTTCCCCACCCCCAGTCTCCAAAATCTATTAAGATTTGAGCTCCAAACAATCGTTGCTTATTATATCTGTTTAGTTTATTATACCAATTTATGTTTTAAAAAGCAAAGGAAATTTATCACAAGAATTATTAGTAGGCAGAAACATCTGGGGTGGGGAAGAACTGGGCCGGCCCAGTTCTTCCGCACCCCAGCCTCCAAATTCTATTGATATTAGAGCTCAAACATTTGTTGCTTATTATATCTTTTTAGTTTCTAACAATTTTTGTCATAAAAAGCAAAGGAAATTTATCACAAGAATTATTAGTAAACAGGAACATCTGGTATGGGGAAGAACTGGGGCGGCCCAGTTCTTCCCCAACCCCCCATCCCCCCAGTCTCTGAATTCTATTGAAACTTAAGGGCCAAACATTTGTTGCTTATTATATCTCTGTAGTTAATACCAATTTATGTCTTTAAAAGTGAAGAAAATTTATCACAAGAATTTTTAGTAAACAGAAAAATCTGGGGGGGGGGGGGGGGAGACCTGGGCCCTGTTCTTCCCCGCCCCCACTTTCCAGATTATTTTATGATTGGAGCACTAAAGAGTTGTTGCTTATTATATCTGTTTAGTTAATACCAATTAATGTCAAAAAAGCTAAGAAAATTAATCAAAGATACAGGAATTGGGATGAAAATTTGCTTGGATCTCCATATATTGTATTGCATAGAGAAAATTTTGCCATTCAAGCTGTAAAGACTCAACCCTAATTCAGAATGGTTTCATTACGAATTTTTAACAATTTGTGAGGCATAAATTACTCGTTCTCTGTGGTTCTAAAAAATCAGGTGGGGAAGAAACTGACTTGGTGGGGAAGAAACTGACTAGTCAGTTTATTCCCCGGGGAAGAAACGGGTCGGCCCAGTTCTTCCCGGGGAAGAAACTGACTGGGGGGGGGGGGAAAGAAGAACCGGCCTGTTACATCGGAAAGGGACATGGATTTTTATATGTTGTGCGAAAAAGGTTTTAAGTTGTGCGGACAAGATAACATCTTGTGCGCACAAGATAATATACTGGGCGCACAAGATATTATCTTGTGCAAACAACATAATACATCTTGTGCGGACAACATAATATCTTGTGCGATATTAATATCTTGTGCGCATAAGATATTATCTTGTTGGCACAACAACAACATATTATCTTGTTTGCATAACATAGCTCTTGTGCTGACAACATACACATAAAATCTTTTGTGTCTGATTAAATTGTGCTGAGATAATATGCTGTGCGCACAAGATACTATGTTGTTCACATAAGATATTAAGTTGTGCGAACAAGATAATATCTTATGCTTTCAAGATATCATGTTGTCTGCTCAAGATCTATGTTGTACAAAGAAGATAATATGTTGTGTGAAAAAGATATTATGTTGTGCAAAAAAGATAATAAGTTGTGCGGACAAGAAAGCATGTTGTCCGCACAATCCCTACGTTGTGCAAACAAGATAATGTCTTCTGCACACACGATAATAAGTTGTGTGCACAAGATATTATGTTGTTCGCACAAGGATATTATCTTGTTTGCACAACATATTAAAATAAATTGCATGTCCGTTCCAGGGTTCCGTAGAATTTCGCATCTTAATTGTTTTCTTCTTCTTTTTTTTTTAAATAAAACAGGAGTTTGCAGGGGTAACAAATATTTTTCTTATTTCTGCTTAAAACATATATTATGGAACTCGATAGAACCGCACAACGTATGTTCTGTGCAGAAGTATATAAAAAAAAACCAACATGCCTGTTTTTTTCCGATAACAAGTCCGTGAAACGAAAGACCCTCCAAACCCCAATTAATACAGAGAACAGTTGATTTTGGGGGGTATACGTTATATGTCTTATTCTTGGGCAAAACATAGATTGTGCGTACTCGTTAGAACCGGCTCATTGAGGCGGTTCTAACGAATACCCACAATTTATGTTACTCAAAAACACAGAGAGTGAGAACTCATTAAAACCGCCTCATTGAGGTGGTTCTAACGAACACCCACAATTTATGTTAAATGCAAAAATAGGAAAGATTTTAACTTAACAATTTCTCTCTAGTATTTGCCCTTTCTGACACTATGTTCATTACTATTACTCAGCCGTGCGACATAGTGCATTTTTCACATCTCCAAAATGGCCACCAATCTGATGAAAATCCGTGATAGTTTTCTTATAAATGCTCAAAACATAGATTGTGGATGCTCGTTAGAACCGCCTCAATGGGGCGCTTCTAACGGGTACCCACAACCTATGTCTTGGAACAGAAATCAGAAAAAGTAATGTTTACCCCAGTAAACCCCAGTTTTCTCTATACAAAGTGGGGTTGATAGGGGTCTTCATATGACAGACTTGTTCATGTGATGGAACGCCATTATTTGTAAACCTATTATAAAACCGGTGCCGCGGACCAGCAGAGACTCATATTAACCCGAGCACCCATTCACTATGACAAGACATCACGAAAACACACCTATATAATTGTTACCCCCCTCGAACCCCACTTTTATATAGTAAAACTGGGGTTTGCAGGGGTAACCTTATTTTTCATATTTCTGCTCTAAAATATAGATTGTGGGTACTCGTTAGAACCGCCTCAATGAGGCGGTTCTAACGTGTACCCACAATCTATATTTTGAGCAGAAATAAGAAAAATATCACAATTTTTCATCTTAAAATTTTCATTTTTTTCGGCAATAAAAGTTACAACGTATTTGTATAGGCGTGTTTTCGTAATGACCTTTCGCCACGTTGCATACATGTAGATATTAGCCTATAGTAGGTACATGCGATCAGCGATGACTCTGATCAGACTGCGCGAATGCGCAGGCTGATCCGAGTCTTCGCTGGTCGCTCAAGACTTCTTGTAGATGTTGTCATACACTGGCTCATTCAAATGATTTTTTTTTGTTTGAATTGCGGTTTAACGTCCCCGTCAACACTGTAAAGGTCATTTTGGAAACGTCGCTTCCAATTTTGTGGGACTTTTACCCGACATTGAGATGAAATGACATCTCAAGCCCTGTCGCCCAATGAAACCAATAGGGTTTATTAGCTTGGACGGTCCGCCTCGCACCACGGTCCTGGACAGGCTTAGATCCTCTAAGCGGTTTACCAGTACCCGTGTGCGGGCCGGATTCAGCTCAGCGTGGAAGCATCATGCAGCCCATATATTTCTTCAAGCCCCTATGGGCGGGGCCACATGTACAGGTTTTCCTTATTTCAGAATGTCCTGAACTCGAAGATCCGGAACACGGTCATGTGGACACTCCTGATGGCCATGAATTCGAGGACGAAGCGCATTACACTTGTGATGAAGGCTACGATTTGGATGGGAACGAAATGAGAACATGTCTAAGCTCAGGGGAATGGAGTGGAACTGACCCAACATGCCCTCCACATGGTTTGTTGTTTCTAATGACATTAAAAAGGCCTTAGAATACCTGCTTTCGCCAGCCCGACCGCCCCAGATCTTTAACATGGCGAACCTGCGGTTGTTATGACCAGCCAGAAAAATAAAGCGATATTCTTGCATAAATATCTATGCGCATGGCTGTTTGAAGCCATTGTCAAATGGTTCGAAAGCCGTGCTCAAACAGCAAAAAATCATGTTCCAATCATGAAATTAGCGTGCTGTTTGAACATGGATTTTGAGCCTTTGATATCACAAGGCGGGCCTTGCTTTGTTTACGCTACGTTGAGGGACGTAACGTTATCGCCCCGAACGTAGCGTTTTATGGTTCTATGATGACGTCAGAGGGTTACTGCATAACACTGTCATTGTAAACAACAGTCTGAACTGGCCGCCATTTTGGTTTGCCTGTCGGATTTGAAGAGTTTATATCGAATTTGTATGGAGCTTTTGGGTGTTTTCGTCAACATTTGCTGTCGGAATCGTAAGTTATGCAAGAACAACGATCATCCATGGTTATTTCATTGCATTAACATTTGCCGGATCCCTCGGAAGATAGTTGAACATTCGGCCTAGCGGCCTCATGTTCAAACAGCTTCCTCGGGACCTGGCAAATGTTAATGCATGAAAAACCATGGTTGATCCCCATATTCTTACATACCGACATTAATGTCTTCTACGTGCATCGTTTTAGATAAAATTCTTAATGGAAGTGAAAGCAATGACCAGTAATCAATACAATACCGCGTCTCCTATCAGTGACAAATCAAAGTACTGAGAGCACTGGTGTGTCGATTGTCTCCGAGTGTAGATTTGGAACGAGGACTTACACTTAGACATTTAACCCTTAAATGCCTGTGCTGTAAGCAAACCATGTAGACCCTGATCAGACGCTGCGTTTTTTGGTGGCTCACCCTTAAATTCCTGTACTGTAAGCAAACAGTGTAGACCCTGATCAGACGCCGCATTCTGCGGCGTCTGATCTGGTTCTACATTGTTTGCCAAGCCCAAACCATGATTCCAGCCCGGATTTTACAGATAACCCTTTTACGCAACACGCTGAACTAACTCTGCTATTTTCTATAAATAAGTTACATTGATTTCGATAGTCACGTTGACAACAGCACGAATTCAGTTTCTGTCCTTTATAACATTGTACCAATCGACCCAAAAAGGGAAAGAAACACGAACAGGAAGTAGCATAACCTAATGAAAACATAACTAGCGGAAAGCCAAAAAGACAGTTACTTTCGCCTCAAATGGCCATTTGGTTATCCAGAATATAAATAAATAAGCAGCACACACTTGCAAAGACGCTCTGTAACAAATTAAACCGCGACAGCAGAAGCGCCTTGGAAGGTTATCACTGTGTGTGTCATAACGAAAACACGCCTATACATTGCATGAGTACAAATACATTGTCAATTTTATAGCCAAGAAATGGGAATTTTAAGATGAGAACTTGGGATTTTTTTCTTATTTCTGCTCAAAACATAGATTGTGGGGACTCGATAGAACCGCTTCGACGAGGGGTTCTATCGAGTGCCCACAATCTATGGTTTTAAGCAGATATAATTAAAATACTGTTTACCCCTGTGAAGCTCAGTTTTACTATATAAAAGTGGGGTTTAAGGGGGTCAAAATTATATTGGCATGTGATCGTGATGTGTGTGTGTGGGGGGGGGGGGTGGGGGGTGGGGGGGCGTTGGTCGGGGTGGGGGGCACCTAAAATTAATACACATTACACTTCCAAAAGCATGTCTTTGTGTTTTCTACATCAAATTTGGTCTTGCCAGAGACCACCTTTGAAAATTTCGAAAGTGGTCTTGAAGACCACTTTTGAACAATCCTAAAGGTGGTCTTTATAATGGAATTTTACTGTAGATCATAGTAGTACTTACAATTGTATTCTTTTTTGCTTCGCTCTTCGGTTGCACGGTGGTGGGCCGGACTTCGGGCGCTCTGACAGCCCCGTCCTAAATCTTTTGAATTCAAGAGGGGTGGAGCCTGATGTTTCCTGGTTCTTACTGGTGGTTTTCTTCTGCTCTGATGTCGGATTGTTGTTGAGTTCTCAACCCTAATTCATGATACTATTATCTGTACATGACCATTTAACTTTGTTTTTTATTTTGTCAAACTTATCAGCTAGAAAGCCTCCATGCGGATCAATTTGTTATTGTTACTCTGTTTGATACCGGACGGGAACTGAAGGCCCCCGCCCATAGCGGCTTGAAGAAATATATGGGCTGCATGATGCTTCCACGCAGAGCTGAATCTGGCCCACACACTAGTACTGGTAAACCGCCTAGAGGATCTAAGCCTGTCCGTGAACCACGGTGCAATGCGGACCATCCATGCTAATAAACCCTATTGATTTCATTGGGCGACAGGGCTTGATATGCCATTTCATCTCAATGCCGGGTAACAGTCCCACAAAATTGAAAGCAACGCCTCCTAAATGACTTTTTATAGTGTTGACGGGGACGTTAAACCTCAAAACAAACAAACAAACTGTTCAGCTAGAAAGCCTCCATGCAGATCAATTTGTTATTGTTACTCTGTTTGATACTGCTCTGGAACTGAGGGCAAGGGTTCATATACTCTGGAGTTGAAGCCCCTACCCAGTAGTTGTACATGTATTATTAACATTCACTACCCAGTAGTTGTACATGTATTATTGACCTTCACTATTTAGTAGTTGTACATGTATTATTGACCTTCACTATTCAGTAGTTGTACATTTATTATTGACCTTCACTACCCAGTAGTTGTACATGTATTATTGACCTTCACTACCCAGTAGTTGTACATGTATTATTGACCTTCACTACCCAGTAAGTGTACATGTTTTATTGACCTTCACTACCCAGTAGTTGTACATGTATTATTGACCTTCACTACCCAGTAGTTGTACATGTATTATTGACATTCACTACCCAGTAGTTGTACGTTTTATTGACCTTCACTACCCAGTAGTTGTACATGTTTTATTGACCTTCACTACCACTTAGTAGTACATGTATTATTGACCTTCACTACCCAGTAGTTGTACATGTATTATTGACCTTCACTACCCAGTAGTTGTACATGTATTATTGACCTTCAATACCCAGTATATTTGTTCATGTATTATTGACCTTCACTACCCGGTAGTTGTACATGTATTATTGACCTTCACTACCCAGTAGTTGTACATGTATTATTGACCTTCACTACTCAGTAGTTGTACATGTATTATTGACCTTCACTACCCAGTAGTTGTACATGTATTATTGACCTTCACTACCCGGTAGTTGTACATGTATTATTGACATCCACTACCCAGTAGTTGTACATGTTTTATTGACCTTCACTACCCAGTAGTTGTACATGTATTATTGACCTTCACTACCACTTAGTTGTACATGTATTATTGACCTTTACTACCCAGTAGTTGTACATGTATTATTGACCTCCACTACCCAGTAGTTGTACATGTATTATTGACCTCCACTACCCAGTAGTTGTACATGTTTTATTGACCTTCACTACCCAGTAGTTGTACATGTATTATTGACCTTCAATACCCAGTAGTTGTACATGTATTATTGACCTTCACTACCACTTAGTTGTACATGTATTATTGACCTTCACTACCCAGTAGTTGTACATGTATTATTGACATTCACCACCACTTAGTTGTACATGTTTTATTGACCTTCACTACCCAGTAGTTGTACATGTATTATTGACCTTCACTACCCAGTAGTTGTACATGTTTTATTGACCTTCACTACCCAGTAGTTGTACATGTATTATTGACCTCCACTACCCAGTAGTTGTACATGTCTTATTGACCTTCACTACCCAGTAGTTGTACATGTATTATTGACCTTGACTACCCAGTAGTTGTACATGTATTATTGACCTTCAATACCCAGTAGTTGTACATGTATTATTGACTTTCACTACCCAGTAGTTGTACATGTATTATTGACTTTCACTACCCAGTAGTTGTACATGTATTATTGACCTTCACTACCACTTAGTTGTAAATGTATTATTGACCTTCACTACCCAGTAGTTGTAAATGTATTATTGACCTTCACTACCCATTAGTTGTACATGTATTATTATAGCCCCGCTTTGAAAAAGTGGGGGCTATATTGGATTTGCCTTGTCCGGAATTCCGTCTGTCTGTCTGTCTGTCTGTCTGTCTGTAATCTTGTCCGGAATTCCGTCTGTCTATATGTCTGTCTGTAATATTTGATAGTGGGTACCTTGTTACCGCAACTCCTCTTACAGTTCTAGGTCAATCCTTTTGAAACTTTACAGGTGTTTTTATATAGGTCTGAAGATGTGCATATTCTTTTTTCATTATCCTTAAATAATTTTTTTCACTTATTTCACCTTTTTTAACTTAGACAATTTTTGAGATCTACTAATGTTAAAATGTATAGGGAGTAGCTACCTTGTTACTGCAACTCCTCTTACAGTTCTAAGTCAATCCTTTTGAAACTTTACAGGTGTTTTCATATAGGTCTGAAGATGTGCATATTCTTTTTTCATTATCCTTAAATAATTTTTTACACTTATTTCACCTTTTTTAACTTAGACAATTTTTGAGATCTACTAATGTTAAAATGTATAGGGAGTAGCTACCTTGTTACCGCAACTCCTCTTACAGTTCTCGGTCAATCCTTTTGAAACTTTACAGGTGTTTTCATATAGGTCTGAAAATGTGCATATTCTTTTTTCATTATCCTTAAATAATTTTCACACTTATTTCACCTTTTTAACTTAGACAATTTTTGAGATCTACTAATGTTAAAATGTATAGGGAGTAGCTACCTTGTTACCGCAACTCCTCTAACAGTTCTAGGTCAATCCTTTTGAAACTTTATAGGTGTTTTCATATAGGTCTGAAGATGTGCATATTCTTTTTTCGTTATCCTTAAATAATTTTTTTCACTTATTTCACATTTTTTAACTTAGACAATTTTTGAGATCTACTAATGTTAAAATGTATTGGGAGTAGCTACCTTGTTACCGCAACTCCTCTTACAGTTCTAGGTCAATCCTTATGAAACTTTATAGGTGTTTTCATATAGGTCTGAAGATGTGCATATTCTTTTTTCATTATCCTTAAATAATTTTTTTCACTTATTTCACCTTTTTTAACTTAGACAATTTTTGAGATCTACTAATGTTAAAATGTATTGGGAGTAGCTACCTTGTGATCGCAACTCCACTTACAGTTCTAGGTCAATCCTTTTGAAACTTAACAGGTGTTTTCATATAGGTCTGAAGATGTGCATGTGCTTTTTTCATTATCAAAAACTTATTTTTTAACTTAGACAAGGCGTAGGTACCTTGTTAGGGATTTAACCCTCTCACAAGTCTTTACCTTTAATTCATGAGTCTTTCTCCTCTGACAGGGCTATAGCGGGGCTATAGTCAGATCCTCTGACAGTTCTAGTTGACCTTCACAAGGCGGCCGTTCTTTGTGAATTATCTTTGTGCCGTTGGTTCATGTTTGGTCTACTTTGATTGATGCCGCCATGCCGGTCTCCGGCTTTTCCTGACTGACCTTTTCTTACTTGTTCTTTTACCCCCTTGGTGCTTTAACCTCATTATTCAAATATTTACTGGTTCTACGTTTGAATTTGGTCTTTTTAAAGAGTTTTGCGAATCAAAAAAACAAAAAAAAAAAAAAAAAAAAAAGCTTACAAATGTTTTTTGCGGCCTTCCGACCTTTACTTTTTCGGCTTATTTTTGTTTGCCCAAAACTCGCACCCAATATGCACGGACTAGTAACTGACTGAGTAGCCAAAATATGTTGTCGCATTACGAAAGCGCGCCTACACAAATACACTGTGAATTTGTTTTGCCGGAAAACGAAAATTTTAATCTGAAAAATTCTGATATTTTTCTTATTTCTGCTAACAATATAGATTGTGAGTTCTCGTTAGAACCGCCTCCTCGAGGCAGTTCTAACGAGTACCCACACTCTATATTTTAGAGCAGAAATAAAAAAAAATAAGGTTTACACCTGTAAACCCCAGTTTTACTATATAAAAGTGGGGTTCAAGGGGGTCAAAATTATATAGACGTGTTTTCGTGATGCCAAAACTCAGACCCAATATGCACGGACTAGTAACTGACTGAGTAGCCAAAATATGTTGTCGTGTCTTGATCTTACAGCCATTTTAATTAATTATAGTCAGTGAAAATTAATGAAAATTACTATAGTCAATAATTAAATGTTAGTTATCAATTTTAACCTAGGGTGATTGAAAGATTTTAATAGTTATTGAAAAAAAATAATGTACTAGGTCAAAAAAAATTTGGGTCCCGATATACCTAGTTGCAGAAGGGGTATCTAAATCAAACATTTGAATTTGAAATTAAATCGAAATGACGTCTATAAAATTTTGAAAAGGCTTTGCGTAGTTCATGATACCGATATCTCTGATTAAGAAGTTTAGCAGTTAAAATTTATTACGAGTCTTGAAGTCAGTTACATGACTAGATACTCTTGCAAATCGAACTAAATGTGAAATATAATCGCCATAGGATGCCTCACGAGGAACATCACCATCCAAGAAAGGAATATTTACAATCTCAAAATCAAAACCATGGCGTTTATCATTAATTTTGCAAGAAACAAATCCATCCACAATATATAGATGTAAATCTAAAAACGGGGTCTCGGTATCAGAAGAATTTGCTTTATTTAACTGAATTTCGATTGGGGGGTGGGGGTGTTAAATTTAACAGATCAAATAATCGAATTGTATTATCAATATTTAATAAAGCATCCAAATATCCAGAGGTTGAGCTAAAGGCTTCAATGATTTCAGCTTGGTTTCAACGGAAAGGGACATGACGAAGTCTCTTTCATAACAAAACAAGACAGCCACAAGGGGTGTGCAATTTGTACCCACCGGAATACCCAGAACTTGTCTAATAATTTAGTACCTCAGTAGGCTCAGCTTTATCTCCGGTGGATCGGGGTTCAGACTTCATGATGGCTTTGACTTAAAACTAATTACAGTAAAACCTCGATCAATGGTTACCTCTGTTCAGCAGCCACCTCTCTTCAGCAGCCACAATAATTCCTCCCATAGCATTTTACTATATAGTTAACCTCTGCTCAGCGCTCAGCAGCCACCTCTCTCCTCCAGCCAGCAGCCACTTTACCAAATCTTAATTCCCTCTATTAAACAGCCAGAGTTAACTCAATAGCAAAACATCGGATGTAAATATAGGAATTTCTCTTCTGATGTATTTATTTATTTCAAAATCTATTTTTCTCAAAACTACCATTGTGATATATGCATAAATACAATATATGCGTGTGAAAAGTAACATACATGATGGAGAGGTTTCAGATGACACCTCTGTATCATTTTTTTTCTTTTAGTACATCCATGTTGAGCTGTCTTCAATAATCACTATTTTGTCTGTCAATAAAAAGCCATACATCATCTCAGATATTTCACTCTGTTGAACAGCCACCTCCCTTAAACAGCCAGTTTTGAAGTTTTCCCAGGATGGCTGTTTAATGGAGATTACACTGTATTAGTTAGTCGAAGCCGGACTTTTTGTATCTGTTGCTTAGTCGAACGGGGTTCAGCTTTGGGTTTTCTTTAACTCCAGTGTCCCTGTGGCGTTGCACCGGATGGCTCAGCGCGTTTTATTATCGAGTCCTCATCATTGTGTCAACTTGGCTTTAATTGTGATTTCCTAATTTACCGAGTTGATTCTATAATGAGATGGAAAACCTTCACGCGGACCAAGCAAGTACTTGATTGAACCACAGTGAAAGTGAAGATGAGGCTTGGGATCATGTTAAGTTAATTTAAACCCACAGTAACTTTTACTGACCGTTCCAAGTCGGTGCCATTGCTGTGGTTCATTCACGGTTTGTGTTGCTGGTTCTGATTCTTTCCCTGATCATATATATTGTTACGTTGATGATTCTGATTCTTCCCCCTTTTTGGTTGTTAATTTATGTTACTTTTGTCCTTCCAGTTTAATGTTTGTCATGTTGGTGATTCTGATTCTTTTCCCCATTATGTATATTGCTCCTTTTTAGTTAGGTTAAGATATCCTGAGTCATCAACTGTTTGGGAAAGAGCTGCTTGCTTCGGTTTATCTGTTGTCCATTTTTTCCCTTTTTTCCCTAGTGATATTGTGGGAATAATTTGGGATCTGATTGTATCGGTTCCTGCTGCTTTCTCTTTTTAATTGTCACACATTTCTGTTTTCATGTAAAAAAGTCTTTTTTTAAAGGAAAATATATGAGGAGCGTTCAAATGTAATGTATACGAGTATGCATGTAGTAAAACGAGGAATATTAGTACAAAACAGCGCCATTTTACACTTATATCTTTAAACGAGAACATGTTAATATCTTTAAACGAGAACATGTTAGATTTGCAGTGCAAACGGTTTCGAATGCAAAAATGTATCTTGGTTTTAATGATCTAAGTTCAAAATCGAACACATATGAGCAGAAAATGTTTTTTTTATAATTTCTACAAAAGGTATGAAACCATTTTCCGTTTTGTGCCAGTCCGTGATTTTCCGAATCCCTTCACGGAGTTTCGGTGTGTATGTTATTAGTTTTGAATAAGGCTGAAAAGATAATCGATTATCAGACCTGCCAATGTGATGAATAATCGATTAGTAATCTATGAAGATTTGATAATAATTTTACCTGTCTGGCTTTCTGTCTGAGCATGACCTAACATATGTTGTACTTTACCATATGTATTTGAACAGTCAGGCCTGAGCAAACAGTGTAGATCCAGATGAGATGCCGCTTCTTCTCACCAGGGTCTGCACTGTTTGCCACTCATCCAGCTATTTTAGGCACAACTTTGTGTTGTTAATTTTACTTATCAAATAATCGATTACATGCTAATCTGTAATGATAATTATTTTTGTGGAATTTATCGATCGATTTATCGATTATCCAATCAATCATGTCAGCCTTAGTTTTGAACATTACTGACTGAATTTAGTCGAAGAAATTCAAAGTGAAGGTAAAGGTGTGAAGCTATGAAGGTAATCTCTTTGCTCATTTTTTGCTCAAATAAGTAAAATGTATCTCACCTGCTGTGATCATCACACACATGGTTGGTGCTCATGGTTTCGAACCTGAGACCGAAAGGGTGCAAAAACTACAAATGTACAAAGTTAATGTTGAATGCTAACCACTCCGATTGGTAACTTATGGATTGCATTGATCAAAGCTTAAGTGATGCAAACTTTCATTAATTGTGTAACTAAACCATAATTATAATACAGACCAATCACCATTATAAATTGAATTATCATAATTTGTTCACTTAAAAACATTTTATACTACCTCCGCCAATCGGGGCTTGAAGAACTAGATGGGCTGTATGATGCTTCCACGCAGAGCTGAAACAGAGCGCACACGAGTACTGGTAAACTTGTTAGACCGCGACCGCGACTTGGACCGCCCATGTTTATAAGCCCTATCTGTTTCATTTGGCGACAGGGCTTGAGATGTCATTTCATCTCAACGCCGGGTAAAAGTCCAACAAACTTGGAAGCAACATCTCGAAAATGACCCATACAGTGTTGACGGGGACGTTAAACCTCAAATAAAAACAACAACAAACAAATAAAATCATTTTTGTTATCACATGCTTCTCCATTTAATGATTGCTTTGATCATAGTCGAAGTTAAGCAACTTTTCAACGTATCATTTTATTTCTCTGCAATCAATATTTGTTCTTTATAAATATTCTTTTAACTATTCTTTAACTATTGCTAATACAGTACTTCCGATGCGCATTGTTTTCAGCAACATACTTGCTCATTACCTATATAAAACACTGGTTCCTGTGTGTCCGTTATTTTATATATCCGATAAGTCGTACGAAACGGACCAAACAACATTTGAACTCAGAGAAGCTTTGTGTTCACGGAGATGTTGCACTGATGACTTAGGAGGCCTTCATGCGGACTGAACAAATTACTTGTATTAATCGCGACCGGAAGTAAGGGCGAGAATGGTGGCCACGTAAAATCGATTTAAGCCCCCCCCCCCAGTGGAATTCGTTTCCGCTGACCGTTCCAAGGCGCTTCTTCTATCGCGGTTTATTTTTGCAACTGTTTGTCTTTAGGTGTTTGTGTCGCTCATATTATTTTATTTTGGATAGCCTTTTGTCCATTTTGTGGAAAGTAACTGTCCTTTTGGCTTTCTGCTCTTGGTGTTTCCGTTGGTGTCTGTTGCTTCATGTTTGTCTTTCGGTGTCTCAGATGAGAGCTGTAAATTAATTTTATCGATTCCTGATCATTGCCTCTACTTCTATTTTGTTCTAGAAGTATTCCACATATGAAAAACAGCTTCTTCCAAGAAATCTTTACTTCAAGACAATCACCGACCTGAGGTTATTAAACGAGTTGAGGAAAAATGATAAAATGCGAGGCTTCGCCGAGAGTTTTAGCCTTTTTCTTCAACGAGTTTAATTTTAATAGTACATGGGCACGAATGCAAGATTCTATTTATCATATGACATTTAAAAGCATTTTATTCACGATTGTGTAACAAAAATGTCAATATTGCGCCATAAGTAAACGCGACGTCGTTAAGGACGTTGTATCGTTACGGGGCGTATCTAACTAATCTGCATATTTAAACCACTAGTGGATTATCAAATTTATTACATGACGTTATTACATTCTCTGACGCGACGTCATATGATAATGTTGAAATATGAACTGCTACAGTGGGGCGATGTTGAAAAGCTGATCGTGAAAAGGCAGTCACCAGTAAAAAAACACGGTTTCATCACGTGAACAAGTCCGTGAAATGAAGACCCCCTAAACCCCACTTTATATAGAGAAATCTGGGGTTTACGGGTGTCTTCATTTGTTTTCTTATTTCTGCTCCAATACATAGGTTGTGGGTACACACAACCTATGTTATGAGCATTTATAAGAAAAATATCACATATTTTAATCAGAAAAGTAGCCATTTTGGAGATGTGGAAAATGCACTGTGTCGTACCGGTGAGTTATCGTAATGATTGTTCCATCATAGAAGATATTCATGATATAATCTGACGGCTCACATAGCCACTGGCCATGGTTGTCGTGACAGAATGTTCATTGTGCAAGTCATTCTGTCTTGTTTATTAAGAGAAGAGAAAACGTCTAAGGACCTATGACGTCGTTATTTAACCTATCACTTGCAGCCTCTATCTAAAGGATAAATCGAATTATGGATTATGGTGTACTAGTGCCTTCCACGAAAGTAAGTAACCGCTTACATTGAAAGAGTCAAAGAAGAAGCCTATCAACTCCTTGACATCGCCCTCCTCTTTGATGCTCCAGCAGGCCTGTGGAGCGACAATGGATCCGAATACGTGCTTAAAGAGTTACAATCGGAGCTCTTTATGGGTATCGGAAAAACCCGATATATATCAAAAATGGTGCCGCCTATCGGGACTTGGAGAAATAGATGGGATGCATGATGCTTCCACGTAGAGCTAAATCCGGCCGCACACGAGTACTGGTAAACTGCACGGAGGATTTAAGCCTGTCCAGGCAAAGCGGAGGAGTCGGACCGTCCATGCTTTTAAACCCTATTGGTTTCTTTGGGCGTCAGGGCTTGAGATGTCATTTCATCTCAGTGTCGGTTAAAAGTCCCACAGAATTGGAAGCAACGTATCCAAAATGACCTATACAGTGTTGGCGGGAACGTTAAACCTCAAATCAAACAAACAAACAAAAAAAACAAAAAAAAAAAAAACAAAAAAAAAAAAAACAAAGAAACAAACAAACAAACACACACACATACATACACACAAAACGATATCCCAAAATGTTGAAACAAGTGGACAGCGACAATAAGGACATTCTGGAACCCTGGGCAGTTGGCTTTAAGTTTACACAACAAGAGAAGAAATGTTCGTACCATGCTGGTATAAACCAGATACCTTGTAAAGCGCTTTTGGCAAAAATCCAAACGTTGGACTAACATCTTCAAAATAGAAGTAGAGGCAATGATCAGGAATCGATTCAATCAACCCACAGCTCCGATCAGAGACACCAAAGGGATAGAAGCAGACATGAAACAACAAACCTAATGGAAACATCAATATAAGACTACCAACTAAAAGCTTGGAAAGATTATTGATTGAGCTCATATCTTTGCAAGCAATCTCAGACTACAACACTTCCTGCTACAATACCTATTTCGACAAACGGGCGACTACCTACCACGTCTACCGCAGCCTACAGGCCACTGACTACCACATCTACAACTGCCAACGGGCCACTAGCTGCTACTTTTACCACGACCGACGTGTCACTAACTACCACACCTAAAACTACCAACGGGACACTAGCTACCACGTCTACCATAGCCTACTGGTCACTAACTGCCACATCTACAACTATCAACGAGGCACTAGCTGCCACTTCTACTACAGCCTACAGGCCACTAACTACTACATCTAAGACTACCAACGGGCCACATGCTACCACTTCTACCAGAGCCTACAGGCCACTAAGTACTACATCTACAATTGCCAACGGACCACTAGCTACCACTTCTAACGCAGCCTAAAGGCCACTAACTATCACATCTAGAAATACCAACGGGCCACTAGCTATCACTTCTACCACAACCGACGGGTCACTAACTTTTACATCTACAGCTACCAACGGGGCACTAGCTACCACCTCTACCACAGCAGAGGGGCCACTTACTACAACATCTACAAATAACAACGGGGCACTAGCTACCACGTCTACGCAGCCCACAGGCCACTTACTACCACATTTAGAACTACCAACGGGCCACTAGCTGCCCCTTTTACCACAATAGACGGGTCACTATCTATCACTACAGACAGGCCACTACATATCACCCATTCCAGTCCCGAAGGGCCACTAGTTACCTCACGCGCCAGTACCTATCACGTCTAACCTACAGATGAACCAACACCTGCCACGCCTACTATCGACGGGATACCGCATATAACATCTAAGGCAATTGACAGCCCAAACCTTTCACACCTGCCACTACAGAAGAACCACTAGCTACTTTCACTACCACTACGCCTACAATATCAACAACAACAGGCAATACTTAAGCAGAGAAAAAGGACCCTTGATTTTCAGTTGTCATAAGTGGAGATAATGGTCAAAAAATAGAGTTAAAGGCATGCAAAGTAGTTGACAATTTTGCTGTTCCTTTCCCTATGGTTGACAAGGATGTAGGTGATCAAAGAAACGTCCTTGGTGAAATTCTGGTTTGTGGTGGACATACCCTGTACAATATTTCTGTATATCTAAAATGATAAATAAAAATTATAAGTGATTGCAATTATCCGGAATCGATACAATTAGCCCACAGCTCCCACCAGAGACACCAAAGGGAAAGAAACACAGTCATGAAACAACTAGATTCTTATGTAAACATCAGTAGTGGAAAGCAAAAAGGACACTTACTTTCCCCCAAAAAGGCCAATAAGCTATCCGAAAGAACAAAAATACAAGAAATACACACACTCAGACAAAACAAAAATAAACCGCGACAGGAGAACCGGTGAAACGAATTCTACTGGGACGCTAAAATCGATTTTACGCGGCCGCAAGGAATCAATTTGATCTCTGTTCATAAAAGTTTCGGACTAATTGTGACGTTAACTTGGCATGTTAAGTGATCCTTCGTAAAGCTGTAAAAGCAACCACATCACATTAAGATAACACACCCGTGCGACATAGTGCATTTTTCACATATCCAAAATGGCTACTTTTCTGATGAAATTTCGTGATAGTTTTCTTTTCTTATTTAAACTGCAAACATAGATTTTTGGTGCTCGTTAGAACTACCTCATTGAGGCGATTCAAACGAGCACCAACAATGTATGTCTTTGAGCAAAAATAAGAAAAATAATGTCTACCCCCCGTAAACCCCAGTTGTTTCTATATAAATTTGGGTTAAGGGGGTGTTCATTTCAAGGACTCGTTCTCGTGATGAGGTAAGCATTGATTTTTTTCGATTTGATTGTGTTATTTCGAGAAACAATGTCAAACCAACAGATGTTTGTGCTTTAAGACTGACAAATGTGTCAGAGTAGATATCATAGCATTTTTGTGTGTAAGAATAAGTAGCTCCGTGAATATTGCATAAGATGTGGAACGTGTACATTACTAGATTGTCAATATTGACAGAATCTCGGGATGTGCTTTTAAAATTTGCTTCTATCATGTTATTCATTCTTAGTTATTTAAAAACGCAAAAAAAATTTTTTTATCATATGTCGTCGCGTTTGAGAATATATTAACGCCATGTAATAAATTCGGTAATCCACAAATGGATTAAATATGCAAATAAGCTAGATACGCCCATAAACGTTGCATGTACGACGTCCTTAACGACTTCGCGTTAAATAATGGCGGAACATTGACATTTGTTTACAAACATCGTGCATTAAACGTGTTTAAATGTTATATGATAAACAGAATCTTGTGTTGGTGTATTATTAACTTAATTAAACTCGTTGAGGAAAAGAGATAACATGCTTGGCAAAGCCTCACATTTAATCCCCCTTTCTCAACTCGTTTAATAAATTCAATAATGCATGAACACTCATATAAGATCCTATGTATAAAAATTAAAATATAGGGATCAACCATGGTTTCTCATACATTAACATTTGCCGGATCCCGAGGAAGCTGTTTGAACATGAGGCCGCTAGGCCGAATGTTCAAATATCTTCCGAGGGATGCGGCAAAAGTTAATGTAATGAAATAACCATAGACGATCGTTGCTCTAGCATTACTTAAGAATCCGACAGCAAATTTTGACGAAAGCGCCCAAAAGCTCCATGTAAATTCCATATAAACTCTACAAATGCGACAGGCAAACCAAAATGGCAGCCAGTTCAGAATGTTGTTTACAATGACGTTTTGCATGCAGTGACGTCATCATAGAACCCTAAACGCTACGTTCAGGGCGATAACGTTACGTCGCTCAATGGAACGTAAACAAAGCAAGGCCCGTCTTGTGACATCAACAGATGAAAATCCATGTTCAAACAGCACGCGAATTTCATGATTTGAACATGGTTTTTGCTGTTTGAGCATGCCTTTCGGTCCATTTGACAATGGCTTTAAACATCCATGTGCATAGGTATTTATGCAAGAAGATGCTATTAACATAAGTATACGTCTTCTTTCTTCAAGGTATTTTTTTATATACGGATCACCCTCTTTATACCGACGTTTTGTAAAACGTCAGAACTCGTTTCAACTCGTTACACCGACGACATTTCAGTTGAATGAATCGTTAGCTCAAAGATGCAGGGGTTAATAAAGTTATTTAGTAATTGACTATCTTTTATTGTTCGGAGGTCACCTGTATTAACCAAAAGGTCAAAAGTCAATAATAGCGTTTTAATGGTGCCAATCGACCTCACACCTGCAACATTTCTTGATTAATAACATTGTATAAACATATTAAATATGGATGGGGTTAATACAGTTATTTAAGAATATTATATATGTTATTCCAGAAAACAAACGTTATGCATATTTGTTAAAATAAGATAAGCGAGGTAATTCTAACAGTAGTCCACTGGATTCGTTGTTTAAAGATCTAATTACCGATTATCCCTTATCTTGCTGAATATTCATTTAAGCCACACCTATTTCTGTCTATCAACCAATCAAATTTGTTGATGTGATTTATTGCCCAAATTCATAAACTGACTGCCAAACAGTGTAGATCCTGATCAGATGTCTTCTTCAGAAGCCATCTGATCTGGATCTACACTGCTTCCAAAGATAGGGGTTTTCGTGAACAGCAGGATAAGAGTTATACCACCATTATTAAAACACGCCTATTCTAATACATTGAAAATTTTACCGCCAAAAAAAAAAATGAAAATTTGTCGATACAAATTAATATTGTGATTGTTTTCTTATTTCTGCTAAAAATATAGATTGAGGGTATACGTTAGAGGCGGTTCTAATGAGTACCCAGAGCAGATAGAAGAAACATAAGGTTTGCCCCTATAAACACCAGTTTTACTGTATAAAAGTGGGGTTCAAACGGGTCAGACTTATATAGGCGTGTTTTCGTGATGTCCTGAAATTTCTCAGTGAATTATTTAGAGGATCTTACATGAGTGGAGGTGGGTTGTTGATTTTTTTCTCTCCAACGAATCGAGTGAGGAATATGTATAGTGGGGTCTGGAGGGATGTATGTGGGGTATCGGGGGCGGGACTGACACCTATCACGAAAACATGCCTATATAATTTTGACCCCTTCGAACCCCACTTTTATATAGTAAAGCTGGGGTTTGTAGGGGTAAACCTTATTTTTCTTATTTCTGCTCTAAGGTATAGATTGTGGGTACTCGTTAGAACCGCCTCGATGAGGCGGTTCTAGCGTGTACCCATAATCTATATTTTGAGCAGAAATAAGAAACAGATCACAATTTTTCATCTTAAAATTTTTATTTTTTTCGGCGATAACGGTTACAATATATTGGCATACATGTAGGCGTGTTTTCGTAATGCCCTTGCCAGTAAAATTGTGTGTCAGGCGAACAATGACAGCACTGATTAGTCGCCACATTGTGTTGCCTCTGGTCGTGATTATAGTCTTTCAACCGCAGTGAGACGTGACTGCACTTTTAATTTTGGACTATACCGTGTTTTAGGTAAGTCGCCTTCAGCTGGGATTTTACATTGGGAGATATAGTTTTTCTGAGATTCGTACTGCTTCATACTATAACCACTTGGCCACGACTGCTACATAATGGCATTATCGAAAAAAAGATTTATAATTTTAAAATCCTGTGTAAAAAGAAATCCGAAACCTGCTTCCCCTAAAATATGGAATAGTCTTGCCACGCTTGAACGTTGAACTCTCAAAGTTCGTTGATAAACTATAACATTGTTTGTAGGGCTGGCTAATCGGAGCTGAAAAGATAATCGATTATCAGTCTTGTCATTGCGATCGATAATCGATTAGTAATCGCTAAGATTTTTGTCATTATTTTACCTGTCTGGCTTTCCGTCTGAGCATGACTCTTACCATATGTTGCACTTTACCATATGTATATTTGAACAGACAGGCCTGAGCAAACAGTGTAGACCCAGATGAGACGCCGCATAATGCGGCGTCTCATCAGGGTCTGCACTGTTTCCCACTCATCCAGCTATTTTAGGCATAACTTTGGGTAGTAAATTGTACCCATCAAGTAATCGATTAAAAACAAATCAGAAATGATAATCATTTCTGTGGAATTTATCGATCGATTAATCGATTATACCGTTAATCGTGGCAGCCTTAATTGTTTGCCTGTTCGCATCCCAGTGGTGGGATGCTGTGCTTTACCTGTGCTTTATTTAATTGTTAAAAATAGCCAATCAGAATCAAGCTCTGGTTCTTTTACAGTATTTACTATTTTGTATTACATTACGAAACGCCCCCCCCCCCCGTCCAAAGGGGCTTGAAGAAATATATGGGTTGCATGATGCTTCCACGCAGAGCTGAATCCGGCCCGCACACAAGTACTGGCAAACCGCTTAGAGGATCTAAGCCTGTCCAGGAACCGCGGTGCGAGGTGGACCGACCATGCTAATGAACCCTATTGGTTTCATTGGGCGACAGGGCTTGAGATGTCATTTCATCTCAATGTCGGATAAAAGCCCCACAAAATTGGAAGGAACGTCTCCAAAATGACCTTTACAGTGTTGACGGGACGTTAAACCTCAAAGCAAACAAACACATACATAACGAAAGCACGCCTATACAAATGCATTGTAAATTTTACCATGCAAAAAAAAAAAAAAAAAAAAAAAAAAAACGAAAATGTTTAGATTTCTGCACAAAATATAGATTATGGGTACACGTTAGAACCGCCTCGGCGTATACAAGCGTGTTTTAGTGATGATATTATACAGTCCAACCTGTATAAAGCAAGCACCTCTGGGATATTCAAAAAGTGCTAGCTTAAGGCAGGTGCTTGCTTAACACAGGTTAATTGTAATGCATTTTCCTTTTTCGGAAACTGAATGCCTGATTGCTTAAGGCAGGTCGTTTGCTTAATAGAGGTGGCCACTAAGACAGGTTTGACTGTAAATTGTAATTACTATGCTGCTACAAGGTGGCGCATCATTGAAAATAAAATTTATTTTATTCTTTCAGATTGTGGAGAACCTGATCCTCTGTGTTATGGCGATGTGAGTTGGGATACAACATTACTGGGTGGCGTAGCCGAATATGAATGTGACGAAGGCTACAATCTTGTTGGTGACGAGACAAGAACATGCACGCCCGATGGATGGATTGAAGATCCGCCTTGCTGTGAATTGGGTAAGTTTAATGCCTCGATTACCTAGTGGGTAAGAATATAAGCATCTGCATCTTATATGGGTGTGAGGGGTGGATGAAAAAATTCGTCCAGACGGTCACTGTCCGGCATCACGAGGCTTGCCGAGTGATGCCGGACAGTGATCCCGAGGGACGGAATTTTCCATCCACCCCTCACACCCATTTAGGATTCTTTTTCTTGCATACCTTCTATTTCTTAGCACGGATTTCTAATGCTTTAATGCTGCACCGGTGTCCGCCATATTGTGATGACACTACAGGAATGTTTAGTGACGTCATGTAATGTGCTGTTACGTCAACCTTAACGATGGCGCATATGAGGTCGTATTCAACCAGTGCATTTATCAAACAAGCGAGCATATTCGATTTTGGGTAAGAAAAACCAGAGTTAGAACAGAATTCCTATCCCAAGCTAAAACTATGGATTTCCTTATTTGGTGTGCAAGAATGATAATTCTTAAGCATTAAGTCAATTGCCGCTGTGTTTCAAGCCTGGCTCAGGTCGCATGTAAGACTCAAAGCACTTCATCGCCAGGTAAAGTGGTTTTTGTCCAGGTACTCCGTTTTTCGCCCACCTCTAATCAATAATCGGTGCAAAATAAATACAATAATCTTGAAAAACAAACATTAAACCAATACTAAAAGAAAAACAAAATCCCTTATTACCTATTTAATATAGGCCTACTTGGCGAATTTCCACTGTAATGGTTAATATAGTATGTATGCATGCCGAGAAAAAGTATGGGTAGATGAACTGACTGTCCGATATGAACTTAATACTGTTTACTGGTCGGTTTAAGTAAAATTAAAACCATAGTGCACATTTGCCAGAAACCGACAACGTCCTTCAGCGAAGGCGAGAGAGAATGACCAAAGAAAAAATTTTACGAGGCTCAGCAACACTTCTACACTCAATACTTTCTAGTTCTGTGGTGTATTCTTTGCTTCCAAATGATACCTGATTAAGAAGTTTAGCCGTTAACAATTTGTCACGAGTGTTGAAGTCAGTTACATGACTAGACACTGGCAAATTGAATTACATGTAATTGCGAAATATTAACATCGTAGGACGCCTTTGGTACACTTTCATCGAAATCATCGACATTAGCAAAACAAAACTGTTAAATGGACAAGTAAGGGCGAGGACTGTGGCCACGTAAAATCGATTTAAGCCCCCCAGTGGAATTCGTTTCCGCTGACCGTTCCAATGCGGATCTTCTGTCACGGTTATTTTTGTTATGGTTTGTCTTTGGGTGTTTGTGTTGCTTGTGTTGTTTTGTTTTGGGTGGCCTTTTGGCCGTTTTATGGGAGGGTGGCTGTCCTCTTGGCTTTCCGCTGTTGGTGTTTCCGTTTGGGTCTGTTGCTTCGTGTTTGTGTTTCTGTCCCGTTGGTGTCTCTGATGGGAGCTGTGGGATAATTGTATCGATTCCTGATCATTGCCTCCACTTCTGTGTTTCAGAAACAACCCCATTAAATACAGATGTAACGATGACATTATTCCTAAATTGTTCGCAGAATTTACATTAAAAAGTGCGATTTACTATGGCGGAGACCATGTTTTTCTATAATGTATGTACAGTCGAACTCCAATGACTCGAACACCTTTGTGACCTCGAGAATCCTTTTGAGGCATGGGTAGTAGGGGCGAATGAGGGTTCATTACGCAAACACGCCTATGCAAATGCATTGCCACCTTTATCGCCGAAAATATGAAAATTTTATGATGAAAAATTGTGATATTTTTCTTATTTCTGCTCAAAATATAGGTTGTGGGAACTCGTTAGAACCGCTTCATCGAGGCGGTTCTAACGGGTACCCACAATCTATATTTTAGAGCAGAAATAAGAAAAATAAGGTATACACCCGAAACCCCAGTTTTTCTACATAAAAGTGGGATTCAAGGGGTCAAAATTTTCTTGATGTACTGCCAGGAGGCATAACGAGATACGTATGGACATCTTTCCGGTGTTCCATAATGAAAATGTATTCTGTGTATACTCATTAGAATCGCCTCATCGAGGCGGATGAGGCGATTCTAATGAGTACACACAGCATACATCTGTAAGATAAAAGCCAAAATTCTTCTAAAATATTCCCCATCGTTTCTTATGGGGAGGATTTGCCTCCGGGCTCATGAACTGTTTCGACTTAGCCACGGTAAACGAGCCATCAGTGTTCGAGCCATCTAAGTCCTACTATTTGTATTATGTTTTACTATGTTATAGTGCGAACAATTTGACCTGAGACTGACCTTTATGCACGGAATAAATTAGTCAATGCTATCGCCTTATACGTCGGCTTTCGTAAACTTTTCGTGAAATTTCGGCATCACATGAATTGCGACCCATTTATAGTAGTCGCAGATAAGATTGACTAGGCGGAGCTTTTCAGGGGTTGTCAATATATGTCAAATTCGCCGAGTCCACAAGTCAATTCGGTAGAGTGCCTTTCTATGAGCGGACGATATGGTCATATACGCCACAGCTATGTCTGTGTTACAGTTGAATTCACACAATCGGGTGACTTGGCTTACCTTTTTGTTAATGGAATATTGCTAAGGCAGGTACAAATGATAGCTCCGCCTAGTCAATCTTATCTGCGACTACTATACCGACGGCTATGTATTGAATAACAGTATCGTCATCTTCCGGAGACGACAAAGATAATGACATGCATTCAGTCGGGTGTGAAATTATGTTAATAGAGTTCACCAGTCTCAGGTCAATTTGTTCGAACTATACAATAGTGCTTGTTTTGTTTTGTAGTTGTCTGCCCTCCGCTCGAACCCCCAGAACATGGAACTCTCACTCTGCCTCTTGGAAACACGTATGGTGGAATAGCTATATATGAATGTCACGAATGCTTCGAAGAAAATGGCGATAACCCCAGAGAATGTCTGCAAAATGGCACTTGGAGTGGCGAAGAAGTGACTTGCACAGGTATATATAGTAGTCGCAGATAAAACTGACTAGGCGGAGCTATTCAGGTGTTGTCAATATATGTCAAATTCGCAGAGTCCACCAGACGATTCGGTAGAGTGCCTTTCGCATGCTTTCTTCAAGCGAACCAAATGGCCATATACGCCAGTGTTACAGTTGAGTTCACACAATCTGGTGACTTGATTTACCTTTATGCTAATAGAACATTCCGAAGGCAGGTGCAAACGATAGCTCCGCCTAGTCAGTCTTATCTGCGACTACTATACATGAACAGCCTATCACATTGATAACTGCAAGGCAAACGCAATTAAGTTTTGTTTGTTTGATTTGAGGTTTAACGTCCCCGTCAACACTGTATAGGTCATTTTGGAGACGCCGCTTCCAATTGTGTAGGACTTTTACCCGACACTGAGATGAAATGACATCTCAAGCCCTGTCGCCCAATGAAACCAATGGGGTTTACAAGCATCGACGGTCCGACTCACATCGCCGGCTTAGAAAACATCGCAGGCTTCATATTTTCCAGTTCCGTGGTGTATTTTTTGCTTCCAAAGGATAACCCTTTTATATAACACATTTAGATCCTCTTAGCGGTTTACTGTACTCGTGTGCGGTCGGATTCAGCTCTGCGTGGAAGCATCGTGCAGCCCATCTATTTCTTCAAGCCCCGATGGGCGGGGGCTGAAGCGCACTTAAGGGTTCAACTCTTAAAGAAAAGAACTTGCACTTTTATATAGTAAAACTGGCGTTCACAGGGGTATTTTTCTCATTTCTGCTCTAAAATATAGCTGTGTGTGCTAGTTAGAACCGCCTCGATGATTGTGTACCCTTGATCTATATTTTGAGCAGGAATGAGAAAAATATCACAATTTTTCATCCGAATTTTTTTTTTTTATTTTATTTTTTTTTTTGGCGGTAAAGTTTACAATGTATAGGCGTGTTTACGTAATGCTAAAATTTAATTTCATCATTATGCTCTTAAACTCAACCACGATATAAAGTCCATGCAGTGAACACGCCTTTAACTGCACTTATTAAAGAGAAAACTGAGGTTTGCTTGAGTAGGCGTTTTTTTTCATATTCTACTCCAATGCTTCGGTTGTGGTCACATGTTAGATCCTCCTCGTTGTTGATGCAGTTCTACTTGTCGGACATTCAGGGGTGATGGATACTTAGCGATGTTTGGATCTGTCCTACGTGTCCGACAAAAAGTAAAAAAAATATTTTGATTTTTATTTCGGGAATTTTTAAGTTAATATGTCAAAATTGTTCAATTCACACCGTTTTTAACAGCCCCCCCCACCCCCTCCCCCACCCCCACCCCCCCCCCCCCCCAAAAAAAAAAAAATAAACTAGTATTTTGTCGGACACTTATGGATATACGGCATTTAGGGTGCTACAGAGGGTGACGTAAAACCTCGACACAAATATAAAAATAAAAAAAATCTTCCGGCACCCTGTACCACAAGCTATCACCCCATCAGTATCGCGGACGCGACCCCCGCCCATCGGGGCTTGCAGAAATATATGAGCTGCATGATGTTTCCACGCAGAGCTGAATCCGTCCTGCACACGAGTACTGGTAAACCGCTTAGAGGATCTAAGCCTGCCCAGGCAAAGCGGTGCGCACGAGTAGGACCGCCCATGCTTATAAACCCTATTGGTTTCATTGGGCGACAGGGCTTGAGATGTCATTTCATCTCAATGTCGGGTAAAAGTCCCACACAATTGGAAGCAACGTCTCCAAAATAACCTTTACAGTGTTGACGTGGACGTTAAACCTCAAATCAAACAAACAAAGAACCGCAGATGCGCGGTGCTAAGGCAGTGCTGAGTCGGAGTCACTCCAACATTGGAACGTTGAGTTGACGTTGCATCAGCGAGTTTAACCCTTATCTTGCTGAATATTCATTTAAGACACACGCATTTCTGTCTGTCAACCAATCAAATTACTTGATGTAATTTATTGCTACAAATTCATACACTGAATGCCAAACAGTATATATCCTAATCAGATGGCTTCTTTAGAATTCATCTGATCTGGATCTACACTGATTGCAAAGATAGGGGTTGTCGTGAACAGCAGGATAAGGGTTAATATAACCCATGTTTATACCCGATTAGTTACAGTCTAACCTGCCTACAAAGACCAACCAAGGGAAAGAAGAAATATGGTCTTTGTCTACAGGTGGTCTCTATTCAGAGGGTCAGTTTTGCATTAACTGCTCTTCCTCTTTAGAAGACCAGGATTATGTCACGTCATTTATGCAGATTGTATTTGATAATCCCAGTAACAACTGAATGATTCATTGATTAAATCCCCTTAAGGTGCCATTATGTCAGCGTTTAATAATAAATCACTCAAAAAGAATTTGGCTCATTAAAGGATATCCACAAACAATTAATTGCCGAATTAAAACTTTTGTCAATGCTATTCAAAGCTCAGAAGATAACAGAACAGAACGCTATTTTCAGTAAATCTCAGGCTACAACAGTTAGCATATGGGAAAAGGTATGTATACACAGTTTTGAACATGTATATGGAATGACAAACTTAACAGGCTATATTAAACAAATTACACTGTGGCATAATAGTGCGTCTGTCTTTACTGACAATGACCAATCTTAATCATATTTGAGATATGTTACTATTTGTGTGTTCTAAGAGGGCTGATGAGACCGATTCTAGCTCTGAACTGTCTGTTGCAAATAGAGCAACAGAGGCTAGAGGAAGACAGCTCTCATGGTGATGCCTTAGCTCTGGCTTTGCACTGTGCACGTTTCTGCTCAGCTTCACTGATTCCTTTCGCCTCATATTCATTGGCACCCCATTTGATGAGACCTCGCCACTTTGCTCTGTCCTGTGCAATTTGTTCCCATGACTCTGTTGGAATGTTGAAGTCCCTGAGGGAGGCTTTGAGGGTGTCCTTGTAACGCTTCTTCTGCCCGCTTTGGGAGCGATTGCCCATTTCCAGTTCTCCATAGAGAATTCTCTTTGGCAAACGTTCCTCAGACATTCTGGTAACATGGCCTGTCCATCTTAACTGTGTTAATTTCAGAAGAGTATGTACACTTTACATGCCTGCCCTGTTCATGTCTTCTGTGGCTGGAATCCTGTCTTGCCACTTAATCTTTAAGAGTTTTCTAAGACAGCTAGT
This sequence comes from Lucinisca nassula, assembly GCA_963580285.1. Lineage (NCBI taxonomy): Eukaryota > Metazoa > Mollusca > Bivalvia > Lucinida > Lucinidae > Lucinisca > Lucinisca nassula. Next base: position 34,014,945 of record OY757027.1, on the reverse strand, counting down.
AAGGAAGTGATTCAGTCTTTTGGTGTGCCGTTGTAAACCGTCCATGTTTCAAATGCATACAATTGTGTTGGCAGCACCACAGCTCTGTAGACTTTCAGTTTTGTGTCAAATAAAAGTCAAAAATGAGTTCCTTTAAGAGCAATGAAAACATTCATAAGAAAGAAGTTGGGTCATACTACGTAGTTTCGGCTAATAAAGCCTCATCAGTGACCCTGTAATGATCCGGCAAAGAAAGCCAGAGGAAACATACTGCAATTTTACGAATTTCGAATAGGCAGTCAATTCAAAGACTGATATAAATCGAAATGGGGTCCAAATGATTAAAAACCTGTCTAGAATATGAGTCTAAACCAATAATTTATTTCTGATTTCTCAGAATATCCACGCTGATCTCAAAGGACCAAAAGTAAAATATAAACTGCACTATGGTTGATGTACGGAGAGACGTTTTACGGCCGCCACACGGCACAACACCAGCTGCAGTGAAGGCAAATAAAAATCAAACATGAGTTCCTTTAAGAGCAATGAAAACATTCATAAGAAAGAAGTTGGGTCATACTACGTAGTTTCGGCTAATAAAGCCTCATCAGTGACCCTGTAATGATCCGGCAAAGAAAGCAAGTCTGATTCCACATCGATCATAGGCACTTCCACGTAGTCGACCAATTGCTGTACTAGCTTTGGCAATCCTGCTATTGATTTCAACATCAATGTGCACGGCTCTTGACAGTGTGCTCCAAAGGTAGGTGAACTTGTCTACCACTTGCAATCTTTGGCCTTTCACTGTGATGATGGGCTCTTTGAAAGGCTTACCAGATGCTGGCTGATAGACTACTTCCGTCTTTTTGATGCTGATTGTGAGATCATAGCTATCACAGTAGTCGAATACTTGATCTATACCTTTTTGCATCTTCACTTCTGTAGGAGCACCTTTTGCCATGTCATCAGCAAAGAGGAACTCATCTAGCACCTCTGTCTGCACCTTGGGTTTGGCTTGCAACCTTCTGAGATTGAAAAGCTTCCCATCAAAGCGATACCTAATAGGTATGCCATTGTCACCATCCTTGAAAGCATCTGCGAGCATGGCAGAAAACATCATGCTGAACAGTGTTGGTGCTTACACACAGCCTTGCTTGACTTCGTTTGTCACAGGGAATGGATTTTGTGACATCGTGATAAATTTTGACATGATAACAGAGGATCTTACATGTGTGTTCATGTATTAACGAATTCATTTAACGAGTTGAGGAAAAGGGATAAATGCGAGGCTTCGAAATCATTTTATGCCTATACCTCAACGAGTTAAATAAATTCAATAATTCATGAGCACGAATGCTAGTTTCTTTAACTCATTTCATGACGTTAATACATTGTCGGACGCGACGTCATATGATAAACATAGACAACCGGGGATTAAAGCAGTACATGTTATTTTTCTCATTTCTGTTCAAAGGCTGTGGGTGCTCGTTAGAACCGCTTCAATGAGGCCATTCTAATGGACACCAATCAGTGGGGTGGGGGGTGGGGTCAAACGAGAGCCAATAACCTATTGTTATAGTGTAAAGAAGAAATATTTAGAAAAAAAAATAACCGTTTTGGAGGTAAAAAGAGTTCAATATGTCACCCGGATGTCAGGCCTCTGAGAGCGCGGACGCTTAATCATAAGTTATTCGTGCCTCGCTCGGGCCACATGTGAGACACTAGGTTCTGCACAGGGAGGTCATGTGTTGTTTTCTCTAGGGAATCCTTTTTTCTTCTACCTCTGATAAACGATACCCTTGAGCTGATTGGAATAATATTGAAAGGACCGTAAAAAGAACACCACGACGAAGACGCGCCTATATAATTTTGACCCCTTAAACCCCAATTTTATATGGTAAAATTGGTGTTTTCAGGGTAAAACTTATTTTTCTTATTTCTGCTCTTAAATATAGATTTTCGGTACGCGTAAGAACCGCCTCGATGAGGCGGTTCCTACGGGTACCCACAATCTATATTTTGAGTATAAATTGTCGGTACGCGTAAGAACCGCCTCGATGAGGCGGTTCTTACGGGTACCCACAATCTATATTTTGAGCAGAAATAAGAAAAATATCACAATTTTTCATCTTTTGTTTTTCATTTGGCGGTAAGTTTGCAAGGTATTTGTATAGACGTGTTGTCATAATGGATATCTCTGTTTGTTTGGTTTGAGGTTTAACGTTCCCTTCAACATCCTATAAGTCATTTAGAGACGTTGCTTCCAATTTTGTGGGACTATTACCCGACATTGAGATGAAATGACATCTCAAGCCCTGTCGCCCAATGAAACCAATAGGGTTTAAAATCATGGACGGTCAGCCTTGCATCGCTTTGCCTGGGCATGCTTAGATGCTCTAAGCGGTTTACCAGTAGTTTCAGCTCTGCGTGGAAGCATCATGCAGCCCATCTGTTTCTTCAAGCCCCGATGGGTGGGGCCGGTAATGGATGTCACACGGATAAGTTATCGTAATGACAAATATGATCTAATACATGTATGTTATCTTTCAGCTAATCCAGAGTATTATCAGGGTACCCTCTACTATTTTGTCAACCATTGTAAGAAAAACTGGCATGCTGCTCAGGTATGTTTTCTTGTTATCACGTGAACAAGTCCGTAAAATAAAGACGCCCCCTCCCCTAAACCCCACTTTATATAGAGAAAACTGGGGTTTAGGGGGTAAACATTATTTTCCTTATTACATAAGTCATAGGTTATGGGTACTCGTTAGAATCGCCTCGATGAGGCGGTTCTATTGAGTACCTACAATCTATATCTTGAGCAGAAATAAGAAAAAAATATCACTATTTTTCACCTTATTTTTTTTTTCGGCGGCAAAGTTTACAATGTATTTAAATAGGCGTGTTTTCGGAATGCAGACCGGTAATCAATTTATAACCTACTGATCACCAGTGAGACGCTGAAATTATGAAAAAAGGAAAAAAAAGATAAACCCAGTTATAGAACTAGGCAATCCGCTAATACGTTACAAGGATAGTGATTCTAGAATATTTAAGCCTTATCTTAAATATTCATTTAAGCCACACCCTTTTCTGTCTATCAACCAATAAAATTACTTGATGTATTTTATTGCAAAAAATTCATACATTGAATGTCAAACTGTGCAGATCCTGATCAGATGGCTACACTGTTTGCAAAGATAGGGGTTGTCGTGAACAGCTAGATAAGGGTTAACCATTGTTTTTTTTTTAACTTACCTGAATATTAAACATTGTGTTTTTTTTTTTCTTTTAAGGTGAGCTTTTGCTATCACTTTTCGTTCATCTTTCGTCGTGCGTGCGTGCGTCTGTAAACAATATCTTCAAACGACATCTCCTCCAAAAATACTTATCGGATTTTGTCCACTCTTCACAGGAAGGATCCTTAGGTGGTCCTCTTTTTAAGTTGTTCAAATGGTTCCGGTCCGTTGCACATCTAGTTCACAGGATCTAAAAAGACTTTTGATAATGAAAACTTAAAAAAAAATCTACTCTGAAACCACAAGGCCCTTTGGTATGAATCCTTCATCTTGTGGACCTCTATCAATAATTATAACCCTTGGGCCAAAATTGGACCCCCCCCCGCACTTGGCCCACTAGTTTACAAAGACTTATATAGGGAAAACCTTTAAAAATCCTCTTGTCTGAAACCGGAAGCCCCAGGTGTTTGATATTTAGTATGAAGTTGTATCCAGTGGACCGCTACGAAACTTGTTCTAATCATAGCCCTTGGGCCACAAAATGCCCCCCCCCCCGCACCAAGGCCAACCGGTTTTACAGAGACGTAAGTATGGAAAAACTTTAAAAATCTTCTTGTCTGAAACCAGAAGGCCCAGGTCTTGATATTTGGTATGCAGCTTCATCTAGTGGACCTCTACCCAAAGCTGTTCAAATTATAGCATCGGGGCTATTTTAGCCCCGCCTCGGGCCCAACCGTTTTTATTTAGACGTATGCAGTGAAAACCTTCAAAAATGTTATTGTCTGAAACCAGAAGGCCCGGGTCGTTGATAGTTGGTATGAAGCTTCATCTAGTGGACCTGTACCAAGATTATTCACATAATAGCCCTGGGGATATTTGTTGCCCCGCCTGGGTCCACACCGGTTTCACTTAGACATATATAGTGAAAACTTTCAAAATCTTCTTGTCTGAAACCAGAGTGCCGAGGTCTTTGATATTTCATGTGAAGCTTCATCTAGCTGACCTCTACTAAGTGTGTTCATATTAAAGTCAGGGTGGCCAAAAATGGCCCCTCCCCAGGGCCCACTGTTTTTTCATGGATTTATATAGGGAGACCCTTTAAGTATGTTCTCCTTTTAAACCAACAGGCAAAGGTCTTTGATGTGTGGTATAAAGCTTCATCTAGCGGATCTCTACCAAGATTGGCCAAATTATAGCCATGGGGCCAGAACTTCCCCCGCGCCGGACCCCGGTTTTATACGGACCTATATAGGGAAAACCTTCTAAAATCTTCTTGACAGAACCCAGAAATACAAAGGTCTTCGATATTTGGTGTTCAGCTTCATCTATTGGATCTGTACCAAGATTGTTCAAATTATAGCCCCGGGCCCACAATTACCCCGCCCCGGGCCCACCGGTTTTACATAGACTTATATAGGGGACTTCTTTACAAATCTTCTCCTTTGAAACCGGAATGCCCAGGCCTTTGATGTTTGGTATTAAGCTTCATCTAGCGAATCTCTACCAAATGTTCAAATTATAGCCATGGGGTCAAAAGTGGCCCCGACACGGGGGCCAATGGTTTTACATTGACATATAGGAAAGCATTTAAAAATCTTCTTGTCTGAAACCAGAGGTCCCAGATGTTTGATATTTGGTATGTAGCTTCATCTGGTGAACATCTATAAGGATTGTTCAAATTATAGCCCTGGGGATAAAGGTGGCCCCGCCCCTGCGTTTTATATAGACTTATATATGGAAAATCTTTAAAAAACTTCTTGTCTCAAACCACAAGGTCTGGGTCTTTGAAAAATGCATGCACTCTGTCGTACGGACGTGTTGTCGAAATGTGACCCAAGAAAACCTTTATCGGGGTTTGCGACTTGATTCAACATTCATCACGTTAACAGGTTCGTGTAATGCACACCCCTCTAAACCACACTTTAAAAGCGAAAACAGGGATTTACAGGGGTACACACTACTTTACTTATTTCTCCCCCAAGGCATTGTTGTGGGTACTCGTTAGAAGCGCCTCGATGAGGTGGTTCTAACGAGCACCCGCAATCTATGTTTCGAGTTTGAATAAGAGATGTATCTCAAAATGTCATCTGAGGAGATCCTCTTTTGAGATATAACAGATCTCAATGCACCAGATAACACGTATGTAAGGCAATCACGGTATACAGAACCCCGGAAGGGATATGCAATTTATTTTTAATATGCTGTGCGCACAAGATAATATCTTGTTTACACAACTTAATATCTTGTACGCACAAGATAGTATCTTGTTTGCATAACACAGATCTTGTGCGGACAACATTATATCTTGTGTGCACAACCCATCCCATCACGAAAACACGCCTATATGATTTTGACCACCTTGTTCCCCACTTTTATATAGTAAAACTGGGGTTTATAGGGGTAAACCTTATTTTTCTTATTTCTGCTCTAAAATATAGAGTGTGGGTACTCGTTAGAACCGCCTCGATGAGGCTGTTCTAACGAGTGCCCACAATCTATATTTTGAGCAGAAATAAGAAAAATGTTACAATTTTTCATCTTAAAATTTTCATTTTTTCGGCGATAAAGGTTACAATGTATTGATATAGGCGTGTTTCGTAATGTCGTGTTCCCACAATTTAATATCTTGTTCGCACAACATATAAAAAAACTGCATGTTCCTTCCCGGGTTCCATAGATGTCTGACTGGATAACGGCAAGAATTTACGAAGGTATACTCGTATCTTGAGACATACAGTCGGAGACTCGACGCCGACATGTAACATCGCTTTCCATTTGCTAGTATTTTGTTTACGAACATCGCAGCCTTTGCCACTTTGAGCAGAATACCGCCCTTTTTTTAATACTTACCTTGCTGAATATTCATTTAAGCCACACCAATTTCTGACTTACACTCATGTAAGATCCTCTATGTCTTCGTCTTCGTCTGTGACATTTATAACGAAGTTAGAGTTAAATATATATAGAGGATCTTACATGAGTGTTCATGTATTATTGAATTTATTAAACGAGATGAGGAAAAGGGATAAAGTGCGAGGCTTTCCCGAGCATTTTATCCCTTTTCCTCAACGAGTTTAATAAATTCAATAATACACGAGCACAAATGCAAGATTCTATTTATCATATGACATTTGAAGCGCATTTTATTCACGATTATTTACAAAAATGTCAATATTCCGCCGTTAGTAAACGCGACGTCGTTAAGGACGTCGTACATGTAACGTTACGGGACGTATCTAGCTAATTTGCATATTTAATCCACTGATGGATTATCGAAAATATTACATGACGTTATTACACTTTCAGACATGGCGTCATATGATAAAAACAGATACTGTAGATGATACCCTTCCGTAGCTAAATTCACAGACTTAATGAACTCTGACAGTGCAAAGCCAATAAATAGGTTGTCTTGCTATGTGTGCCATGCATCGCGGGAATTGCGAAAACACGGTTCAATATTTGTAACCATCCTCCGTTACGTATATTTGCCATTCACTGTATTTTGTTTTTTTCACTCTTATTTTTGACTACATGCAAATGTTATATATAGTTGTTGACGAGGAACTGTATTTAGTTCAATTCGAATAAAAATCTGTTCTGTTCTGTTCTTAAAACCTTATATCTCAGGAACCGTACAGATCCCCAACCTTAAACCATATATACATGTATTCGTGTTCACTACGATATGATGCATACAGTGATACCAACCTGGGCTCTGTTTGGTCCATGGTACACCTCATTTACTTCATAAAATGCATAATATTTCAGATACAGAGTTCACATGGATGCTCATTAGGAAATGGGGGTTCGTTGGGAAGAATTTTTAATCGATACATTAAAATCATATAATTTTTAAATACATGGCTGCCAGTGAGCAGTGCCCAACTGAGGTCTGGTTTATTATTATTTTGATAGTTATGAACATAACACTTTTCATCCTCATCCTGCTCATAAATTTTAAAATGCCAACAAATGTTGGCATTTTAAAATTTATGAGCAGTATAAATGTCATCCTGTGCTGATTTGAGGAGACAAGTTGCCTGATTTGATTGTATTTCAATAATTATGAGGATTCAAAAATTTCATGCCCAGCTGTGATGGGCATGACAATTGTTTTATAATCACGGGACCTGGTTTTCTAATGACATGACGTCACGAAAACACTCCTATAAACGTTTGCAATACAATTACGAAAACATGCTATACATAGAGGATCTTACATGAGTGTTCATGTATTATTGAATTTATTAAACGAGTTGAGGAAAAGGGATAAAACGCGAGGCTTTGCCGAGCATTTTATCCCTTTTCCTCAACGAGTTTAATAAATTCAATAATACATGGATTATTGAATTTATTAAACGAGTTGAGGAAAAGGGATAAAATGCGAGGCTTTGCCGAGCATTTTATCCCTTTTCCTCAACGAGTTTAATAAATTCAATAATACATGGGCACGAATGCAAGATTCTATTTATCATATGACATTTAAAACGCATTTTATTCTCGATTGTTTACAAAAAATATCAATATTCCACCATTAGTAAACGCGACGTCGTTACGGACCTCGTACATGTAACGTTACGGAACGTATCTAGCTAATTTGCATATTTAATCCACTAGTGGATTATCGAAAATATTACATGGCGTTATTACACTCTCAGACGAGACGTCATATGATAAAAATATATTGTCGATTTTACCGCCGTAAAAATGAAAAATTTAAGGTGAAAAATGTGATATTTTTCTTATTTTTGCTCAATATAGAGATTGTGGGTACTCGGTAGAACCGCCCCGTCGAGGCTGTTCTAACGAGTACACATAATCTTTATTTTAGGGCAGAAATAAGAGCAATAAGGTTTCCCCTGTAAACCCCAGTTTTACTATATAAAAGTGGGGCTCAAGGGGGTCAAAATTATAAAGGCGTGTTTTTGTGACGGGCATTCGTTTAATTTGTAGGTTTTAAGGGGACTTCATAACATTTTAGTGGTCGGAAGTAGATAAAATTGGTATCAAAATAAAGATGGACATCTAATCACAACAATGAGACCTATTATTTTGTTTCTAAACCGTGTACTTTTGGAACCAGGGCATTTCAAATACCACTAGGGTCGTGGGTCAGTCGTATTTTGATCTATCTGTGTCACGCTATATTTTAGCAGTCACGTTGCAGCAGACATGGAAAGTGAAACCACCGCTTTAATGACGAGGAGTAAGGCAGGGGACCACATCAAACCTACCAATTAAACTTTTACCAACATTTTGACCCCCTGAAACCCCACTTTTACAGTAAATCTGTGGTTTACAGGGATATATAATATAATATTTTTTCTTATTTCTGCCCAGAATATGGATTGTTGGTACACGTTAGAACCGCCTCATCATTTCTGCGCTAAAACATAGATTGTGATATTTTGAGTAGAAGTAGGAAAAATATCACAATTTGTCGTGTTTTTTTTTAATTTTTACGGCGATAGAATTTACAGTGTATTTGAATAGGAGTGTTTTCGTGACGGGTTAAGAGGGTTTTTGTATTTCTTTTCAGGAAATCTGTGAAGAATATGGCATGGATTTGGCAACAATACCGGATGAAGGCACCAATGATTGGATAAAGGCACGGCTTGAGGACTATGGAAGTATGCTATTTCTTTATCCTATCCTACCTGAACCTCTGACATGTAACAACCTTTGGTACATGTAGATGTAAAAGCAAACTTTAAACGTTTGATATTTTAAAATTGCTCAGTGTCATGGCAGCTCCATTTCTGTTTGTGCCCGGAATTAAAAATTGCGGGCAGTTGGTCTATTGCGGGCATTTGGTCCGTATATATGTAATTTTCTGTCTGTCTGTCTGCCTGTCTGACTGTCTTTGCTTGTTTGTTTCTGTCTGTCTGCCCACCTTCCTTCCTTCCTTCCTTCCTTCCTTCCTTCCTTCCTTCCTTCCTTCCTTCCTTCCTTCCTTCCTTCCTTCCTTCCTTCCTTCCTTCCTTCCTTCCTTCCTTCCTTCCTGTCAATCTGTCTGTCTGTCTGTCTGTCTCTCTTTGTGTGGCTGTCCCCCCCGCCCGCCCGCATGTCTGTCTGTCTGTGTCAATGTCTGTTGCTATAAAGCTTTCATATTTGGCGAGAATATTGCTTGTCATTTCGATAACATCCGTGTGTATCTTTTATACGATATCTTCCGATGAAATATAATATTTTTTTTTATTATTATTCACACATAGATATTGGTAAATGTGACATAAATTGTATACTCTAGTGATTTCACCTTATATCTTGAATGCACGAAACAGGCGAGCTTTGTTGTCATTCGACAGCTTTTGTTCTTATTTTTGCTTAAAATGTATGTTATGTGGTCACGTTAGAACCACCTCATCGACTTGATTAGACGTTGCCCTTGCGACGCGTGCCTGCTGGGATACACTTGGTATAAAACAACGTCCCTTATCTTTGCAAACAGTGCAGAAGATCCAAACAAGATTGCGTCTGAAGAACGGGCCCCGCCCATCGGGGCTTGAAGAAATAGATGGAAGGCATGATGCTTCCACGCAGACCTGAAACTGACCGCAGACGAGTACTAGTAAATCGCTTAGAGGATCTAAGCCTGTCCAGGCAAAGCGATGCGAGTCGGCCCGTCCATGCTTATAAACCCTATTTGTTTCATTGGGCGGCAGGGCTTGAGATGTCATTTCATCTCAGTATGGGGTAAAAAACCCTAACAAATTTGAAGCAACGTCTCCAAAATGACCTATACAGTGTTGACGGAGAGGTTAAAACTTTAATCAAACAAACAAATCATTCATTGATTTCATAGTGTCTGTTGATACGTATGTTGTGTCCCACTCCTTCAAGGAATTCGCGGAGAGTCTTAATGCCGCTATTGTACTGCTCACAAAAAGTTTTCAGACGATACCGCAAGCGTTCAAGTTCTTTGTTAACAGGGTTTTTGTTTGTTTGTTTTTTTATTTCCAACAGCATCCTGGCGGCAGCATTTTCTTTTTGAAACCACTGGATTTGTTTCCAAACTGATGGATGGTAATGTTCAACAAGATTCATCCCATCCTTCAAACACATTATTTGTCCTGGGGCTGTCGATCAGTGTAGCCCCACGGACATTGCAGATTGCAGGCGTGTTGTCACATGCGAATACAGAGGACCTTTTTCATTACGAAAACACGCCTATACAAATAAATTGTAACCTTTATCGCCGGAAAAATGAAAATTTTAAGTTAAAAAATGTGATATTTTTCTTATTTATGCTCAAAATATAGATTGTGGTACACGATATAACCGCCTCATCGAGGCGGTTCTAACGGGTACCCACAACCTATATCTTAGAGAAGAAATAAGAAATATAAGGTTTACCCCTGTAAAGCCCAGTTTTACTATAGAAAAGTGGGGTTCAAGGGTATCAAAATTAAATAGGCGTGTTTTCGTGACGTTATCACGACAGTTTTTGTTCCTTATTAAGAATTGGCCATTATAAAGAATTGGCCGTTATAAAGAATTGGCCGTTATAAAGAATTGGCCTTTATAAAGAATTTCAGTCATAGTCGGTTAGTTATGAGTATGATAGGTGAAAAAAGGCATTTCCCCTGTCCTTACTTCAGGAAAGAAATGTTATAGAAACTTGTTAGAATCGCTTTGTCGTCGGTAACTTCAGTCGGAGCAATTGTTTTTAAATACAGTAGAATCCCTTTATTAAGACCACCTTCTGAACTGTTTAAAAGTGGTCTTGCTTAACTTCGCGAATAAGCCAACCATTCTACCCGCGTCGCTAAAAGAGCCGGGATTTATCTATAACCGTTACTTATCTCCCCCTCATCTCTTGACCTCGTCCCGAAGTCACACATGCCTAGAAGCTAAAGCCGAGGGCGGAGACCATGTAACAAACCAGCGGCTCTGTTTCAATCCCACCGCTGCCACCAATGTAGCGTATACCGGGCCGTCCAGGAAGTCAAGCACCAGGTACCAACTGCAATCTCCGTTGCTTAACTTCGCGAATAAGCCAACCATTCTACCCGCGTCGCTAAAAGAGCCGGCTCCTACAGCGAGGCTGTAAAAGTAGTATTTATCCATAACCGTTACAATATATCGTGACACTGTCCTTACGCCTGACCTAAATGACTCTAGGTCTTGGAGAACAGGAAGATGATTGGATTCCACTGTACAGTAGCAAAGGGAAAAAAGAGTTTTTATAGTAGCTGGCGGAAGTCGTGGAGGGGATGCATATGCCTGGTCAGCCAGATGGCTAATATATGTAGGGAGGGGAACAGCAACTAGACTATTAGCTATTTTGTAAAAAAGTATCAGGCGGGCGTCGGCTTGCCTGTCCTCAAGTGAAGGCCACCCTAGTGAGTTTTGCATGCTTGTGACACTAGCATAAGTGGACATTAGCATAAGGGGTGTCCGGAAACCTGAACTCTCCCTCTTGGAACAATTTCAGCACACTTTCTTCTATATGCCTTGGTATACATATAATTTGTTTTGATTTGATGTTGAACGTCCCCGTCAACACTATAAAGGTCATTTTGGAGACGTTGCTTCCAATTTTGTGGGACTTTTGCCCGAAAATGAGATGAAATTACATCTCAAGCGCTGTCACCCAATAAAACAAAATGGGTTTATAAGCATGGACTGTCCGACTCGCACCGCTTTGCCTGGTCAGGCTTAGATCCTCTAGGTGGTTTACCAGTACTCGTGTGCGGTCGGATTCAGCTCTGCGTGGAAGCATCATGGCGATATATGTCAAATTCACTGAGTCCACCATAGGATTCGGTAGAGAGCCTTTCGCGTGCTTTCTATATGCCACTGCTTTGTTTGAGTTACGGTTGAATTCACACAATCGAGTAACTTGGTTTACCTTTTTGTTAATAGAACATTCCAAAGGCGGGTGCAAACGATAGCTCCGCCTAGTCACGTTTCGTCTGTATTTAGATATGCTAAGTTCAACCATTGCGATTATACATTTTATAGAGGATCTTACATGAGTGCTCATGTATTATTGAATTTATTAAACGAGTTGAGGAAAAGGGATAAAATGCGAGGCTTTGCCGAGCATTTTATCCCCTTTCCTCAACGAGTTTAGTAAATTCAATAATAAAAGAACGAGTTGAGGAAAAGGGATAAAATGCGAGGCTTTGCCGAGCATTTTATCCCTTTTACTCGACGAGTTTAATAAATTCAATAGTACATGAGCACGAATACAAGATTCTATTTATCATATGACATTTATAACGCATTTTATTCACGTTTGTTTACAAAAATGTCAATATTCCGCCGTTAGTAAACACGACGTCGTTAAGGACGTCGTACATGAAACGTTACGTGACGTATCTACCTAATTTGCATATTTAATCCACTAGTGGATTATCGAAAATATTACATGGTGTTATTACACTCTCGGACGCGACGTCAAACGGCGAATACTGTGAGAGAAGTGTACAATATCAATCAGAAATAAAAAATCAAAGCACTGAGAGTACTGGTGGGTCGCTTGTCTCTGGGCGTAGTTAGGAAAAATGGGCCTGAGCGTGGACTGTTTCGTTTAACCTTTAAACTCCTTTACTGAAAGCAAACCGTGTAGACCCTGATCAGACGCTGTGTATTTCGGCGCCTGACCCTTATATTCCTATATTCTAAGCAAACAGTGAATACCCTGATCTGGGTCTACACTGTTTGCCTAGCCCGACCCATGATTCCAGCCCAGATTTTGCAGTTAACCTTTTTCACGTAAACACGCTGACCTCACTGCGATAAAATTCTATAAATAATCTGCGTGGATTCCTACAAATCAGTGATAGTCACGTGGGCTGCAGCACAAATAGAGGTTTTGTCCTTTATACCTTTGGGTCGTTTGATAAACAATCGACCCAAAAACCATTTTGATATACACTAAATGCTGGCAAATGTTTGGCAACATCACTTACTTGATCAAAGGGTAAATTAAAGACCAGTTTAGATTATATGAGCCCCGCCAAGCGAATGTGTGGCTTCGAGCATTCCGTCATGACAAATTTTAACTCAGAGGGGCCAGGGATATGGCTTTCTGTCTGAAGATTCCTCTTGATTCACTGCTTGTATGCAATTAAAAACAATAAATAGTTTAATTACCATTAAACTTTACCATCAATCAAGATTAACATGACTATGGAAAGTACTGAAGTTTGGTACCGAATTAGCAAAATGCAATTAAGATTAACTAGAATGACATTACATAGCCTCTTATATATCCCTTTTAAATGAAACTGATACTTCCTGGTATTTTTAGCTCACCTGAGCACGGAGTGAGCCATTGTGATCGGTCAATGTTCGTCGTGGGTCGTGCGTCGTGCGGCGTCAACAATTTGCTTTAAATGCTAACTCCTCCTTAGCCCTTGAGCCAATTTCAATAAAACTTTATAGAAATATTGCAGAGGTGACCCTCTACAAAAATAACTAAAATTGATCCGCTCCGCTGAACAAGAAGCCCCCGCCCATTGGGGCTTGAAGAAATATATGGGCTGCATGATGCTTCCACGCAGAGCTGAATCCGGCGCGCACACTAGTACTGGTAAACCGCTTAGAGGATCTAAGCCTGTCCAGGAACTGCGGTGCGAGGCGGACCGCCCATGCTAATAAACCGTATTGATGTCATTTCATCTCAATGTCGGGTAAAAGTCCCACAAAATTGGAAGCAACGTCTCCAAAATGACCTTTACAGTGTTGACGGGGACGTTAAACCTCAAATCAAACAAAACAAAATCAAATCCGCTGAACAAGATGGCCACCAGAGCTAAAAATAGAAAAATCTTTAAACGACTTCTCCTGTACCTTATATTAAGTTCACACCAACGGCGCTTTGATGGCGCTTTAAAGCGGCGTGCAAAGCGGCACCAAAGCGTAACAAAGCTTTATTAAAGCGTCAGGGTCGTAATAGATCGTGGTAAAGCTTGGAGTAAAGCGGGACATTCGGCAAGAGCGCCAAACATTTTTAAACTGTTTTAAAAATTTTGGGCGCTCTGCCACGAATTGATTAAAGCGCCGAGAGCGTATCAAAGCTTAACAAAGCGTAACAAATCTCAGCAAAGCTTGACTCAATGCGTAGGAAAGCTTAACAGAGCTTGGTTATAAGCGGGTCTTCATGGTCTGTCACCACTTGACACGCTTCGTTAAGATGTCTCAAGATTTTCTACGATCTGGCATGAAGATCTGACACGAGGTCAGACGCTTTCATCAAGCTTTGACACGCTTTGTTACGCTTTGATGAAGGACTCTCATGCTTTCCCACGAATTTGGAGGCTTTGTTACGCTTGGCAAGCTTCCTCATGCTCTTTCACGCTTTCCTACGATAGGATGTAGTTATACAGCAGGGATACAAATATCATGTCTTCTTCAGATGGATCATGCTCTGGTACATCTGGTTCTTCTTGATCTTGTTGTTCTGCCATCGTGTTCTGGAGTCAAAGATGCAATGATTTTGTGGATCTTCTGCATCTTTATAAAGGCTCTGGATCAAAAGCGGCATGAAATCGGCGATCTCGACATTTTCCAATGCGTAACAAAGCTTAACAGAGCGTAACAATGCACAACAGAATTTGATAATCGTATCAGTACCTGATTTAAAGCGTCATAATTGCATCAAAACGTAATACAGCGTTATAAAGCTTATCAAAGCGTGATTTCAAGCGTAACAAAGCCTGATCAAAGCGGGATTAAAGCGTGAGGAACCGTAACAAGTCGGGAAATAATTCGTCCCCAAAGCGGCAACCAATTCGTATCAGAGCGTATTAGAGCTTATCTGAGCGTAACATTACTTAGGAGATCGTGATATTTTTGGAAAAGTAAACAAAAATGACAGCGCTTTGCTCGCCGATTTAAAGCGCGGCATTCGCCGTTGGTGTGAACTAGGTATAATAAGGCCAATGTCATTCAAACTTTATAGGAATGTTGCTTAGGTGACCCTCTACCAAAATAGCTAAAGCGTTTCCGCTCTGGTGAACAAAATGGCCACCAGAGCTAAAAATAGAAAATTCTTTAAACGCCAACTCCTCCTGTACCCTTGGGCTAAATTAATTCAAACTTCATAGGAAAATAGCTAAAACGGTATTGCTCTGATGAGCAGAATGGCCGCCATAGCTAAAAATAGAAATACATCGTAAATTTGCTTCAAACACGAACTCCTCCTCAACCCTTGGGCCAATTTAATTCAAACTTCACAGGAATGTTGCCCAAATGACTCCAACCGAAATAGCTAAAACCTTTGTGCTCTGACAAACAAGATGGCCACCAGAGGTAAAAAATAGAAAAAAAATCTTTAAACGACAACTACTCCTGTACCCATGGGCCAATTTTATTCAAATTTCATTGGAGTGTTGCTTATGTGACTATCTACTAAAATAGCTGAAAAGGTTCTGCTCTGATGAGCTAAATGGCCGCCATAGCTAAAAATAGAAAAAAAAAACATCGTAAATTTGCTTCAAACATGAACTTCTCCTTAACCCTTCGGCCAATTTGATTCAAATTCACAGGAATGTTATGTAGGTGACTCCCTAAATAAATAGCTAAAATCATTCCGCTCTGACTAACAAGATGGCCACCAGAGCTAAAAATAGAGAAATTCTTCAAACTACTACTCCTCCTTTACCCTTGGGCCAATTTCATTCAAACTTCATAGGAATGCTGCTTATATGACTCACAACCAAAATAGCTGAAATGTTTTCGATCTGATGTGCAAAATGGCCGCCACCGCTAAAAACAGAAACTCTTTGTAAATTTACGTCAAAACGCGAACTCCTCCTCAACCCTTGGGCCAATTTGATTCAAACTTCACAGGAATGCTAGTTAGGTGACCCCCTCCCAAAATAGCTAAAATCGTTCAACACGGCGAACAAGATGGCCGCCAGAGCTAAAAATAGAAAAAATCTTCAAACGACAACTCCTCCTTACCCCTTAAACTTCACAGGAATATTATGTCGTTGACCCTCTACCATATTAGCTAAAATGATCCCGCTCCGATGAACAAAATGGCCACCTGAGCTAAAAATAGAAAAACATTGTAAATTTGCTTCAAACTTCAGAGGAATGTTGCCCAGTTGACTCCCTACCAAAATAGTTAAAATCATTCCACGCTGCTAAACAAGACGGCCACCAGGGCTAAAAATAGAAAAAAAAATATCTTCAAACGACAACTCCCCCTGTACCCTTGGGCCAATTACATT
This sequence comes from Lucinisca nassula, assembly GCA_963580285.1. Lineage (NCBI taxonomy): Eukaryota > Metazoa > Mollusca > Bivalvia > Lucinida > Lucinidae > Lucinisca > Lucinisca nassula. The sequence continues at coordinate 33,998,534 of OY757027.1, read as the reverse complement.
CAAACTTCATAGGAATGTTCCTTTGATGACTCTCTACCAAAATAGCTAAAATGGTCTCGCTCCGATGAACAATATGGCCACCAGAGCTAAAAATAGAAAAACATTGTACATTTGCATCAAATGCGAACTCTTCCTAAACCCTTGGGTCAATTTGATTCAAACTTCAAAGGGAATTTGCCCAGTTGACACCCTACCAAAATAGCTAAGATCGTTAGATGGCCACCAGAGCTAACAATAGAATGTACTAGAGACAGTGACATGCAGGTGAGCGAATCAGGGCCCTCTGGGCGCTCTTGTTTCCCGATACTTTTTATCCGGTACTTATTTCCCTCATACTTTTTTTCCTGATTCTTTGTTTTCCTACATTCTGTTAAAACGAGGTTGTGGTATATTCCATTACGATAACACACCCGTGCGAGATAGTGCATTTTTCCCATCTCCAAAATGGTTATTTTTTTATGAAAATCCGTGATATTTTTCTTATAAATACTGCAAATATAGGTTGTGGGTGCTCGTTAGAACCGCCTCATTGAGGCGGTTCTAACGAGTACCCACAACCTATGTCTTGGAGAAAAAATAAGAAAAATAATGTTTACCCCTGTAAACCCCAGTTTTCTCTATATAAAGTGGGGTATAGGGGGGTCTTCATTTCACGGGCTTGTTCACGTGATGCGAATTTGTAAAACACGACCAGTAATGATTCGCGTACGACGTCCTTAGCGGCGTTACGTTCAAAATGGCGGGATATTTTTTGTTGAATAAAATGCCTTTTTAATGCCATATGCATTTAGTGATCATGTATTATTTAATTTATCAAACGCGTAAAGTAAAAGGAATAAAATGCTCGGCGAAGCCTCGCATTTTATTTCTTTCCTCAACTGGTTTAATAAATTCAATAATACATTTATTGAATTTATTTGAGAAGAGGAATAAAATGCTCGAGGAAACCTTACATTTTATCACTTTTCCACAACACGAGTAAAATAAATCAATATAACACTAACAAGATGTTATATTGTCCGCACAAGATATTATGTTGTCCGAACAATATAATATCTATTAAAAATAATCATATCCCTTCCCAGGTTCAGTACGGAACCTGGGAAGGGACATTATTATTTTTTTATAAGTTTTTCGCACAAGATAATATCTTGTGCGGACAAGATATTATCTTGTGCGCACAAGATATTATTTTGTTTGATCAAGATATTATCTTGTATGGACAACATAATATTTTGTTCGCACAAGATACTTAGTTGTGGGAACGAGATATTATCTTGTGTGCGCAATATCTATGTTATGCGGACAGGATATTATCTTGTGCGTACAAGATATTATGTTGTCCGAACAAGATATTATGTTGTCCGCACAAGATATTATCTTGTGCGAAGAAGATAATATGTTGTCCGAACAATATAATATCTACTAAAAATCTCATGTCCCTTCCCGTGTTCCGTACTAATGTAAGATCCTCTACAGTCTAACTTCAATGGCTCGAACACACTTGGGACCATGAAAATTTGTTCGAGACAGGGGTTGTTCGAGCCACTGAGATTACTTCCAGGAGGCATAACGAGATACTTTTGGACATCTTTTCGGTGCTCTATAATGAAAATGTATGATGTGTGTACTCATTAGAATCGCCTCATCGAGGCGATTCTAATGAGTACACACAGCATACATTGATGAGATAAAAGACTAAAATGCCCTTTATTATCCCCGACTAGTTGTTATGTAGAGGATTTCGCTAGGGGCTCAAGAATGGGTTCGACTCATCCATGGTAAACGAGCCATCGGTGTTCGAGCCATCGAAGTTCTACTGTATAATATCTACTAAAAATCTCATGTCCCTTCCCGTGTTCCGTACTAATGTAAGATCCTCTATTTATTTTTATCATATGACGTCGCGTCCGAGAGTGTAATAACGCCATGCATTATTTTCGATAATCCACTAGTGGATTAAATATGCAAATTAGCTAGATACGTCCCGTAACGTTACATGTACGACGTCCTTAACGACGTCGCGTTTACTAATAGCGGAATATTGATATTTTTGTAAACAATCGTGAATAAAATGTCATATGATAAATAGAATCTTGCATTCGTGCTCATGTATTATTGAATTTATTAAACTCGTTGAAGAAAAGGGATAAAATGCTCGGCAAAGCCTCGCATTTTATCCCTTTTCCTCAACTCGTTTAATAAATTCAATAATGCATGAGCACTCATGTAAGATCCTCTATTTATTTTAGTGGCACATATGGACTGGTGGTTTGACTAATGTAAGATCCTCTATTTATTTTAGTGGCACATATGGACTGGTGGTTTGGCTTAAACGATGAAGATGATGAAGACACCTTCGTGTGGATTGCTGACGGATCTCTGCTTGGAGCTTTTGACGACTGGGGCCCAGGTAAGATTACAGAGATCATTACGATAATACACCCGTGCGACATAGTGCATTTTTCCACATCTCCAAAATGGCCATTTTTCTGATGAAAATCCGTGATATTTTTCTTATAAATACTGCAAACATAGGTTGTGGGTGCTCGTTAGAACCGCCTCATTGAGGCGGTTCTAACGAGTACCCACAACCTATGTCTTGGAGCAAAAATAAGAAAAATAATGTATACCCCCGTAAACCCCAGTTTTCTCTATATAAAGTGGGGTTTAGGGGGGTCTTCATTTCACGGACTTGTTCACGTGATGTTATAAGAATCTGCTGATGTAGATGGGTGTTTCGAAACCGGAGGGATGTTTGTTTGTTTGTTTGATTTGAGGTTTAACGTCCCCGTCAACACTGTAAAGGTCATTTGGGAGAGGTTGCTTCCAATTTTGTGGGACTTTTACCCGACATTGAGATGAAATGACATCTCAAGCCCTGTCGCCCAATGAAACCAATAGGGTTTTTAAGTTGACGGGGACGTTAAACCTCACTTCAACCAACCAACCAACTGACCTTCAAAGGCGATTCTTGTGTCGCGGCCTATTTTGGTTGCAGTTTGTCTTTGAATGTGTGTATCGCTGACATCTTTTTGTTTTGGATTGCCAATTGGCCATTTTGTGAGAAGGGAAAGTACCTGTTCTTTTTGCTTTCCGCTATTTGTGTTTACATTAGGTTCTAGTTATTTCATGTTTTGTGTTTCTTTCCCTTTTGTGTCTCTGATGGGAGGTGTGGGTTAATTGTATCGATTCCTGATCATTGCCTTCACTTCTATTTTGTAAACCTGATGGATATAAACAAAACTACGTCTACGAGTAGTTCTAGACATGGCTTTTTCGAGGTAAAATTTGAGATGAAAACATTTGATCCAGGGCACAGCATTTCCCACAATTGACATTTGCGCCAAGTGAAAGCGACCATAGTCTTCGTTGTGCGCTTTAAAGATAGCTAAGGAAGGGCCCAATGCTCCTTCGTGTCCCAAGAGAGGTCTCTGGTCAGACTACATGGATGTTCAGGCTGATCTGATATTTTCTTGGGTGCACATGTAAACTGTAGGAAATGCTCTTCCCCAGCTCAGCTTTAAGAAATGAAGGTTGTGATTAACATTCTGGCCTCCGCCCACCAGGGCTTGAAGAAATAGATTGGACTGCATGATGCTTCCAGGAAGAGCTGAAACCGACCGCTAATGAGTACTGGTAAACCGCTTAGAAGGTCTAAGTCTGTCAAGGTAGAGTGGTGCGATTCGGCCCGTCCATGCATATATAAAACCGATTGTTTTCATGGGGTGGCAAGGATTGAGATGTCATTTAATCTGAATGTCGGGTATAAGTCGAACAAAATTGGAAGCAACGTCTGTAAAATGACATAAATAATGTTCACGGAGACGTATAACCTCAAATCCAACAAACAAATGATTAACAAGTACAAAGGTTTATTTGGGAACAAACAACAAAGTGCTTCTCGCCCTACAATACCATTTCAATGGCGGCACGAGAAGACCGTGGCAAACATACACAATTCTATAACAAGGATATGAATAAGTGAAAATTAAGGCGTAACTATACCAAATTTAGTGACACAGAGGCCTTTCTGATATTTAATCTTCATCAGTGTGTCTCAACCCCAAAGTTATGAAACCGAAACGGATGATGAAAAATGACATAGTCTACAGTATTGCAAAGTGACACTTCCTACTTTTGATAAGCATCAAGAGTTCCATTGTTAAGTAAACAGTTCCTCTTTTCAGCGGCAAAATAAATGAACTTGGCCAGCTTTTTTAGAAGACTGTTTTGTTCTTCATTTAATAATTAAATAAATGTATTTATAGACGGTCATCTACAATAGAAATTAGGTAAATGAATATTGCGAAGGTCTCTTTAAACAGGGCGTACCAATAGAAAGTGGTACTCATCCTCTACAACTTTCATAGAGCATAAGGAATACAGTCTATGGTTACGATCAACGCCTCTAAAACGACCCTCCTCAATCATGAGCTTATGAGCCGAGCATTGAAATCTGCCACATGCAATGCAGTGTTTCGTTATATCAACAGCAGTTACTGTGTGTGTTACTGGTGTCATTTTGGCCTTGTTCACAGAGAGCCCACCGGATCCGTCTGTTAGTTTTTATTTCTGTTGTTTTCTGTTGTATTTGTCTAGACCACGACAGAAGCAAGGCCGAGGATTATGGCCGCATATTATCAATTTAAGCCCCCCCCCCCGATTGAAATTCGTTTCATTGACCGTGCCAAGGCGGTTCTTCTGTCGTGGTTTTTATCTGTTATGGTTTGTCTTTGAGTGTTTGTATCGCTTATTTTTTTGTTTTGGATAGCCAACTGGCCATTTTGTTGGAAAGTAACTGTCCTTTTGGCTTTCCGCTATTGATGCTTCCGTTAGGGTCGGTTGTTTCATGTTTGTGTTTCTTTCCCTTTGGTGTCTCTGATTGGAGTTAATTGTATCAATTCCTGATCATTGCCTTCACTTCTGTTTAGAAATCGTTTTGAAAATTTCCATCTTACTGGTCCCATTCATACAAGCGTAGAACTCTTGATAAAAGTGGTCATAAACTCGTTGAATCACCATATTAAGTTGTAAATTACGGATTTCCTGTTTATTCCATAGGTCTGAAAAGCCTAGACCACTAAATAACAATTTAACATCGACAGACCATGATTTCATATTCCTGTGTATTCACATCAAGTACTTGTTGTTTATATACTTTGTGGAGTAATGTAAATGGGTCAGATAAAATTTTGTAACAGTATTTCATAATTCTGATTGTTCTTGAAACATATAAGGACACCCTTCCTAGTTCACCATATACTTTCATATTACATGTTTGCTGCCTTACTCCAAGAATCTGCTTAAAAACCGCAAGTCATAACGAAAATACGCCTATATAATTTTGACCCCCTTGAACCCCACTTTTATATAGTAAAACTGGGGTCTGCAGGGGTAAACTTTATTTTTCCTATTTCTGCTCTAAAATATAGATTGCGGGTACTCGATGAGGCGGTTCTAACGAGTGCCCACAATCTATATTTGGAGCAGAAATAAGAAAAATATCAAAATTTTTCATCATGAAAGTTTCATTGTTTCGGCGATAAAGGTGGCAATGTATTTGTATAGGCGTGTTTGCGTTATGGATCTTTCTCGATATCCTGGCTATTATGGAATCCCTATACCTCGCTGCCATAATTCTAATATAGGTAAAATCAGCGCATCAAACAGGTTAAGTTTGTCTTGTATGCATAAGCAAGTTTTATCAAAAAGACCATTTAATGAAAATAGTGCCTTTGAAGCTTGTTCTGCTAAGTGTTTCTGGGCTTTGAAAAATGATCCATCACAAGACAAATTCACGCCTAAATAAGTGAAATTATTTACTTTTTCAAGGATAACATTGTTATAA